>JAIGNY010002542.1:497500-505000 GCA_020152595.1 Chiridota heheva | reverse complement strand
CCACCGAAGGCTATTACAGAGTCAACTTTTTTTATCCAGCCATAGACTCCATTATTGGAGACCTCAAGCACAGATTTGGACTACATCGACAACAGAATATGAAACTTAACTACCTTGTACCAAATTGTATGGAATTCGCCAAACAAGCTGACGGTGAGAGGCAGTGGAATGATTTGACTCCTGCTATTGAGGTGTAGAGATTCTTTCATGATTGTTAAGGGCGAATACATGTTATGGAGGAAGATATGGGAAAATGTTCCTGTCAAGTCCCGACCATCTTCATCCGTCTGTGCCCTGGATTATTGCTCTGAAATGTTTCCTAACATATCACTGTTGCTCCAGTTGCTGGCAACTTTGCCAGTAACTTCTGCAGAGGCCGAGAGAGTCTTTTCAAAAATGGAAAAAACCCTTACAGCTATTCGGTCAACAATGACGGAAGCCCGACTAGAGGCACTTATTCTATTACAAATTCATAGGGCCCATTGCCCAGACGTGGAATCAGTCATCGACAGATTTGCCATAACATCAGCGCGGCGGTTGAATTTTAAATTATGATTTGGTAAGTTTGATTGTCAAATTTTACTTCCAACATTTCGACTCCAAGCAACAAGTAAGTACAATGCCACCTCACTCAACCCCTCATTTTTCAATATTCTGGAGTCAAAAATATTGGCCAGGTATGCAAGTGTGATCAATGATCTTTTGTTTGCTTTACAAATATCTTCTTTTGACATTTACCACCCCCCTTTCCCCATAAAAACTCTGGAGGCATTAACCCAAACTGCCACTATATCGCTACGCAATAGAGTTTGAACAAATTCTACTTCGGCAAGTATGTGGCGGGGGCAGGTGTCACAGTTCCCCAATTTTTTGGCAACCAAGAATTCCGGGCAAAATGTACAGCAAAATTCAGGCAAAATTGTGATCAATCAAAGAAAAAAAGCCTCAAATTTGCAAGTTTTTATCCTGGAAAGTGCCATTTCCGGCAATCTATAGGCAGCATTTATTGGAAAAATTTCTCTCAATGCTATATACATATATATATATATATATATATATATATATATATATATATATATATATATATATATATATATATATATATATATATATATATATATATATATATATATATATATATATATATATATATATGTATATATATATATATAGATATATATATATATATATATATATATATATATTTATATATCTATATATATATATATATATATATATATATATATATATATATATATATATATATATGTATGTATGTATGTATATATATATATATATATATATATATATATATATATATATATATATATATATATATATATATATATATATATATATATATATATATATATATATATATATATATATATATATATATATATATATATATATATATATATATATATATATATATATATATATATATATATATATATATATATATATATATATATATATATATATATATATATTGATAACTGTGCTCCTTTCGCAATATTGGATCCATCTCTTTCCAGCATTCATCCCTTCACCAGTTCCAATACTAATGAACCGTATACATTACAGTTATCCCTTCCAATGACATACATGTACACGCATACCTCCATGTTCAAATAGGAGGAATATTCACGTTGCATTTTATATTAAAGAGGACTAAAGAAACAATTTGGTGTAAATATCATGTTGATGTCTTATTTCCGTTTAGGAGTTTGCATTTCAAAGATTGTGCGAGTGTGTTATGAGATAATGATCAAATAAATATGATAACACATTAAATGATGTTTATGACCAGATATCTGTTGTAACTTGACGGGTGGGAACGCAGTCTTTCCCATGGACCTGGCGGCCCTGGGCAGGTTGCTTGGCGAACACAAGTACAGAATCACATTACCCAAGTTATAGATTATAAATTGGTATGCGGCATGTCCGTCGCGAACCGTCTTTCAGCAATAATATTTTCTCTTACTTTTAATAGTAAAACTGCACATTCAATACCGATTTTACCAAATATAGATGAAATCTTACAGACACATGATATCACTTTCCGAACTCATATGAAAATTTGATGGCACAAACACAATTGTTCATAGTAATATCGAACTAAAGTACCAGACTGAGGCCGTATGCCTGGCACAAGTACATTTTCTCTATTGAAGAGAGTAACAGAAACATTACAGGTCTTTCAGAGTGCAACAAGTTGTTACTCGCTACGCCCTCCTAAGACCGTTACACACCGAACGCAATGCGACCAACTGAAATAAAATCATGTTCATTTTCCAGATGGAAAATGATCATATTGTTTACTTTGTCGACCAGTCTACCTTCGATAATTGTTTTGTTCATTTTTGAAATGAAAAAGAGTTGAAGTATGAAGTTAAATTATTCATGCAAGGAAACCGTCGGGGCAAAAAAGGATTTTTTTCATTAAGAAATAATAATTTTTGTACTGACAGTAACTTAACAATTTTGGCGATCAAAATTATGGAAATGAGGGAACATGGTCGCCAGTTTTTTTTTTTTCTGAGTTGGCAAGCACAAAGCAAACGCAATTGTCGAGGATTGAACGCGACGAGCGATTTTTAGATAATCAGATTTGTGCTGAAAATGTTTTGTTCAAACTGTACTAGAAGTTCGCTTTCATGGGGCGCGATTTTCTGCCCAACGCAAATTTTGCTTAAATGGGCATAGAAACGCCTCTTGAATCAATTTTCAGTTATCATCTGAGAAGCCAAAATCTTCTTATGTTTCAGTTATCATCTAAAAAACAAGGTCAAAATGAATGTTTCCCTTTGTCTTATTTAATTTTGTTAAAAATCGCTCGCCGCGTCGCGTTTGGTATGAAAACAGACTTTACGCAAATATATTAACTTTAAAGATCACTCATACTCTCATATTCTTAAAATGAAGGTGTGCTAGTGCAAAGGACGACGCCAGTCTTACAGTGGATGCTACTACAATGCACAACACGTCCCACCATTACTCGGCGACGTAGGAATATATTTCAAATTCAGGGGAGGGCATGGGGGTGGGGAGCATATTTGATTTATGTCGCAACAAAGCTATACAAATGTTTACGAGCCTGTTACCTTCAAAAAGCATTTGGAAGGGGGGAGGGGTAGGAAGAAATTTATTGCAAATTTGGGGTAAATGGCAACATTTATAGAATATTTTCCGAAAATTGAAGAAAAGTTTCCGAAAATTATCTTTGGAATAAGAAAAGATGTGAATGGAAGTTGACTCCTCAAACTAAATTCGTCAGGCCTTCATTACTGGAGGAGGGAAGTACAATTATTTGGGGGATTGGCCCCACTGCCCCAGTTCCTAAGCCACTTCTTTACAATGCAAATTAATCTAAAATGGGTTCAAATTGAAACTTTAAGGATTAAATGGCTGTAAAATTCGTAAAGCGAAATCTCTCTTTGGCTTTCAAAATTTCCCTGCAATTGCTGCGCGAAAGTTATTATTGTTGATGAACATTAAAAGCTTTCAATTTGAGAACAAAAGCCCTTGGAAAAGGTTTTGTTCTAGAATCCCTGAAAGTAAGAATTTTTTTATCGATCAGTAAAACAAGGGTTCAAGTTCTCCTAAACTGTGCAGTATTTTCCAATGTTCAAATCATTCACCGGATTTGTACTATAACTCCATCAACCTTTTACTCCTGGCTTTACCCATGCACCACAGGCGGCTGTAAGAGATTTTAGTTGGAGGCGTAAAACTTGATTGGAGGCAAAACATGAACAATATTTTATTTACACATATTATTGAAGCATGTGTGTATTTTTGTATAAAAAAACACTAATAAGCAATTCTTTCTGGGCTGTGGCAAATATACCCCTTGAACATAAGATACCACTTGCCCATAAGGTAAGGGTACCCTTAAGGTACCCCTTGCTTCTAAGTACCCCTTGCCCCTACGTGACTACCTGTTATTTTCCCGTTATAATCTGTAAAACATACAGGGCCAAATAGGGTCTTTGTTATTATGCAGAGCTATCAACTTCCAATATTGAGGAAAATGTTGAATTGGGGTCTGGAGGAAAAACTTAGGGAGGGGTGTCTAAAGGGTTGTGCGACTCCCCACATACGCACAAAAATAATATATGATTAAAAGATATATATATATATATATATATACATATATATATATATATATATATATATATATATATATATATATATATATATATATATATATATATATATATATATATATATATATATATATATATATCTATATATATATATATATATATATATATATATATATATATATATATATATATATATATATATATATATATATATATATATATACATATATATATATATATAGGAAAAATAACAATGTCTCTAGCCAACAGATTTACATATATATTTATATATATATATATATGTATATATATATATATATATATATATATATATATATATATATATATATATATATATATATATATATATATATATATATATATATATATATATATGTATATATATATATATCTATATATATATATATATATATATATATATATATATATATATATATATATACATATACATATATACATATATATATATATATATATATATACATATACATATATATATATATATATATATATATATATATATATATATATATATATATATATATATATATATATATATACATATACATATATACATATATATATATATGTATATATATATATATATATATATATATATATATATATATATATATATATATATATATATATATATATATATATATATATATATATATATATATATATATATATATATATATATATATATATATATATATATATATATATATATATATATATATATATATATATATATATATATATATACTTGCTTTTATATTAAAGTTTCAAAAGTGACCTTTTCAGAGAAGAAAATATATACAATTTATCAAAACTCACTGCTACCTATCTGGACTGATATTTAGAAAACAAATAAAATGCAGTTACCATGCAGTTTACAGACATTTTTCGGTGAAGGAGGGCAATGGTTAGTGGTAGGCGCCGGGGTGGTGGACTTCCCCATTGTAGCTTTATGAGAGGGCGCCGAATGCCCAAAGGGACGCCAAATTGTCATGACTATATATTTTTATATCCTTTTTATACTTAACTTCTGAAACTTCCTTGTAATTTGTATCACTTATTTGCTTATGCAAAACAAACATCAATAAATAATTTCGGCATGTGTTGTGATTAACAACAATAAAAGTCTTCCCATAATTTTTCTTAGAAAGATATTTTATTGCCCTTAGAAAAATATATATGGACCAACGTTTCTTCATAAATTACCATGTTCAGTGGCGTAGGAACGGGAGAGCAAGGGGGGGGGGGAGAAGGAGAGGGGGAAGGTCCAATGCATCTATATCATTTGATTAGGGAAAGTACCGTTTTGGTCCCCAATGATTAGTGCAAGAATAATGCATGCTTCAAAATAAATCGAGGGTGCCCCTAAATTTCTGAGCCACCAGTTTCAAAATATTCCACTTCCCTTGGTAGCATCCAGAGTTGTTGACTCCAGACCCACTGACTTGGACTCGAGTCTGACTCGAGGCACATTTTGTTATGACCTGTGACCTGGTAACTTGACTTGACTTGCAAACAAATGACTTGTAAGTTGACTTGACTTGCGAGCAAATGACTTGTAATTTGACTTAACTTGCCAATAAGTAACTTGACTTGACTTGCAAAAATATGACTTGCTTACAACTCTGGTAGCATCTTACTACCCCTCCAAATGGGTTAAAGTTAGGCATTTTTAGAGCCACGAAAGAGTCATGCACCAACTTAAGGAGGGGGGGGGGAGTCGCTCCCTAGGCTCCTACAGGGGCTTCAAAGGATGTTTTTTCCTCGGATCATTTGAACAAATATCAGAATTTCAGAGAAATTGTTTATTTGGTATCAACGTGAAATAAGTCTTTGTAAATGATCAAGAAAGGTCATATCAGAAGGCATACAATGACTGCCTTCAAGATATATAGACAGATAACAACCACTTTGCATAAATTGATACAAATGCCCTTCATAAACACTCACCACAAACACCTTCTTACAAAATCGATCCCAAAATGTGAAAAATCTGGTTAAATTGAGGTCTCCAAATGTATTCTCATTATGCATTGGGTTTTTTTCGTGACGTAAGGGTAGGACAGTACATCACGTGACAATGAAGGGACTCCGATTGAATGACTCACAACGGTACAATAAACTGTAGAAAATCTCCATTAACTTTCCTTTTGTCCTTCCCTTAATCGTTTACTCACTTAATAAATGAAGTACAACGTTTTGAAATTACGTTTATTGGTGCTATTTTTGTATAATCATTTATGCGGGTTCTAAATTTTGTTCCAAAATGGTTGTATGCACAACACTAAAGTTATGTGAAAGTTACAGTATACCACTTACAGCCTAGCATAATGAGTGGAGTTGGCAGATCATAAAGAAGTACTGGAACTGAGCTTGAGTCGTTATTTCCTCTTTATCTACAACAAAATGTCACAAAATAATCATTAAGAACATTCGTTGTTAGCAAATTTATGTTTAAGCGATATTGCAATATTGTCTGATGCAATGAAACTGATGTTTTGACGTGGCCTGCCATTATGGCTGACACAGTGACACAGTGAAAGTTATGCATTGTAGGCCTATATGGTAAAAGCTCGCCAAATACGCTGTCGTATTTTTACGTCACACGCCTTTTCCTAATAGTGGAACTTTAGCCGTTTATTAAATTTTCACTTTTTCGCGAATTTCTCATAAATGAGAGGAAATTTTTGATAGATATGTTAATGAAATGCTCAGAATATTAAAATGAACAATATTTAGGGCAACATCTCTACCTGTCCATATGCCTCTCAATTCGTTATTATACAAAGTGGATATTTCTTATAATAAAACGATGCCACTTTTCAGTCAGTCAGTTTAAGTTTAATCCTAAAATTGCCCTCTTGTAATAATCATTACTTTTTATCTATCAGATCATGTCAGTTAACTTGAAAAACTTATTTTAACCCTTACAAATATATTGAAATTGATAGAACTTTGTCTGAGTATATTGGAAGCTAGTGTCATTTTTTTAAACCCACATAATCATAATACATATGACGTAAAGATTTGAGCAATTTTAAATCATTGAGGCAGTCATGTCATCTTTTGAAATAATTTTCCATGATCAAGAAGCACCTGATTACGTTGTGCGAAACACGCTTTGTGGAACGACACACAGCACTTGTAACATTTATGCAGTTTTTGAAATATACACTAGATGCCTTATCGGAAATCAAATGCTGGGCATCACCTTGCACCAGAAACAAAGCAGAAAGCCTTGAAAAATCGGTGTGCAACTCAGAATTTGCAGTTGCTTCAGTCATTTTGGAGAAACTGTCAGGATTGATGCTACCAGTTTCCGAGTCTTACAAACAGCGGGGAAGAT
>JAIGNY010002542.1:447500-492500 GCA_020152595.1 Chiridota heheva | reverse complement strand
CTCCTGGCTTTACCCATGCACCACAGGCGGCTGTAAGAGATTTTAGTTGGAGGCGTAAAACTTGATTGGAGGCAAAACATGAACAATATTTTATTTACACATATTATTGAAGCATGTGTGTATTTTTGTATAAAAAAACACTAATAAGCAATTCTTTCTGGGCTGTGGCAAATATACCCCTTGAACATAAGATACCACTTGCCCATAAGGTAAGGGTACCCTTAAGGTACCCCTTGCTTCTAAGGTACCCCTTGCCCCTACGTGACTACCTGTTATTTTCCCGTTATAATCTGTAAAACATACAGGGCCAAATAGGGTCTTTGTTATTATGCGAGCTATCCAACTTCCAATATTGAGGAAAATGTTGAATTGGGGTCTGGAGGAAAAACTTAGGGAGGGGTGTCTAAAGGGTTGTGCGACTCCCCCACATACGCACAAAAATAATATATGATTAAAAGATATATATATATATATATATACATACATATATATATATATATATATATATATATATATATATATATATATATATATATATATATATATATATATATATATATATATATATATATATATATATATATCTATATATATATATATATATATATATATATATATATATATATATATATATATATATATATATATATATATATACATATATATATATATATATATATATAGGAAAAATAACAATGTCTCTAGCCAACAGATTTATATATATATTATATATATATATATGTATATATATATATATATATATATATATATATATATATATATATATATATATATATATATATATATATATATATATATATATATATATATATGTATAAAACAAAATATATATATATATATATATATATATATATATATATATATATATATATATATATATATATCTATATATATATATATATATATATATATATATATATATATATATATATATATATATATATATGTATAAAACATATATACATATATACATATATATAAATATATATATATATATATATATATATATATATATATATATATATATATATATATATATATATATATATATATATATATATATATATATATACATATACATATATACATATATATATATATGTATATATATATATATATATATATATATATATATATATATATATATATATATATATATATATATATATATATATATATATATATATATATATATATATATATATATATATATATATATATATATATATATATATATATATATATATATATATATATATATATATATATATATATATATATATATATATATATATATATATATATATATATATATATGCTTTTATATTAAAGTTTCAAAAGTGACCTTTTCAGAGAAGAAAATATATACAATTTATCAAAACTCACTGCTACCTATCTGGACTGATATTTAGAAAACAAATAAAATGCAGTTACCATGCAGTTTACAGACATTTTTCGGTGAAGGAGGGCAATGGTTAGTGGTAGGCGCCGGGGTGGTGGACTTCCCCATTGTAGCTTTATGAGAGGGCGCCGAATGCCCAAAGGGACGCCAAATTGTCATGACTATATATTTTTTATATCCTTTTTATACTTAACTTCTGAAACTTCCTTGTAATTTGTATCACTTATTTGCTTATGCAAAACAAACATCAATAAATAATTTCGGGCATGTGTTGTGATTAACAACAATAAAAGTCTTCCCATAATTTTTCTTAGAAAGATATTTTATTGCCCTTAGAAAAATATATATGGACCAACGTTTCTTCATAAATTACCATGTTCAGTGGCGTAGGAACGGAGAGCAAGGGGAGGGGGAGAGGAGAGGGGAAGGTCAATGCATCTATATCATTTGATTAGGAAAGTACCGTTTTGGTCCCCAATGATTAGTGCAAGAATAATGCATGCTTCAAAATAAATCGAGGGTGCCCCTAAATTTCTGAGCCACCAGTTTCAAAATATTCCACTTCCCTTGGTAGCATCCAGAGTTGTTGACTCCAGACCCACTGACTTGGACTCGAGTCTGACTCGAGGCACATTTTGTTATGACCTGTGACCTGGTAACTTGACTTGACTTGCAAACAAATGACTTGTAAGTTGACTTGACTTGCGAGCAAATGACTTGTAATTTGACTTAACTTGCCAATAAGTAACTTGACTTGACTTGCAAAAATATGACTTGCTTACAACTCTGGTAGCATCTTACTACCCCTCCAAATGGGTTAAAGTTAGGCATTTTTAGAGCCACGAAAGAGTCATGCACCAACTTAAGGAGGGGGGGGGGGGGGGAGTCGCTCCCTAGGCTCCTACAGGGGCTTCAAAGGATGTTTTTTCCTCGGATCATTTGAACAAATATCAGAATTTCAGAGAAATTGTTTATTTGGTATCAACGTGAAATAAGTCTTTGTAAATGATCAAGAAAGGTCATATCAGAAGGCATGCAATGACTGCCTTCAAGATATATAGACAGATAACAACCACTTTGCATAAATTGATACAAATGCCCTTCATAAACACTCACCACAAACACCTTCTTACAAAATCGATCCCAAAATGTGAAAAATCTGGTTAAATTGAGGTCTCCAAATGTATTCTCATTATGCATTGGGTTTTTTTCGTGACGTAAGGGTAGGACAGTACATCACGTGACAATGAAGGGACTCCGATTGAATGACTCACAACGGTACAATAAACTGTAGAAAATCTCCATTAACTTTCCTTTTGTCCTTCCCTTAATCGTTTACTCACTTAATAAATGAAGTACAACGTTTTGAAATTACGTTTATTGGTGCTATTTTTGTATAATCATTTATGCGGGTTCTAAATTTTGTTCCAAAAATGGTTGTATGCACAACACTAAAGTTATGTGAAAGTTACAGTATACCACTTACAGCCTAGCATAATGAGTGGAGTTGGCAGATCATAAAGAAGTACTGGAACTGAGCTTGAGTCGTTATTTCCTCTTTATCTACAACAAAATGTCACAAAATAATCATTAAGAACATTCGTTGTTAGCAAATTTATGTTTAAGCGATATTGCAATATTGTCTGATGCAATGAAACTGATGTTTTGACGTGGCCTGCCATTATGGCTGACACAGTGACACAGTGAAAGTTATGCATTGTAGGCCTATATGGTAAAAGCTCGCCAAATACGCTGTCGTATTTTTACGTCACACGCCTTTTCCTAATAGTGGAACTTTAGCCGTTTATTAAATTTTCACTTTTTCGCGAATTTCTCATAAATGAGAGGAAATTTTTGATAGATATGTTAATGAAATGCTCAGAATATTAAAATGAACAATATTTAGGGCAACATCTCTACCTGTCCATATGCCTCTCAATTCGTTATTATACAAAGTGGATATTTCTTATAATAAAACGATGCCACTTTTCAGTCAGTCAGTTTAAGTTTAATCCTAAAAATTGCCCTCTTGTAATAATCATTACTTTTTATCTATCAGATCATGTCAGTTAACTTGAAAAACTTATTTTAACCCTTACAAATATATTGAAATTGATAGAACTTTGTCTGAGTATATTGGAAGCTAGTGTCATTTTTTTAAACCCACATAATCATAATACATATGACGTAAAGATTTGAGCAATTTTAAATCATTGAGGCAGTCATGTCATCTTTTGAAATAATTTTCATCGTCTTCATGTACATTTTTGTTAGGAGAAAATAAATTCTGCCCACCACCACTGAGAGATTTTGACATGTTTGAGGCCCCAGGGTCTGCTGATTGCTTTTATTGAAATTACAAACTGACAAACAAGCCAAAAATATTAGCTTAATGGCACTGCTTTTGTTAAAAATACAAACTGACAAACAAACACAAAAAACGTAGTCTGATTGAAAAAAGCTTAGCCTGGCTGCTTTTCTTGAAAAAACAAACAAACACAAAAAAGCATAGTCTGATTGCCTTACTTGAAAATACAAACTGACAAACAAACAAAAAACCATAGCTTGAATGCTTTTTTTGAAAGAAAGCAAAAGCAAACACAAAAAACGTTGTCTGCTTGCTTTTGTTGAAAATACAAATTGACAAAAAAAAATTCTTAGCCTAACTGCTTTTCTTGAAAACCCCCCAAAACAACATACAAACACAACAAACTTAGCCTGACTGTTTATTTTGAAAAAAAGAAACAAATACAAAAGACGTAGTCTGATTGCATTTGTTGACAAACAACAAAAATCTTTAGCCTGACAAATCTTCATGAAGAAAAGAAAAGCAAACACAAAAAACGTAGTCTTATTGTTTTTTTTGAAAATACAAACTGACAAACAACAAAAAACCTTAACCTGATTGCTTTTCTAGAAAAACAAACAAAACAACAAACAACAAAAAACCTTAGCCTGACTGCTTTTCTTGAAAAAAACAAAAGCAAACACAAAAAACGTGGTCTGATTGTTTTTGCTGAAAATACAAACTGACAAACAAACAAAAAAACATAACTTGAATGCTTTTCTTGAAAGAAAGCAAAAGCAAAAAAAAAAAAGTAGTCTGCTTGCTTTTCTTGAAAATACAAACTGACAAACAAACAAAAAACCTTAACTTGACTTCCTTTATTGAAGAAAAAAAAACACAAAAACACAGTCTGATTGCTTTACTTGAAAATACAAATTGACAAAAAAAAAACTTTAGCCTAACTGCTTTTCTTAAAAAAAAACCCAAACAACAAAACAAGCACAACAAACTTAGCCTGACTGTTTATTTTGAAAAAAAGAAACAAATACAAAAAACGTAGTCTGATTGCATTTGTTGACAAACAACAAAAATCTCTAGCCTGACAAATCTTCTTGAAGAAAAAAAAAGCAAACACAAAAAACGTAGTCTAATTGCTTTTTTGAAGAAAAAAAAACTGACAAACAACAAAAAACCTTAACCTAATTGCTTTTCTAGAAAAACAAACAAAACAACAAATACAAGAAACGTTGTCTGACTGCTTTTGTTGAAAACACATACTGACAACAACAAAAAACCTTAGCCTGACTGCTTTTCTTGAAAAAAACCAAAAGCAAACACAAAAAACGTGGTCTGATTGTTTTTGCTGAAAATACAAACTGACAAACAAACAAAAAACCTTAGCCTGGCTGCTTTTCTTGAAAAAACAAACAAACACAAAATACGTTGTCTGATTGCTTTTGTTAAAAATACAAACTGACAAACAACAAAAAACCTTAGCCTGGCTGCTTTTCTTGAAAAAACAAACAAACACAAAATACGTTGTCTGATTGCTTTTGTTGAAAATACAAACTGACAAACAACAAAAACCTTAGCCTGACTGCTTTTCTTGAAAAAACAAACAAACACAAAATACGTTGTCTTTGCTTTTGAAAATACAAACTGACAAACAACAAAAAACAAAAAAACAAACAAACACAAAATACGTTGTCTGATTGCTTTTGTTGAAAATACAAACTGACAAACAAACAAAAAAACCTTAGTCTAACTGCTTTTCTTGAAAAATGCAAAAAAACAAGCACAACGAACAGTGAAGCTCAAACTTGTTACAACTTTATATGAGAAGCAAATTTACTATTTGTTTGTTAACACTGCAAATTCCAACAATATACATTTACAAGCTTATATGCGTCGATATAACCTTTAAAAAAGAATAGACCCATGTTTTAATCAGGGAATGATCTATTTACAGTGTTTCAAAATGGATCTGTACTGGTGAGAACATTTTTCTAAACATCCTCTGACTGCAAACCTTGTGTTTAACCTTTACTAAAAAGTAAGCTCGGGTCATCATGGCTTCTAAAAGTAAACACCGACATTTTGTTCCTTTTTCGGTTTAGCTGGCAAATGCACGACATCAATTACATGTATGTTTAGGCTGGCTTAAATTAATCTGTCAAAGCTGCTGTCTGATGCTGATGACTAGCAAGTTGTATTTGTAACGCGCAGGTTGACGCGTATCTAAACTCACCTGTTCTATCTTGCGCAGTGACCTGCTAAATAATCCGATTTCTCTTGTCCTGTTTGGCTGGTAACGCATTTGTCATTTGAGGGTCATTTTGCTAGCATACACTAAAACCTGGTCTTCGGCTCAATTTATGGACTCAAGTCTTAAAGTGATATGGGGGATTGAATTGTATAGAATCAACGTATATACATTAAGTTGTCCACTTGGTGTTGTTTGGCCTATAGCTATGAATATTTACAATTGCATTGTCTTGTGGATGGTCTATGTATTAGAGGGGAAAAAAATACCCATGTCTTAATCGGGAAATGATCTATTTACTTTGCAAAGCCCAGCATGTACAATCATCATGGGGTCCACTTGGTCTAAACCCAAATTTAAATGGGCCCACCGACACCAAATGGACCTCGTAAATAGTTTCATAAAAGTCCTTGCGCATTCACTTGCACAGTAATATTAAACTTAAAATCTTTTGAAGAGTAGCCTCACCTCTTAATATAGATTTTGAAATTTCTGACTTTCCTGAAATTTCAACCACAAAAAATCACCCATATCGCTTTAAGACTGAGTCCAAAATTGAGTCCAAATTTGATTCCAAGCCCAGGTTTAGTATATGTCCATTTTGTAAACGTTGAAAAATGTTCAAAACTATCTGCTACAGACCTTTCTTAAACTATTGAACCACGTGGATACTGTTCCCAATCATTTCATCTGCTGGAAAATGATTTGGAACGTAATGGTGATATATCACTATAATAACTATCTGTCTTACAGTAATTCCTTACTTTATGCAGTGAGTTGAAAAAAAAAAAAGTGAAAATGATGCATGTTATAATTTAATATAATTCGTGAGCTATGAATCCATATAGAAATATATGAAATTGAAGAAATATAAAAGCCGTTGCGTAAATATAAATACAAGATGTGGTACAACAGCAGGTGATTTGAAATTTCTGGTCAACTAAATGTATGAACAAAACCGCAAATAAACTTTTTGCAATCCTATATCAACAAAGTTGTATACTGAATACAAGTTTTTTTTAAATTAATCCATCCGAGCCATCAGGCCCAGTGCTCATCCCGGTTTCGATGGCGCAAGCTGATCAGAGCATATGACTCCCCCTGGACAGGACGCCAGTTCATCAACGGTTAATTCCCAACAATGCTAGTACTCATTTTTCACAGCTGAGTAGACTGGAGCAAGTAGAGTAAAGTGTCTTGCTCAAGAACTCTTAGAATCACTCGCGGCGGGGATCGAACTTGGTACCTTTCGCAATCGGGCAAGACTCCTTAAGCACTGAGCCACTGCACCTCAACACTACACCTCTGTTATATCGAATAACGGTTTAGTAAATGGTAATGTGTTATTGCCTTGGCAGTGTTGAAATAATGGAATCTGAATCTTATAAAGCTGGTTACCAGTATTTGGTAATATGAGATATGGCGTAAATTGCCGTTGGCTTACCTGTACAAATGATCTTGTTCCCGTCCTAGTGCAAATTTACCACGATATTCTTTGGGAATGAAAGAGTTCTTGCGTATACCGGGCTGCGTGCAACATTGAACAGTTGTAAGTAATGACTAAAATACGATTATACAACAATGTAAGCTAAAGATATGATTGAGTTTAGACTGATGGAAAGCTGTGAACGGAAAAGACTTCGAATTAGGTATTCGTTACATTACACTATGTAGTCGTGTAAATACGAAACAATGTGCAATTATTACTTGAGTATATAATCGAGTGCATGATCCACTAAAACCTTGAGGTATTGGAGGACCCTCAACATATATTAAACACATCTGTAAAATGTGTATAATTAGGAAATGATATATTAATAGTAATATGATAAACACTGTTGAAGTCTACCAGGGTTCTAAAATTAAAAATATGGTGGACAACACTTAGCTACTCTCACTAAAATTGTATATGAAACGTACATAAGGAAAAGCCTCTTCCAATCCTGCCAAGAGAGCTTGAAACGCCAATAAATGATTGGTTCCTTTTTACGTGGGAACAATACTTTCATCATCTCGGGTTTTGTACACAATGTATGGAGTTCATCTTCTATCTTTTAGATTTTTTTTCGAAACAATGACAGCTAGGGCCTATTGAACTGCTTCAAAATTAGGTTTGTCCTTAATAACATTTTTTAAAACTAAAATTAAGAATCATGAACGAAACTGACTAAAACGAATTGACTAAAAGAAATTTAAGGTTTTCTCTCATAGATGTAGTAGTATTTCCTCATATTAATATATTAATACTATAATTTGTTGTATTCATGTCTTACTTTGAAGGATTGGGGCTAGAAAAGTCTTCTTCAGATTTACTTATCAGCTTATCCTCTTCATTCCCTGTGGACTGGTGGAACATAAGGCCGGAACAATCCTTCGCCATCTGGTCAGGTCATGGGCTGTCGTCAAGCTGGTCAATAGTCAATCAGTTTCATCGTTCACAGCACATTGATGTCAGAAAGTTCACTAAGTTGTGGAATATTTCCACAAACATATTGCATGATAACAAAGAGCTGACATTCAGAAATACAAGCAGCATAATATAATTTAAATGTATAACATTAACTGATCAATGTGCGGTGAACGATGCTTTGTTGTTTACTGTTAGCAGGTTTAGCACCACGTGGGCAACTGAACATATCTTAGAAAGAGTGCCAATTCTTACAAAATAATGCAGATACATATTAACAAGCTAACTTTTCACGTCACTAAGCTAATTATTAGGAGTAGAGTAGAGTAAGCCACAACTGCTGGTTGACAGGAGATAGCTCAGTTGGCAGAGCGCACGACTGAGATGCAAGGATGATGGAGGTTCATGGTTGAATGATCGATCAGGCATGTCAGGTCTAACTCGATTTTTTTCACAGCTATGCAGACACGGTGAACATTAAAGCGGATGCATTTTGTCTGCAGCTCTTACTCCTTATTCAGTTGTTAAGAGAAGTGGCAATTATTGAGTGACGCTATAAACTGTCATTCCCGACGGTAGTACAGTCCTCCTTGGCTGTTTCTCTGAACACGAACGTGAAGAAGCTGTGTCCCTTCACTTCCTATCCTGGCCCTGTCAATTCCAAGTTTATGTGCGCTGACTCGTTGGCAAACTCAGAATTTGACTGGTGGTGCTGTGGTCTATACCGAATGACGCGGCATAAGGTAGCATGAAACTAATTATTGCCCTATTGAAACCAATGATGAAAGAGTCAAGTTTCGGTCCTTGTTTGTTTCAGAACGTTTCCGTAAAGTTTCGCAAACTTTTGGGATGTTTTTTGAAAAGTACCATCTAATATCTTTCGGATGAAGGTATGTTTGATAAGGGTTGACCTGAAACTGTGGCCCTTATTCTAGGCTGAAGTACAGAGGTGTTATACACCCTCACCAATACTCTCAAATTTTGGTATGGGTCCATGGTAAAATAGTCTCCATGAAACTTTTTCTGAAACAGATCTTGTCAAGTCTGGATGATGCTTAGTCAAGACCTATCCATTCTCTACCACTCCTGAAATTTGTAGTTTCTCAGCTTCCTGTCCCATGAAATGGGACTTTTCGTAAATATGTTTATTAGTCTTTTCTCTAGGAGTTCTCATTGTGGGCTGGCGGAGTAATACCTAATTAATTCCGTGCTACCTATATTAGCACAAACTTCATTTTTAAGACCTATGTCACTACATCCGGTATGATAGTGAATCCCCCCCTCCCCCCTTTTTTTCTTCTTCCCGGCCTCCCCCTTCCTTCCCGTAAATTTTGGCCTCTGGTCCTTATTTCCTAAGGAATGTCTAGTGAATTTGGTCCCCTCCAGACTGATTTTACTAGGTAATTTACTGGTGTGTCTGTACGGTTCCTTCAATCAATTTTGTGTACTGAAGTGGTCAGGTGATAAGCTAAAACCGAAGTTAGTAATATTTATGTACAGAATACAGTGCCGTTGCACTCGTAGAATTTGCCCACGAACAGAAAATGGCTTTCAGTAAGCTCTTCGGTGATAAAGAAATATAATATTTTCTTCGATCTGGGCAGTACCCATCGGGATACACTAAAGAAAGAAAAAGAGCATGTTTTGCGCAAATCGGCAGTGAGATTTACTTTGAAGGAAGAAGAAGGGCTTTTTTTTGCAAAAGGGGGACAAGTCGTTGTCTCCAAATTTCCTAGGAAAGAAGGGCATGGGGCCCAAATTTCCTAGCGGACCGTTTTTACTATGAGAGTGGGACTAAATTTACTGAATGGCTACGGTTTAATTGTCTGGGGCCAAAAATTCCTCAAAAATAGGGGGCCGGGATCAAAATTTACTGGGGAGGGGAGGAGAGGGGGAGGGGGGGGGGGGGGCGGGGTTTACTTTTGAACCGGTAATAAATTTCATCCAACCTTGTATGATCCAAAATTCCACTTGGCCCTGTGGGTATCAGATAATCAGATAGCATTTTGACTGTGCAATATGTAACATCTAAAAGATACACATACAGATATATATATATATATATATATATATATATATATGATATGGACGATCATTAAAACCAACATAAAACTGTAGGAAATTGGTATTTTATTGGAAAAAAAATTGGGAAAAGATGATTTCTTAAATCTATTTCATATATTACAATGACTAACTTTAAAGTGCACTCTTGGGAATACAGCTTATAATCAGGAAATTAGCAAATTTGCATGTAAATATGAGTGGATCTATTGAATTTACTATGTTATAGTAGCACAAAGCACAGCTTGTTGGCATCTTATTGAGGCAAATATCTTTAAAACAAACATAAATCCCTAGAATCCTTGCCCTTTCCATAAAATTCAACAAAAAAAGTATGCTAAGCTCCCCAAAGCAAGCCAATTGTGTGCAAATTAATTCTCTTAAAATTCATCCAAAAAGACACATTTTCAAAAAAGATATCACTTTTTATACAAACATTTCAGGAAATTCAGTCTTTCAATAGAATCTAAGATCAGGTTTTTCCATGAAGGAAAGCTCTTTAGGAGCTGTAAAATCAGGTCCAGATATCAACTTCTGCACCCCCTCCTCTCCCCACACACACACACCTCCATTGCATTCCTCAATCACATTAC
This sequence comes from Chiridota heheva, assembly GCA_020152595.1. Classification (NCBI taxonomy): domain Eukaryota; kingdom Metazoa; phylum Echinodermata; class Holothuroidea; order Apodida; family Chiridotidae; genus Chiridota; species Chiridota heheva. The sequence continues at coordinate 481,466 of JAIGNY010002542.1, read as the reverse complement.
CTTAGGTGGAATATAATAGTTCTTTACCAGAATAATTACATAATTGACTTATTGAAATTTAGGCCTATAATTGCCTTATATGTTTTTCAAGTTTACCTTATCCTGTATGCAGACATTTGCAGAATTGATCGAGTGGACCAGTAAAATATCCAATTTTTGCCTCGTCTGGGTGCTCTGGGCCAGAAATATCACTTTTTTGTGTTTATTTAAAGTAATTTCTACCAAATCTTTTGAAATTGCCACACTTTCCTTCTTAAATGTTAAAAGTACATGTATTATGTATATACCCAGTTTCGCTACAAGTAGCACGAAACTGTTATTTTCCCTATTGAAACCTATGATAAAAAAGTCAAGTTTCGGCATATGTAACATGTGAAAAATTTACACATGATATGCTCATAAAGTCCATCATTAAAACCAACAAAAACACTAAGAATTTTTTTTATTCCTTTGGGAAAGAATTTTGTAGGGTGTGGTTCCTGCAAACATTTGCGACGACGACGAAGAGTGAACACACAATTACAATGACGGGGTCGTCACCTGCGTAATCGCTTATGATAGTAACAATGCTATCACGAAACGCTTAATACGACCCGGACGAGAACGAGAACACAGGTACGACGTACGGACAGACATAACATCGACAACCAAGTCAATGTCCACGGCCTTTGATAACCAGTTGTGGTGCACTGGCGTGTCTACCCAACCCAGGCTTGAACCCAGGACCTCGTGGTCTGTAGACATGTATGATAACCGCTACACCACAGTAGGTAAATAAACATTTGCAAATTATGAAGCTTATTTAAAGTATACCCTTGGAAATACAGCTTATTACCAAGAAATGAACAAATGTGCATGAAAATATAATTGGATCCATTAATTCCGGGAATTTGTTGTTAATTTTTAGAACATTTGATTCATTTTCGGGATTTGTTGTCTTTTTCGGGAATTATTCTTCAATTCTTCAAAAAAAATTCCAATAATTTGAACACTTTTTTCTTCCTTTTTACCAATTTTTTTTCATTTTTAGCTAAGTGATTTCTCAATTTTACCTCCCAAACAGGCCCTGTTAAGGCATGCAACTGAGATGGTAAAATCTCACTAGAAGGCATTTTTTTTCTTCAAATGGGATAATTGTTAATTTGAGGCGGTTGGTAAATCTTATAATACCCCCTCCCCAGCGCTTGCCTACATACATTTTGAGACGTATATCGAGAAATTTCAGAACATTATTTGATCTCATTCTCAAAAGGAGCTTAAAAGTTTCGAATACCTGGATGCGTTATTTGAAATAAAAATAAGAAAATAAGAAACCTGATTGCCTGAGGTGTGTCGATAACGGGGAATGGTCATTGCGTAAAAAGCTTTCGAAAAGTGGGGCCACGACCTTTTAGGGTCTGTAGATAAATTAAGTGATCCCAAAACAACAAAGTAAAGTAAAAGGGGAACTTCATTTTTAGAAAGGGGCACTTTTCCGATGGGGACACATGTACATTAGTACATAGAACTGACAAAAGTCGGCAGTGCCTACTGTTGGGACCGTATTTGAGGAGCACTTTCATTTTCATTAGGGGCACTTTTGTCATTTTTCAGAAAAGTGGGAGTAACGTTCCCCCTCCCCCTCCCCTTCCACCGGTTCTTACCTCTATGGGAATGGTCCTAACTGCAATGAAACGACACTTTTGAAATGAGAAAATGCCTTGCCATAGTTTTACATTATACATTTTGATATTCTTAAATTGTTAAATACCGCCACTCTCTTTGATAATATGTTTGGAAAAAAAATATCTAAGAATTCCTGTTGCAGAATTAAGTCAGTCGATCATGATGAAGTATCTCCTTCTAGTTTTACTTTTGCAATGTGCGTGTGGAACCAGAGGCGTACGGATGCCTTCTATTTACAAGGTCGTGATTTTTCAATGTGGTTTCTGCTTGTAACCGGTAGTTTTGGTCTTTACTTCCCCCCTCCCTCCGAAACGTGACCTTTCCGTAAGCCCTCGGAGCATTCATGCTTTTTGGATCCAAATGATATGACAGACTTCGTTTTCAAAATGGTGGTGGGGGACATATTGATCCCTGGAACAAATTGATGCGGATACATCTTCAATCATATACTTATATCTGTATATGTTCGAGATATGTTGTCAAGTTTTTAAAAACAATTTCTTCAACTCCTTGCCTTAACCTGGCGCCGCCCTCTTAATACGTATCATCATGACCAGGAAAATCATGCTCATGTAGATAATGATCCGAAAAAAGGGTAGATCATGGTTAAAACAGGTTGTACCTTCCCCCCCCCCCCTTCTCCACCACCCCAACCTTTAAACTCTGCTGTGAACATGGTATATCGCGCCCTCGTATAACATATTTACCCTGAGGAAGCAATTACCGAGAACTGAAGAGCAAATTCTGTTCATCTATAATATACAAATTTAAACATCGAAACTTTTGTAACTTTGAAAACATTTCAATTGTAACCGATTGTGAAATATTAATTTGTAATGATATTTGATATAAGAAACTGAATTATTAAATAGCGTCATCCTCTGCCTAACGGACATCAACAATAGATATTTCCTCGCTGAAAGTAAAGAGCGCCCCACTATTTTGTATAAATATGTTTTCCTCAACATCGGCCGTCGTTTCAATTTGAAGTTTTATGCGATTGTGATTGGTTACAAAAGAAGTGACGTGTTGACCTCTAATAAAAACAAATGGCGTCTGTTGAGGACCAAAATTCTTGGCCGAAAAGAAATAGTTTTTTTAGGGATGTCAAACCAAGTGGAGTATTAAACGTATAATGTAATAACACTCCTTTTCAAAAGAGTTTTCGAAAACATTGTTCAGTATTTTTTACAAAGGAATTTATACTAGACTATGAAAGAACAGGGCTGTATGCATCCTTGGTTAGATCAATCAATGTGTAGACTTTGCAAAAACTTCACTGAAACTTTAATTGTACTGAAGCGTGAACGGAGCTGAAAGGGGAATTGATCGATTTTAACATTCCGTACTTAATCAAAAAGAGCATCCCTTTCTATTAAATAGTAGGTGGTGTTTGATTACTCTCAACAACTTGGGAAGTGCAAAGGTTTCGGAGAAAGTATTTGTTAAACTTCGTGAAAACTCAGATCATTACCGAGATCAAAAGAGGAGATTGAAGACGGCGGCGATTAAACCAAAACATTTTATAGCAGACTCCAGTCGTTTGTGGAGATTTTCAGTATGCGTAAAAAAAGTGTGTTTTTCTTCTTCAACATTTGATACTTTTTAGCAAAATCATGGATGTTTCATCTTCAAGAACTAACAGCGTGACGTCATCACCACGAACCGACACTTCGGAAGACGGTAAGTACAATGATGTTCTTTCTTTAAACTTGTTTTTTTTCTTCGATAATATATGTTTGTCCAGAAGATGTGGAAATTCTCAGAAACTGTTTTTATTCTATTTCAAATTATTATTTTTCAGGTTTACTAATTTAATAAGATTTATTCACCAGGGGTCTTTCTTTGTAGAAGTCTACTTTTTTCAATAATATGTTTTTGTTTTTAGGAATAAATGTAAAATATATTATTTTTAAAGGTTTCGTTTTTCATATGTACTATTGACATAATTGACTTAAACATTTTCACCGAGGAGTTTTTTTATTTTTTATTATATTATTTTTTTTTTGGTAAAGACTAAAAAGTTTTTATTATAATGATCGATCATAAAAGCAAAAAAGGGGAAGGGTGTCAGTTGATTAAAGGTGGGGTTGAATACATTTTAAAGGAATATGATTATTGGAAGGCACCCAAGGGTTAATTTGATTTACGGTTTACAACATTTTTATAGCAATATTAAAACAAAAAAACATTGTGCTCCTGTATTTTTTAAATTTTAAAGATTTAAGTGGAATAATATTTCTTTTAATTTTTGATCAAGAATTGATCTATTTTGATTATTTGATTTGAAGTATTATCATTTTTTTTCTTCATATCTCATATCTCAGACTGACTGAAGGCAAACAAAATTCTCTTCATTTTCCTATTTTAAATGTATATTGAACGGCTAATAACAACTATTACACCAAATTTTGTCCCAAAATCACCCGATATTTCATTTAGGTGTGCCTCATTTTATGGTATAAAGTATATCAAATTTAAGCCCTATGATATTTTTCGCAGTTAAACACTATCGTGCAGTTCTATAAAGATTTACTCAGTCATCTTTAAGCAAGTCCCTTTGACAGGCAAAACAGGTGCCAATTCCATGGTCATCTTAAGATTGTAAATGACCTTTTCCCAGACGTAATCTGAAGTACCTCGATTGAAATACCATTTTTGGCGCCGCCTCATCAGAAAACCTGGTCCTGGCAAGTAAAAATTGGGTGGTTTACTTGATATTCGAATAACATTTGATACGTAGGTTATACAATTTAGTCTTTGTTGCATCAAGTACCGTTGTCAGGCTCCCGAGGGTGGAGGAAGGGGGGAGGGAAATTCATACTAAACGTGGTAGGGGTGTGCAGCCCACCAACCGAAAAATATACCCGCAGTATGGTAAGTGCAGTATGAAATCATACAATTTTGATACCCGCGGTATGAAAAAAGTCAATTTTGATACCTGCTGTATGAGTGAGTATTCAACAAAAACATTGTAAAAATGGACCAGCAGTACAAAATTAACACAGTAAAACCTCATTTTTTGGAACCTGCACTACAAAAATGATAAAAAAAAAGACAACTTTCTTTACTAAACTGCTAAATAAAAGAAAAAGTTTTAGTACAATTTTATTTTTTAATAGTGAAAAAATACACCTGCACGACGAAAATGGTGTAAAAAAGGCACCTGCTCGGACGGCACATATACATATACCTTACATATGGAAGTGCCCCCTCCCCATCAACGGGGTCAGGCTACGCCACTTTTGATTTTAAGTATGGAGCTACAGGTTATCTTCAATAGTGCTGCAACATTTTTTGCATAAATAAAAGATTTTATACTATTTTAAAAGTTAGTTTCATAGAATTAAATCAGAAATACACATTCGTCATTGAAGTACAATCCAAAATGCTTGTTTTCTTCATCTCTTGTCCCAACAATTTGCAATCGTTTTTACGTTCAACTTCCTTCTTAATACTTTTCATTCAGTTACAATCTTATTAACATAATAAGTCTTTTTAAGTATTCTATTTCAAAATAAATGATTTTGGCTTCTTGCTTGGTTATAAAGGACATTCTGAACTTCTTTTCACACACAGTTTTAGCAAGATCTAAGAAACAGAGAAAAGAGTCACATTTTATCAATTTTATTAGTATTGTTTAATTTGTCATTTCATTCTCACTTTTTCTTATACAGTTTTATTTACAAATATCTAACTAAGTTCCATATATCTATCATTTTTTTGTTTCTAGAAGTGACTAACTTTTTGTGTATCTATTAGTGTGGATATTATCTTTCCATCATTAATATGCACTAATTTAAGTTTGACTTTTTATCTGTTCTAATTCAGTGGTGTCTTTAAAATTTTCGTTTTTGTGGTAATAATTTCATTCATAAGAATGATCTGTCAAATTCTAAATGTTTGAAATAAAGTTCACTGTAATAAATTGAAACAACTTCAGTACAAAATAATGTCCAGCAATGATAAACGTTGAATTTATATGGCATGTATAGAATATATAAACTCTGAATTATTCTAAATAACTTAAAACCTATTAATTGGCTAAAAACTTTAGATTTCAATAAATACCTTTCCATTTTACTTTAAAAAGAAGAGAAAAAAAACTAATCGGTTTTCATATGCACATTTATATGAATGCATTTTGTTTTAAGAAGAAGTAACAAAAAGTGTTTTTTAGGAAACATAGTAACCAGTTTCCGCAACTGTGACAAAAATGATGAATTTTTTTATTCTTTTATTCATTCATATAGTTTTTTGCTATACTTCTTATCTTTGTACTTTATTTCTATTTTTTAATCAACCAATATGCACTCGATTTATGATGTGTTTTTTGTGACAAAAGCCAGTGGCCTAGCTCATTTGAAATCAATTGAATTGAATTGAATTTATTTGCAGGGAGATTCTTGGTAAATAAAAGTAAGTTCCAAAAACGTCCGATCAGAATTTGATGCGCATACAAAACGTATTATATCAACTGCTCAGTCGAGCCATGTTTTTCTCAAACATTTAAACAAATATTATTTAAGATAACAAAGGCAACTGCAATTATATATATTAAAGCCTCTCAGTTTCTAATATTCTTAAAATTTCTGGATAATGTATCTTGCATTCTTTTAATAGTTGTATTAGCTTTTAATATTAAAAAATTGCAACAAAAAATGTTTTCTGTGTGATATCAAAAGCTAATCGTCTCAGAAATACAACTAAGAATTATTGTAATGAAAGCGAAACTTTAACATAAAAAGTAAAATAATTTCCATTTTGGTTATTTACTGTTTAAAATAATAGCCGTGGTCACGGTAGTATATATCTGAAAAATATAAAGAAGTATACGAGTTCCACCGAAAATTGATGAAAAAAAGTTGACGGTGACCTACAAACATTAACGTAAACTGAAATTTTGTAATGGCCATTGACGTACTTTTAAAAATATTTCTGTTATCCTTATAAATTTGATATTGATTGCCAATAATTAATCAATCGCAAGCAATACCTCAAGTAGACAAGTGAAGAATTTGCAATATTGATTCATATAATAGTTAACGAATCTAGCCATTTATTAAACTCAAAACAAAACTCGAAACATGGGTATCACCAATCCAAAAAAACAACAATTAAAATCGGAAAACACAGATCAAAATTCGTATGTGTCCGAGGAAAAAGAGAAATGTCACTGACTCTCTACTACGTCGTGTTTTAACTGTTGTATACTTTTCTTTGTTGTAAATATGAAATAGGTGAAAGAGATGAAAACGTTATATTTATTTCCCCCGTTTCATATATTTGACCTAACTCGTCAGTATATGAAGGGTTTCGTGACTGTCGCGTATAATTCGTACAGCAAATCAATGTAACATTCTTTAAGTAAAACATTCTGAGATTTTGGAAAACGCTTCCGAGATTCTTGAATACATAAATTTGTAAAATAAATGGTCATAATTAAAGCGACATCTATTTCCCCGTGTCCCATTCCAATCCTGAACATCGTAAGTAAAGGGGGATCTCGTCCTAAGAAAATTGCTTGATCTTCACCAATAAATCCGATCATACTGGTAACGTCACTTCCGGGCGGTAAGTAATTGACTTGTCAGTGTTAGTCGGTGATTGTGTAAACATTTTGCCCAATGAAAAAAGTTGGAATGTATTCTTGAACACGATATTTGGTCTTTAACAATCAAGCCACATTTGTCAGTCCAGTTCGTACCCCCGACCCGGAGAACACTTTTTTTCTCCCGATTAGGGGATCCTTCACAGAAGTATCCCACAATGCATCTATCCAAATTTCAAGTTTGTATAGAAATAACATAAAAATCAGACACATTTCGAGCGCGGGGAACTCAACCACTGCAAAGGGTTCAAATTTTTTTCACGATTTGAAATAATGGCATATGAATTATCACTTCACCGTGCGCCTTTAAAAAACACCGTGCAGTTTTCGATGAATTAGAAGAAAAGTGATGAATTCTTACTATGTGTTACTCTTGGGCAGTCGCGCTTTAACAAGGTTTTCTGAATTTATGAGAAATAACGTGGGGATTTGTGAAAATTATTTAGCAATAACTGCGGGATAGTAACGAAGTTGTTGTACTGTCGCGAAATTTAACATGAACAAAGCAAACTTTGTAAATACCTTCAATGAAACGACTGCGTCTATGACTGAAACTTCACAATAAAAATGGGGCTTCCATATATCACTGTAAACTCAGTGCGCATGCTTGAGTCTCCCGGTTGGGGAACTTATATTGAGTCCTCTGATCGGCGGTACGAACCGAACTGTTTGTCATTATGATTAATGATAACAAGCAGCATGACAAATGAACCATTAAATGAGCATCTTCTTTTTTCCCAAATCAATATACCTTAACGATTTTGTTACAGTATACCGCTGAGATCTATTCCCTTTGTTATTCTTCCTCTCCAACCACAAAAAGTGTAACATTCGCTGAGATCATAATGTTCAATGTTTAATGTTTTCTTGGTTTTTATCTTCTTGTATTTTCCGAAATTTCATATCGTGAAATCGTGTCAGCTCCTAAAAAATCCTTTCTTCTTTAATCGCTAAGATTAAGGCAAACTTTGTGATGCTTGAAATTAAAGATTAAACAGTGGCAGTAGCCAAAGGGGAAATAAGGGTAGGGGAGGGGTTCCGCCCCCTCCCCACACACACACACACACATATATGTATATATATATATATATATATATATATATATATATATATATATATATATATATATATATATATATATATATATATATATATATATATATTTATATATATATATATATATATATATATATATATATATATATATATATATATATATATATCATAAATATATATATATATATATATATATATATATATATATATATATATATATATATATATATATATATATATATATATATATATCATATATATATATATTTATGTATATATATATAATATATATATATATATATATATATATATATATATATATATATATATATATATATGTATATGTATATATATATATATATATATATATATATATATATATATATATATATATATATATATACACACACATGTATATATATAATATATATATATATATATATGTATATGTATATATATATATATATATATATATATATATATATATATATATATATATATATATATATATATATATATATATATATATATATATATATATATATATATATATATATATATATATATATATATATATATATATATATATATACACACACATTTTCGAGTAAATTTTCCAAAGTTGGGATAATCTTGTTGTTTTTTTAAAATAATTTTTGCAAACAATTTAAGCCAACTTTCCTACAGAAGTAAGCTAAATTTGAACACTTCCTATTGGAAGGGGTCAGGACCTTCTCGCACCCCCTCGTTTTTTAATGCTGGCTACGCCACTGATCCCGAAAGCTAATCTGCTAATGAACGTAACTGGTTAAGGGAAATTTTCTTGTAATTTGATTTACTTTAAATATAAGCAGTTCGTTTTGACTGCGTGAGTAACTTTTTGTCAATTAGAAAGCTAAATTTAAAACTTAAAAATATCACAAAATGAAAATGAGAAACATTACGTATATGCTGAATTAATAAGAAAGACTTCGCAATTATACGCTTCTTATTTGCATCATTAGAAATGTCATAGAATATTTCTATTATTGGTAACATCATAACAAAAATCATGATTAAAAGTGTAAATTGGATATCAGACAAATAAGAAACTCGTTAACTTATTTCCGTTTTCAAACACCGTGTAGTCCACATTGTAGATCAAGAAATATCATTTAAAAACGGATATTATTCAGTAATTGGTAAGATAGTAATTACTATTTGAACAATCCAGGAGATGACCTATTTCAAAGAAACCAAACCATAACATTAAATACATCATGCACCCGTTTTGTTTGAAATTTGGTATAAAAGTGTTTGATAGATAACAAGATTACAATAAAATTACAATGTCTTTATTAAATCGTTTAAAAATGGAAACTAATCATTAATTGTTACTGAAAAAAACAAATGTTGTTTGAGCAGTCCAGGAGAGTTCCTAATTCAAAGAAACTACAATTAAAAAAAAATAATCCAGCCATTTTGTGATAAATTATGTTTTAAATATGTAGCAATATGCCAGAAGTAATACGAAATTTAAGACGTTTTGGTCAAATTCGATATGTATTTCCACCGTTTGCAGCCTTGAATGATGCAAACTTGTCATTTTTACAACCATTAATTTTTACGAACAATAATGTTGACAAACATTTTCAGTGAATGTTTTGCACCAAAAACAGAGTTTTTGCCTCAGTTCTCCGCAATTAACGTACAGTGAATATCCATTTCTATTTATATATAATCCATGTCTTTTGTGACACACTATAAAGTCCGTCTTTTTGGGCCCGAGAGGAATTCAGTGCCCGGCCCCAAATCTCAAGTTGTACTCGAGCCCCATGGGGTACTGGGGTTAGCCACCCGCCCTATTTTGATTGCCTGATTGTTGCGCCACTGGATGAGTGGATGGAATTTTCCGTGTAATGGGTATCGAATTAAACGATGTCGCAAATTTGTTTGACAATGGGTATGTCTATAAGGTCAGCTAGAGAAGGGCTATGTCAAGTAACCACTTTCTCAGCAATTGCTGACGCGTTTATGAAAACAAGTTTTGACACCAAAATTAGGAAAGATATTTCAAAAAAATTGTAAAAAGGCTTAATCTTTAACCGATTTGACTGTTTGAGGGCATTTGTTAGTTATTATGTTTTCAAAACGACTTAAGTGTCACTTTAGTCCTGTAAGAAAGCATTACAACTCTCTTTATAGAGATAGATTCAGAATTATATTTTGATACTTATTTAATGATGAAAGTAAATCAAATAATGCATGTTTTTTTTGTTTAGATCCAAGCTACGCTCAATCTCACGAGAAACGGGACGACATGTCTTCCGCCGACGAGTCCGATATTAGCAAAAAGCGAAGAGTTCGGCGGCAAAGGACACATTTCACCAGCCAGCAACTACAAGAACTCGAAGCCAATTTCTCTAGAAACCGGTATCCGGACTTGGCCACGCGGGAGGAGATAGCGGCATGGTGCAACCTTGTAGAGCCGAGAGTTCGGGTAGGTAAATGTAACTGCAGACCCATTCAGCCATTGATCTGTTGATGGCTTATAAAGTTGATATTTTTTCATTTTGTGGCTTTACTTTAAACTGTTTAAACGTTAATGTGATAAAACAAATATATTTTGCAACATTGTCAAACAGTCAAATATCTTTGATAAAGAAATTATTTTTATTGGTAAATATTTCGTCATTTTTGAGAAAGGAAATATACAAGCAAAGGAATGAGAAATGAGGTATATTTAATTTTGTCCGTCAGAAAATTCATTAAAAATAAAAATCACACGATTTTGGTCTTCCGACGACTTTCTTTAAATTGTATTTTTTTTATTCTATCATGAATTTCCTTAAATAGTTAAATGCTGATTATAAGATTTCTTCAGCTGCATGTTTTGTTTACAAAACTAAATGTACCATTTTCGGGTTTACAATTTCTTAAACCTTTTTTTCAACTATCCACTTTCACGTTTTTGACACTTGAATAGTAACGTTTGGTTTTAGTGAAGCGTGAAAAAGAGTACAGCACCTAAAACTTAAATCAGAGTCCAATAATTTGATAAATGTAATATTCCACCTATTTACATAGCCAACCCTTATGCTTAAAAATGTATACTTTAACCCTCCTTAGATGTGAATACCTTTATCATGTGTCCTTCCAACTGCGATTTTTTTCAGTTTTTGGTACATAAAGAAATTGTGGATGATTCTTGTATGTATGATGATTTTTAAACCCTTGCTTTGGAAAATTCTAAAGTTGAAAAAGGACAAAGGACCAGGAAGTAAAGTGTTATTGGAAGATAAACTTTTTAGGTATCACTTAACTCAAGAGATAAATACCTTTAAACCTGCCAATTCTTTAAACGAGACTAGTGAGCGTACCACCCTTTCGTCAATGCTTGACTTGATAAATTTTGTTGTACGTGATTTATTTGTTAAAGAACATTTAATACGCTTTAAAAACAAATTTAGTGGAGCAATTTGTCTATCAAACGTCCTAACCTTATCAGAGGACATCAGGATTAAGAAATAGGGATGACGCAAGAAGCTGAACCCGCATGAGCAAATAATAAATATTTCATCACAATACAAGCTATTTGTATTGAAGTGTATGTTGTGGTCCTAACAGCCTTAAGCGACAACACAATACAAACTATTTGTATTGAAGTGTATGTTGTGGTCCTAACAGCCTGAAGTGAATTATTTATCAATTTGTTTTTAATGTCCTTAGGTCTTATGTTATGCTTTATTCCAAGGAGTAATATTACTCAGTCCCTTCAGGACTCAAAACAGGCCAGTTAGCACAGGGATATGCTATTTAGATAGCATACCCCTGGTCAACAGGTGCATGCTGGTATGGTTATCACTGGATATCAGTAGGACACAATGCATTTGTTCAGAACATGAGCAGAAAGATGTAATGAATGATGTCTTTGAAGACGTAAAAGCCACCTACATTCAATTTAATGTGTCGGTGAACCATTTGTTCTAATACAAGTCAAGTTTATCAGTATGTGCATAAATTTAAGATATAAAGTATGCAGAAATAATTCAGAAGTCATTTTACATTGAAGTGTTCAAGTGAAATTAATCCGTTGAGAAAACATTTTTTCATTTTTCATTTTTTTTTAACAATAGTGATATCAGTTTTTTTTGTGGAAATGTTTCGAAGAATTTTGAAACTTAAAAAATACTGGAATGGAATCACATATCACAGCATACATAGCATACTTTCTTCACTGCTCTGAACAAATCATAAGCACTATTGAAGTGTCTGTTTATAGTCCTGTAAAGCTGATAATCCATCAATTCATTTTCAATAACCTTAGGTCTTACATTATGATTTATTCCAAGGAGTAATATTATTCAATACCACTTGGGGTTATTATACAATAACACTGGGGCCCAAAACAAGTCGGTTAACAGGTGAATACTGGTATGGTTATCACACTGAACATCATTAGGACACAATGCATGACTGTGAACATTTTGTTCCAAAACAACTCAAGTTTATCAGTTTATGAACATGTGTTTAAACTTAACATATGAAGTATGTAGAATTAATGCTGAGTTTATTTTACATTCAAGATAATAGTAGGAAAAACAAAAAAAGGTTGAATATTGTTTAAAATTAAATTACTTCATTAAGAAGATATTTAAGTTGAAGATTCTCTCACATTAATTAAATTTAACTATCAGTCTATAGATGGATTTCATCACGTGACTTTAACTCATCTGGAAGCCATTTTGCAGACAGGCGTCGTTGCGTTTCACGCGTCTTCACACAGCTAGCTCAGTCACATCACATGTACAACAAACATACTGCATGCTAACCTACTTACCAGTTTAGCGAATTGTACTAATTGCAGCTTTTTGTTCGCTTCCGATTTTACTTCATATTTGCCGTACGTTTCATATAGTCACTGTGTGTACGACATGTACGAATAGTAGCTTTTACGTGAAAGCCATCCGATTGTTCGTTATACGGAGACAAAGCCTACATACCTGATATAAAGTGCTCACTGCAAATCCTAGTGTGAACCGTAGCTTGGAGCCGTCGCGTCGTACAGCAGAAACACACTTCGAACGACGATCAAGATCAAATGGAAATCGAGAAAATATCTATTAGTGCGCCCAATTATCTTACAGAAATAATCTTATATAACAACATGCAAACGTATGTAAATCTAATTAGGTGTACAGCAGACGACAGTGGTTTTCTCCGACAAAATGGCGATGTAAACAAAGTCATGTGGCCTCATGACGTCAGCTAAAATACTCTTATAGCGACATCACATCAATTACTTTTCAGTGTTTTTTTCTTGAAATGTTTCAAAGAATTTTAAAGCGTTCCAAGAATGGAACCAGATATTCACTGCTTTGTACAAAAATAAATACTTCGACACAATATTCGTAAGTACTCGTATTGAAGGTCTTGCTTTGTACTTTTGGTCCTAACAACCTGAAGTAGATTATCCTTCAACTCATTTTCAGTAACGGTAGATCTTACGTTGTGCTTTATTGCAAGGAGCAATATTATTTAGGAATCAAAACAATTCGGTATGTCAAGTATGGTTAACACACTGAACATCCTTAGGACACAATGCATAGCGAAAGAAAACAATATATGCGTGGAATACATGCATTCGTTGAGGAACAGGAGCAATAGGATCTACTGAATGATATTTATAAACAGTTAAAATATTTTGTGAGAGATCATATCCCCACCCCCACCCCCTTCCTCCCGGAGTAATACATTTCTCTCTTTCCTCCATTCTTCCACAATTTGTAATGCAAATAATATATTAAAATGTTATCCGCTAAGATTTAATTGTCTTAAAGAAATCCTGCCGTCCGCTAACACTTCTAGATCATCAATGCATTACGGAAAATATATTTTTCGTATTAATTAGATACCGAAGGCATTGAATTACACTTTAATCAACTTTTTTTGTAAATATGTTTTACAATCGACAACCACCAAAATCGGTTTTTCGTTTGACCATTTTCATCAAAGTCGTCGAATCAATAATATCAACAACTTTTTGTTCTAATTTGACAAATAACAATAAGAAAAAACATGTACATATAAGCAATACTTGATCACAATGCTCGTATAGTGGGATGTAAAACTTTACAATTAATTTACTTGGTTGGTGCACGTTACTTCCGGGAGATGATGTCATTTGCTGGAGTGAAAACAAAGCTTTGCGCGTTACACGAACGGCAAGTCTGTTATGTCTGCTCGTGGGTATGCAGAGTCGGACAAAATTTGTACTATTACTAATTGTCAATTTAACTCCATTTTCACTAATTAGATGCTTTCGTTAGTTGATTGTGCAGTGAAGTACAACAATTAATTAAAGTTTATATCGATTGTTACAGACGATCGTACATTGTACGTGTTACTGGTACACCTGCTGGGTATTTGCATGTTGAACACACAAATTTGGGTGTCGTGGAAATTTCAAAAATTCAATAATGCGACGCCACGTATTCCGAATCGATCATCATACATTGTCTCAAACGATTAAAGATTAAGTAGGAACTTAATTAGGTTGATTAATCAATATTTTGAAAAAATCGCAAGTTTGTTAAAAACCGGGCCTATCGCGCTACGCTTTGTATTCACTCCAGCGGTGCGCGGTTACTATGCGGTCTGATGACCTCGGGTCACGAATCCAACCAAGTGAATAGGATTGATTGAACGTTTGGAAATGCCAGTGTTGCCCCCTGAGGTGAGCATAAAATCTACATCGTATAAAGCTTCCCATTCAGTGTAAATTTCTTAGCTATTAACCTTCTAGTAATCCATATAATTATATACTATATGCCCATTTACTTTCTACTCACACGACGGGATCCATTAGCTCGTTGGCATTGGTACACTTTTTGCCCTTCACCGGTGGAAAATAAACTTACAAGCCTAAATCAAAATACACCGAAGTCAGAGCTTTGGTTTTAGTGAGAAAATTAGATAATCCCATTCGTCTTTTGGGAATATACGAGCAGCCGCTGATAAGAGAAAATGCCAAAGGCTACCATTTCAAACTATTTGGGACATTATCGGATGTATTTTTCATGATTTAACAAACTTAAGGAAAATAAAAGCCAATTGTATATTTTCCTTTGCAAGCTTTAATGTTTTTTTTAATCGAATTGAACCCCTTTGGTCACAGTAATCTATCAATGATATTCCCACTGCAATGGATCAGTTTGTTTAGGAAACATTGAGGAAGCAAACTGTGGTTGAAGCTTGTTTTACGATACATTATTATAATGATCTATTGTAAGAAACGCATACGTATTCGTGATTTGTTACACATATATGAGTGGTTCAAACGAATGGACTAATTCTACCTTTGAAAAGCCCTCGAAAACTTTTGCATTTAAAGCTGTTACCCCTGCGGTGAGCAAAAAAAAAAAAAAAAAAGCCGAATCCTACAACTTTCCATTTATTATAAAATCCTTCGCAATTACCTTCTAGCAATCCAAATATGTAAAATATACCCATTTACTTTCTACCAACTTGTCGGAATCCATTTACTCTTCTTTTATTGCGTCTTCTTCCTTCACCGGTGGAAAATAAACTTACAAGCCTAAATCAAACTATACCGAAGTCAGAACTTTGATTTAAGTGAGAAAATGAGATACTCCCATGGGTCGTCTGACAATAATTGAGCCGCTGATAAGAGTACCTGCCGTCGGCCACCATTTCGGAGCGCTAGAATGTAATCGTTCTTCGACATATATGTAAAATGATATTAAAGAATATATGAAAGTTAGGAATTGGGATAAAAGTCTCAATCTTTGTATTATCGGAAATATTCTGTTTCATTCAATTTAGCCTTTCTTTCTAATTCAAAGAGTTATTCACATGTCAGCAAACATCGTGGTCGTCCGGTACTTTAATGTCGAATTCCTATGTAAACATGACATATGGTTCCATAGAGCACGCTTCAATTACCAATTTACATCGCAATTCGTGTT
This sequence comes from Chiridota heheva, assembly GCA_020152595.1. Classification (NCBI taxonomy): domain Eukaryota; kingdom Metazoa; phylum Echinodermata; class Holothuroidea; order Apodida; family Chiridotidae; genus Chiridota; species Chiridota heheva. Next base: position 465,167 of record JAIGNY010002542.1, on the reverse strand, counting down.
ATGTTCAATTTGGTGTTGTATTTTTGATGGTTTATTTGCTTCATCAAGTGTTGATCGTCAGTTTATTTTGTAATTTATTCTTAAGTGAAACATTGATTAAAAGAAATTCTTCCACTGTTTTGAATCTTGAAGTGTAGCCGGAAGGATAATTTCACGCCCTTTCTACTGTTGATTTTTTTTAAGTTGTTAGTTTATTTGTTTCAACTTGGTATGTAACGAAGAGACTTTATATAAACCAGTCGTCTCGACCAATGGAATATTGAATGATGGATAAGACGGTGATGAGTAGATTTACCCATGAGGATTAAGAATCGAGAGACGGTTAATGGAATAGATTTCAAAACTTTCCATCTCAATTTACGAGGCTTTTGAAAGTCTATCCTTGATTTACTAAAGTGATCTATTGATTTACAAGTATGACAGTATCATATGAAACTCAGTTAAATGTTTAACTGGTTAAGTTTTACAGTTAGCTTAATGCCTGTAAGAAAAGAAGGTTGATCAATCATACAACAATGTCACATTGAATCGCTTTATCGTCTTCATGTACAGATGTAAATCTTACTTAAGAGTTTGGAAAGTTTTGTCGAGACTTCTGGTCGTTGTATGTATGTATACAGATATAAATTGACATCACAAATGATTATTTTAAGATACCATTTTGGTTTATTTTAACAGAAAGTACAAGTTTCTAATATGTGTTTTGCATAAAAAGCAAATAAAGAGTCGTGTATCTGTTCATAAACTTAAAACTATGAATTTGTTGCGGTATTTTTAAAGACCTATTGTTCAGGTTGGCAGAAAAATGAAGAAAATTATCAGCTGAAAAATCGGAAAGCATGAAAAGGTCAACAGTTAGAAAATTAATTTAGAGTTAATTTTCTTTGAAAGCAATACAAATTGATCGAATCTTATACACATGTTTTACAATATTTGGATTAATTGATATTGATCAATAGATTAATCAGAATTCTGTTTTCGTCAAAGCGTATAAGAGTATGCACATGACAGTATATTTCTTCTGTCAGTCGGCAGTTGAGCAAGAGTTTTCGCAATTTAAAAAAAAAGCGCTATTAATTTTTGTTTTTCAGCTGATCAAAGTTACATCAATATTTAAATCATGCAAATTTGTTAATGTATAACTGGGCGAACAGCTCAAACTCTTAATGACAAAGACGTTTGGTAAGAATTTGCTGCATTACTTTAAAGAATTATGATACACATTTTAAAAACAAAGGAATTACAACAACAAAATACCAAGGTCGGAATTTAACACATCACAATTTTGCATAACATATGGAAATTGATGTCTGAGATTTAAAAACCCAGTGAAATAGTCAATGTCTAAACCGACTCATGATATTTAGCTAATATCGCCTCTAAACGTTGATATACATTTAAAATGGCTGCGGGTAAATATTCGTACATTCACAGACCTTTCTATTATTGATTAAGTTTATTTTATGCCGATTATTTGATTTAGAGAGTATTGAAACTCCAAATTATTATTAACCTTGAGCAAAGGATAAATTCATTTCTGATCAGAATTTCTTTCTTTCGGGTCCACTGCTTTCATTGTCGTCGTCGGAATTAAAACACATTTCTTGAATTTCTCACAGAATCAAAGAAGATTTTCGCACATGTGAACATTTTCAAAGAGCCTATCTTAGACAGTTATACATGTTTTTTAATGAAAATTGAGTTCATTTTGTTGTTGATTGTTTAGAGTAAGATATAAGGATGTTTCAGCTGACGTCATGAGGTCACATGACTTTGTTTACATCGCCATTTTGTAGGTCAGACTGCCGTCTGCTGTGCACTTACATACATTTGCATGTTGTTATATAAGGTTACTTTTGTAAGTAAGTATGCCGGAATCTTGTTGCGTCGTTGGTCGCACTAACTAATAGATGTGTTTAGAATCCAATGATTAAGACTACTTGAAGTACTTGGGAGGATAACTTTTTCTTTAAAATAACATTTATATTAAAGAAATAAATCATCTGGCCAGTTCATTTTAACCAGCGCATGTGTATATGCCCGACACGTGTTTTACATGCCCAGCGCGTGTTTTCATCACCAGCGCGTGCTAGCGCGTGTTTTAGACCGAGTCTAATTGTTTTACGTGTGATGTGACTGAGCTGGGTGAAGATCAAACGCGTGAAGTACTCAACGCTCTGCCCTGCAAAATGGCTCCCAGCTGAGTTAGAGTCACGTGATGAAATCCCTTTATATAGCAACCTTTATTTACAAAATTCTTGTATTTCATTTACAGATTTGGTTCAAGAACCGAAGAGCAAAATGGAGAAAGCGTGAAAAGAATCAGCTCCAAGAGCTGAAAAACGGGTTGGGGGTTCAGTACAACGGCTTCATGTCTCCATTCTCTGATGAAATATACCCAGGCTACCCATATAGCAGCTGGAAGAACGCAACCAATCATATTTCTCCATCTAAAGGGCTTCCTTGGGCACTTCCGGTAGCAAGCCAAGCCATGTGTTTTAACCAATCAGCACCGACGTTTCATCATGGAACAGGAAATAATTTACAATCTCAACCTTTGAACTCGTTGAATCAAAATGCAAGCGCGTATTCTTACCATTCAGCACACGGTGCACCTACTGCTTATTTATACAGAGAACCTTCCACTGAAACTCTAGCTTCGTTACGATTTAAGGCGAAACATCATCCGGGTACATATCACACCTACCCTGTGCGTCAGAGTACGTTTCCATCTTGCCAATATGGCGGGCTAGGAGCAGCAGGGACAATGTGAGTTGAATGCAATTGCTCGGAATGTGGGCAAGCTGTGCTTAACGTTGGACCTTAGCCCGTCTGTAATGTTTGCCAAACCTTCGCCGAGAGGTGCTTCACAAGCTGTTCTCACTGGGGCAAATGCGTCGTTTAACAGTGGCTGTTAGTGCAGGCGGGGATATGTCTAAAAAATACTTCTTGGTGCCAAGAGCTAATATTTTAGCAAGCATAATACTGTCTAGAAGCATAAGGAAGACCGATTCAAAATGATGTAGAATGATTTAATATTCGTTACCGTTTTCATAGAAGATGAGCCACCTACAATGAAATTACTGAGAAAATCTGCAGTGAGTGTATGCAACACAAAAAGTGATTTAAACAGAACAATATAAAAGCAAGCTTTAAAGCTACCCACTGTGGCGTAGCGGTTATCATACATGTCTACAGACCACGAGGCCCCGGGTTCAATCCTGGGGTGGGTAGACACGCCAGTGCACCACAACTGGTTATCAAAGGCCGTGGACATTGACATGGTTGTCGATGTTATGTCTGTCCGTACGTCGTACCTGTGTTCTCGTCCGGGTCGTATTAAGCGTTTCGTGATAGCATTGTTACTATCATAACCGATTATGCAGGTGACGACCCCGTCATTGTAATTGTGTGTTCACTCGTTGCGATTTCCAAAATCCAATTTCAGTTCAATCAATTTATCGATCGAATAACTTTCAACAAAGATGCTCCATGGCGTTGTTAAATTTCTTTCACTTACAATCATGTGTAATGGTTCTCAAAACGTCTATCAGAATCTTTATTTTATCCAATGCTTAGATGTTAGTTTAGAAGCGAGTCCGTCAGTAGGTTGGAAGGACAGAAGCCATTTAACGTTCCAACATGCACGTTTTCCACGTCATACCACAGATATTTCTTACTTTAAAAGAAATCTTAGAAAAACAGCGGATATAATTTGTTCAGTTTTTGGCACTTTCTCCAAAAGCCCATCATATCGTGACTTACATAATATATGCGCCGGCTTACAGATTATTTCTAAATTTTTAGTTGAAGAACAAATGGTCATATAAAATTATAATTTTGCCTCTCAAGTATAAGACTGAACTTGGTTGAATTGTTCCGACAGTTTTTCTACACTAGAAAGTTGTTTTTACTATCATTTAATTAAGGAAAACATTGTTCTTTCAGCAACAACCAATTGATTGTTAGACCATTGCTTTGCGTCCAATCATAAACATTGAAATTGTAATTTCTAAATTTCTACGCAAACGCTGTAATAAATCTTTTAGGTCACTACCGCGGTATCAGACTTATGAATTGCATGACCTAGACATACTTTATTTTTACATATCTTTTATACTTTAAGGGCTAAATATTGAAGAAAATATGCAAAGTAAATATATTACAATTTGACAGTAGATTTCATTTTTCATGATAGATTCAGCTTTAATTTCAGCATTAATGCTCTAGGCAGATATCGACAATCATTGACCTTTAAACCTTATCGATATTGGTTTTCTGTAAGTTTATAAAATATTAGCAGTCCGGTCCACGCTCCCGATCGGGAGATTTCTTGTCATTATAACCCACAATGCATCTTTCCAAATTCAAATCTCTTTAAAGAAATATCAAACGATAAAATACGTTTAAGCCAAAGATAGTAAAAATGCATGCGAAATATTCTGATTTTACTGGTGCAAGAGAACAATAAAATTATGTTCTCAATTTTCACCAGCGCAAATTTAACTGTCACCAGGGAATTTTAAAGTAATCTTTTAAAATTCATTTCAATAGTTTCTGAAGAGCAAATTTTTAAATCTTAGTCACCAGCAAAAGCTCAAATTATACAAAACAGTTCCAGAAATATCAATTTCAATATCATTTTCGAAGAATACAATTTAAAAAAAACATAATTTTAAAAGCTAAACAATATTCAACAATTATGGTCACTGCGCGTGTCTCAATCTCCCATTCAGGAGATCTTCCGATCGGGAAAGCGTATACCGGACTGATTAGTAGAACAGTAGAATATATTGTGCGACAAACTATTGAAGTAAATTATGATTTTTTTTTAGAATGATTTGGCAAGATAAAAAGAGGGGTTACTACGCAAATATTTGAAAAATGATATAAAATACCCTATGAAGTGATTGAAGTGCTGGATATGAATGAGACTAGAAGTTGTGTAATAAATGCTGTTTCTATAATAAAATATGTGTGCACTTTATTGCGATGCTTTCCGTATCTTGCATGCCATTAAACTTAAAATATTCTTTTTAATCAGTTGATATACTATATGGAGATCACTGGTATACGACTGGTATACGACAAACTCACTGTCGTTAAGTAGCTAGAAGTCTTCATAGTTGTAAACCTTGCTGTATTTTACCATTAACTGAAATTTTTCACAGCAATAGACTGCTTAATTTATTGGTGTCGAGGGTTGTAGTTAGCTTAAAATTATAAGCGGATTCGAGTCATAATGTTTTAGGGAGTCCAAAAACAATTAGTTCATCTAATTCATTACTTCATCTAAATTGCAGTCTTGAAAATAGGGATACTGCTGGCCAAAAGGTTAAGGTATAGAAAAACCCCTCCCCCACCCTCCCACCACCCTTAATTGCGTTGCGATATTAGCAAGATGTACCTCTGATTGTATGCTTTCCCAAAAAATGGAACGAGTTTTGTCCAAAATACTCATATCTTCGGTTTAATACTGATTTGCATGTGTTCGGAGATAAAGGAAAAATAATCTAATGAAATATGAATTTTACTTGCCATCAGAAAAAACAATAAAATTGACCAAAAAACAAACAAAACAATTTTAGATTTACAAACATGAGCAGGGATGCCAAGACTGTCGTACTAATAGAATTATATGGACAGATAGTGGTAGGTTGATGTATGAAATTTGGAAAAGAAATATAAATTACATTCAAGAATTTTAGCTGTATCCCTTTTCACACATCATTACTTTTGCGCACGTTGAAAAAGTGTACAAACTTTGACAGTTTGATTTGATATAACTTACACAATATGAGTGCTACTGTGACCGTTTAAAGACCGTTCTGTTCAGAACTAAATGCCCATAGTCCTGTGTTAAAAATATCTCTACCTGTCCATTTTCACATTTTGTCAAAATATCTTCAAACTTAGATTAGCCATGCGTAACTGAAAACTAAATGTGCAAATTCAAAAACTGTTCTACCTTATTTCTACTTTTCTTTTTATGATTTTTGAAGCGGTACACCACATATATATATCTGATCATATGAGATAAAGGACCTGTTTGATCTCTAAGCTAAGTTTATGTTTCCAATCTTCAACTGAAAGTTTTGTAAAATGGAATGATAGTTGGAACTTTTTAGATACCAATATTGCAAATGCATTTTGTAAATAGATTGAAATATCTTAAGTTTCTATTCGACTCTTGTTTCCTTTGTAAATATTATGTTTAAGAAATATACAGGCAGTAACAATTTTCACCCATTTCAATTGCATTTTGCAGAAATTTGTCACGTAGATACAACCTTTCATACATAGGTGTAGGAACCGGGGGTTCTGAGGGCACGTACTCCCCCACTTTTCTGAAGAATAACGAAAGTGCCCCTATTAAAAATGAAAAGTGCCCCTCAATTACTGTCAAAGGGGTAAGAACTGGTGGAGTTTGCACACATTAAAAAAAAATATTACCAAAGTGGCCCTTTCAAAATGAAATGTCCCTAACTACTGACCCAGATGTACGGTGAAATCATGGTTCCTATTGGAATATTGGCCCTTTCTATAAATGAAGTGCCCCTTTTACAGTTTTACTTTACTTATCTGCAGACAGGCGGTGGACATATGCATCTGACTTGGGGAAGTGCCCCCTAAAAGGTCGCGCCCTGCCCACTTTTCGAAAGCTTTCTTCACCTCTGCTTTAATATCATAGTGACGTCGACAGTCTGACAGTTCTTGGAAATAAACTGTGTCAACACAAATACAACAGATTTCAAACCAGGGTTGGTAGATCTCGCAAGTGCAAAAAGCCAAATCAGCTTAAAAAAAGCCAAATTAATTTTTTCAAAAAGCCAAACTGTAATCAAGTCAAAAAACTTCCAATTTTGAAAAGGTTTGGCCACTGGCGGATTCAGAGGCTAATCTGGGAGGGGTAAAATGTACTGAAAAGCAACAATGGTTTTCACCCACTTCTGCAATATGCAAAATTTTACGTCGTCTGACGTTATCAGAAAATTAGGAAATCACTTTATTTACATTCTCCATTAGAGCGTTTTTTCGTACATCTTTGCTTTCAGAAAGGGTCAGAATTAAGCCAAATCAGATATTTTACAGCCAAACAATTATCTAAAAAAAAACTTAAAAAAGCCAAATTATGAGAGAACAACATTTCTTGTGGCCAGACAAATCTCACAATAGGCAAATTTCATATATAATTTCCTTGAAGAAATCTTATAGTAAATTACATTTATTTCTCCTTTAAACATATATATAATTTCCTGTGAGCTATCTCATAGTAAATTAAATTGATGTCTCCTTTAAACATATATATAATTTCCTGTAAGCTATCTCATAGTAAATTACATTTATGTCTCCTTTAAACATATATAATTTCCTGTAAGCTATCTCATAGTAAATTGAATTTATGTCTCCTTTAAACATATATAATTTCCTGTAAACTTTCTTATTGTAAATTACATTTATGTCTCCTTTAAACATATATATAATTTCCTGTAAGCAACCTCATAGTAAATCAAATTGATGTCTCCTTTAAACATATATAATTTCCTGTAAGCCATCTCATAGTAAATTAAATTGATGTCTCCTTTAAACATATATAATTTCCTGTAAGCTATCTCATAGTAAATTAAATTGATGTCTCCTTTAAACATATATAATTTCCTGTAAGCTATCTCATAGTAAATTACATTTATGTCTCCTTTAAACGTATGTAAATTCCTGTAAGCTATCTCATAGTAAATTAAATTGATGTCTTCTTTAAATATATATAATTTCCTGTAAGCTATCTCATAGTTAATTAAATTTATGTCTCCTTTAAACTTTTGAAATAGACGCAACGGAGGTGTATATGCAGACGATACCATATATTTACGATTTACTCATAAAATCTCACCAGGAATATCTAGCGGTATTTGACATCAAAAGAAGAACGCCTCGCCTCCTTTTTTCTTTTTTCCAGCAGAAAACAATTTTCAAACCCGCACCTTGATTTCTCCCACTCACTGAGATTTATTAAATAATTTACAATTATAATCTCCAAACTAAGCTTTTAAAAGTATATATATACACGTAGATATTTTAAATTCTGAACAGATTAGCTTTTAAATTACGACAGTGGCACTTGTAGTGTCCAAGTTATGACTAATCAAAGATTGAATCATGTTTAATGAGTGCAAAAGTTGCGACGTATGAAAGAGAAGACAACACAAAATATCCAATGTGTCCTAAATTGCAGTCACTGTAAATCAATAGACTTTTTTTCTCTCACTAAAATTTGGATATGCAAATTTTATATTCAATATTCCCATTCAAAGAACAGTGCAAGGTGAAGATTGAAAACAACAGGTCAACATAGGGAAATTCATAGGTGTTCCTGTTGTGATGTTACAAAATTGCAATACAATTTGCATAATTTATCATAATAAGGCTCTAAAATTCAAAACGCTGTAAAGTGGCCAAATTGAACCAATTTGTAATAATTATTTTGCTATTTTCACAGTTTCTAGCATATTTTCATCCAATGAAACTCAAGTTGTTGCTGTCCAAAGATTCATATTTTGTATTTATTGTATATAGTAAATCAACTTTGATATTTGTTTTGTGTGTCTCCTTTAAACTTTATAAATAGACATATTTTCATATTTTTATAGCATCTTTTCTTCCAATGAAAGTCAAGTTTTTGCTATACCTGTCCATACATATTTAAGCTAATCAATTTTGATATTTGGTTTGTGCAGCCTCCTTTAAACTTTTAAAATGGACGCAATGCATTGGTGACGGATGAGTTTCAAATCTGCTATAATTTACTACAAAATCTGTTTAATATCTATCACTATTGAACATATATAAGTTCAAAGAAGAACGCCTCCCCTCATTTCTTCTTCAGTTTTCCAGCATATTTTTTTTTTCCAACTCGAACCTTGACTTCTCCCACTCACTGAGATTTATTATATAATTTACAAGTTCATCCGTTTTAAAAGTGCTTCGAGTAGTTCTCATTGACAATAATCTCCAAAGAAAAATACAATACTCGTTAGCTTTTAAAAATTTCTCTGTCAACTCAACCTTGGATGAATATTACCGTAGGTCTTGCTAAAGTACTACGCTAAGGAACACCCTACGGCGTACTGCGAATACATATCTTAACTTGCTTCATTTAAAATTTAAAATACTTACAACGGTTACATTTTGGCACGCCATGGCGCATAACTGGCTTGCGGGTGCGTTTTATAATTGCGGTTGAAGTAACGCAGGAGTAAATTAAAGCTGTTATGTTATTCTTTACCCGAACCAATTAGTCGGTGACTAACTTTGTTCATTATTTTTCAAAAGTTTCAGCGAAATTTTTGAGGATAAAATGGATAAAAAAGGATTAAAATAAGAAACAGAAAATAAGATATAGAGTAGTGAAGGAAGAAGAATATTTATAGACAAAAGTGGTTTATTATCCCCTACAAGCATAATTTTGTTAGTAAGCCCTATTGTTATTATTCATCAATTTGACACGGCTAACGATGATATGGTAATTGACGGTAATGTAAACTACAACCTTTAGCTTTGCCTATAAACATCGGCAGACGATATATGGTCAGAGAGAGGATTCTGTTTCCAAAAACGACTGAAATTCTCAAAAGAGGAAAGAAAAACAACCCCATGGTGACGGGCAGGTAGATCAACCACATAAATGGAAAGAAAATAGTCATGTTTTGTTTTGGTGACTTAAATGATGCACATTTTGTAATGTTTTCTGATAAATGGTGAATGTATTTTGCTATACCTAAGGGCTAAGATAATATCAGTGGCTTTGGAAGTGAATGGTTTTACAATATAGAAGTAAAAGACTTTTATTATTATTCAGAGGTGTACCTCACCAATCAGAATAACAATGGTCTTCAGTAGATGAATAACTGCTGGCAATTTTGTATTGGTTTAGTGATGATAATTTGACTCTGATCTGCTTATGCAAAAGTGTATTCTGCTTTAAAGGTTTATGAATGCGTAGAGTCAAGGAATCTGTTAGAAAAGGTCTGCATTGCAGCTAGAATGGTCTTTGAATTTGATGTTTCTGTTAAATTTGTGATAGTCAGACAGCTAAAATTTTAACACATTCATTTAAATATTAATCCTCGATAAGACACAGTTGAGAAAAGAAGAATATTTATAGACAAAAGTGGTTCATTATTCCCTACAAGCATAATTTTGTTAGTAAGCCCTATTGTTGTTATTCATCAATTTGACACGGCTAACGATGATATGGTAATCGACGGTAATGTAAACTACAACCTTTAGCTTTGCCTATAAACATCGGCAGACGATATATGGTCAGAGAGAGGATTCTGTTTCCAAAAAGTACTAAATTATAAAAAGTGGAAAAAATAACAAGCCCATGGTGACGGGCAGGTAGATCAACCACATAAATGGAAAGAAAATAGTCATGTTTTTGTCTTGGACAGTCGGAGAATTTGATGATGCACGTTTTGTAATGTTTTCTGATAAATGTGGAATGTTGTTTTGCTATACCCAAAAGGCTTAGATAATATCAGTGGCTTTATTACATGGTTATAAAGTGTATGAACTTGTAACGTTAGAACGGTTTTAGGAGTTAATCTTTGTGCTACGTTTGTGATGTATGACTGGTCGGACAGCTCAAAATATTCATGTAATTATCTAAATTTCATTCCTTAATTTCATGTAGGCACTGCAATTACTCCGAGAACAGCTATTTCTGCCAGTCTAGAATTTGTTTGGTTCCGGTCAGAATATACTGCAATAAGAAACAGAAAATAAGGTATAAACAAGTGAAGAAAGAAGACTATTGATAGACAAAAGTGATTAATTATCTGAAATAGATTACCATACGGCGTCATATTCCCCCTCCCCCCACCCCTACATACACTTCACTACAATACACCATTAATTCTTATGTTAAGGCAACATATATAGAAATCATCCATATATTAAAACAAAAAAGTGGCCCACCTTTTCTGAGGGGAATGTCATTTTTCTATATTACGGTCTAATTTTCTGGTCTATTTTGCGAAAGTTTGCTATCTCTGTACCACATTGGTACGAGGAATTGAAAACCTACCAAAATATTAGGTCGATGGCCTATGCAGAGTTCTACGCTTTATTTTGTTTTATATGTTTATTGATTTCCTGCATACATGCGACTTACAAAAACACAAGTTACATAATTTAACAAGAAAACTGAAATTGTACAACTGAGAGGACGAAAACAAAACTTACTAATAAGTATATAAAGCAGGTAGAATATTTCTCCATTCATATACTTCTGTATACTTGGCAATAAACATTTGGTAGATCATTTAAACAGCATAAAAACTTTTCACACTCCAAATTATTCTGTCCTTTTGTCTAATTAATTATTTTATTTTAGTTCTTTTGCCGGAGGACATTTTTTGCCACAACATCCCCAGCCCGTCCCAGACACCTGTAGGCATACTTACAATACTGTAGAGCAATTTTGATATATTTTTTTTAACAATGTAATAAGCAATTTTATGCCCTTAAAATTTACTTTTTTTTAAAGTGTTATAAAAGAGCAATTGAATTAAAGGACCGGAAATATTTATCCAATTTCGTGGAAAGTCTATTTAAAATGTGGCATAGGTTGGCATAGGTTGGCATAGGTTGGCATAGGTTGGCATAGGTTGGCATAGGTCTCCATCAAAATTGATTAACAATTGTTTGCTTTTTTTTTCATCTCGCAAGTCCAAATATGCAAATTTCAAAAATATGAATGTGCACGCCTTCCTATTTTTTGTCTTAATTTGAATTTTTGTTCCTCTGCCACATACAGACATATAAGCAGCTGATTTTGACAGGTTTTTGTTATATTATAAAGTGGTAATTTCGTCTCAAAAAAATGTTCTTTATCTTCGCTCATAAATCCGAGCATACTTGCAACGTCACTTCCGCGCCTGTAATTAATTGGCTTGTTGGAGTATGGTCGGTGATTGTGCAAACATTTTAACCAATCAAAAACGTTGGATTGTATCGTATTTCTGAACTCCACGGTATCCACGATAACACAATATCTATCCTTTAATTGCAAGATATTGTTTTACATTGGACATAAAAATACACTCCAACGTTTCTAATTGGTCGAAATATTTCAACAATCACCGACAAGCCAATCAATTACCTCCGCGGAAGTGACGTTTCTAGTAAGTATCGGGCTTATTGGTAACGGCTCAAGCTATATCTTTAAACAAGATTCCCTCCTAATTTTATATCACTTTCGGAACTTACTTGCCGCGTAGCCTGGACCCAAAAAGTATAATTAAAGGGGGAGGGGGAGGAGGGGAGGGGGGAGGAGGGGGAGGAGGGGGAGGGGGGGAGGAGGGGGGAGGAGGGGGAAGGAATCAACCGTGACTTTTGGTATCAGTCTCCAAAACATGGGGGTACGTTGGAGTATGGAAATTCTCATCAACTAAAATCGACTTGCCTTTTCCATTGTACAATATATGACCATGTCGAATTTAACTTCAACCAATAGTATCAGATCTTTTTTGGCCCATCAGGCTAGTCACCTCATTGGGTCCTCCACTTTTTTAAATTTTGATGCTGGTGGGCCAACCTGTATATTCTACATGAGGGCCGGACAGGAAATTTCAACGGAAAATAGGGGCTCATTAATAATATTCATATGACAATATAATTTGGAGGGAAAATTTCACTTTAACTGTTTAAAGAGTTACCTTATCCCATTTGTTGTTATTTTTTTCTTAAATGTGTGTCATTATCGACCACCAGAAAAAATGCCTCGAAAATCCCTGAATAATATACAAGCTGACAAGATAAAGACTAATTGGTAATTATTATATGCACATGTAGCAATAACGAGTATTACTTTTGAAAAAGAAACACTTTTAGTGAGCTATGGCTGATCAAAGTTGATCAATTTTTATCAATTTTTAATCTCTTCAAAATTTGTGATGTATGATTCGGTAAGACAACTCAATTCTTTCTATTTTATTTTTAAAATAAAAACAAATGTTTACATAAAATATGCAAATTCATACCTAAGATATGCTGTAAAATGGTCAAATATTTGAATATTGTGATGAAATTTGTATGCTACCATCATCATGGTTTTTAATAGATTTTTCAAACAATTAAGCGAAACTCTTACTATGTCTACACGTCCATATACCTTTGAGATGAAGAAAATGACCCTTTAATTTGTTTTACCCTTCTGAGAGTACCATTATATTTCTCGCCCAAATGATGGGAGCAATACGCAGATACGTGCGTTGGCAAGCCGGTCACCCTCGGACAGTCTGAGAGACTGTCACTTTCCGGGTTACGTGCTTCCTGCCAGACATGATTGGGAAGTAAAATTGCTAACATTTCTCGAAAATTGAAGAAAAATTCCCGAAAAAAAAAAATACGAAAAAGGAAGAAATATCCCGAAAAGCTTCCCGAAATGAAGAAAATTCCCAAGAATTTAAAAAAAATTCCCAAGAATTGAAAAAAAATCCCAAGAATTGAAAGAGATTTCCTGAAAATTTAAGGAGATTTTCCGGTTAACAGCAACTTTTCATAAAGACATTAATTAACCAATTTTTCCGATTATAACCAGGAATTTTTGAGTGGTCTTACCCCTTGAGAGGTTACCATTCCTACGCCCCTGGTGTTCTAGGACTGACTTGGCCTACGTGAGGGGTGGGGTACAAATGCACTTGATTATTTTGTCATTTTATTGTGGTTACCTTTTTCAATATGCATCATTTGTTATCTTAATTTTTGAACAATGGTCGAGGAATATGTGAGCACGGTGCCTTTAAATCCGCCAATAATTCAATGAATCCAAAGCATGCATGTCTTGTTCTTCAAAGTCAACCATTCAACGTGGCATAGGTCTGTAGGCCCAGAAGCAATGTTTGTGTGGGGCGAAGGATCACGGTGTTTGGAGGGCGATAGATTATAAATAATTTCACTAAATTCCAAGTTTTCATTAAAAAAAAATTTAAACTTTCCCAAATATGAATTTTCTTTACAAGTATCAAAGCTAGCCATATTCATGTTTCAACTTTCTGTTTAAATTTGCATTCCCTTAGACTAATACCGAGTGAACATGTTAGCAATGTTTACAGTGACCAGCGCAAGCAGCTGTAGCACCCTAAGCACATCAATGTGTATCGGCTTTGTTTAAGCCTTACTCGTCAAAAGACATCTTTTTTTGAATGCGCACAGTTAACCGTTGATCCAATTAGGCCGTCTGCACTCGACTACCTGTACAAACTGACAGAGCTGAAACCAACAATACAAGTTTATCAGTTTGTAATTCTATTATTTGAAAACGGATTTAAAGATTTTCGAATTCTTAAACATTTATAAACTAACTTTTCCGTTATTTTCTTGCTGTGAACTGCAGGTTCATGTGTAAAATCTTTCATATGAATAATTTTAGAAGCGCGCGATGCTGCATGATGCAGTCAAAAGGCGAAGATTGTCAATGTTGTACACTCAATCACTACCGGTAAGTGTTTTTTCTTGAAATTCTATTTATACCGTTTGTTCAAATTATCCCGTTTTAACGAAAATGTGATTTACTTACATCAAAGTATTAACAGACATGAGGGTCGATATTGATCAAATGGATGAATATTTGAGAATTTATTTACAAGAAATTAATGTGAGTTTCAAATAGATTTTATCAATCAGATTCGGTGATAGTTCAAGGATAAAAATCCACCATTTTGAATTTTACGAGGAAAATTTCGATCACCTCTATGATTAGAATTTGAAGAAACTGAAAATTATGACATTGAAGCATTCGAAGTGTATTGTATCCATTGAAAAGTATAAGGCTATCATCAGGGTCATCATTATCTAAGTCAATACTACAGATCTGGACCTTTTTCACATCTTTTAGTTTTTGACAGACCAGACTATAAATCAATTTCCGGTTAAATATGGTTATAAGCAGGGTTGATTTATAGGGGGTGGGGTTGACGGCTGAGGGGGCTGATCCCCATGTGTACATGGATTTGGTGGGCTAGCCCCCCAATCTCTATCAAAGCAATTGACTGTGATTTTCTTTAATTTTAGATTTGCAAATAACCAAAATGAAATATCACAAAGGCAATGATACTCATTCTTGTTGTGACTGACGCCGACTCCATATTTTATAAATCAATCGATTGCAAAGCAAATTTTACCGGGACACATTGTGCGTTGGCCCTCTCCTTGTAAGCCCCCCCCCCCCCTCCCCCCCTCCGCTTTCCCTAACAATCCTTGTTATTTCTTTTTAAATCAGCCCTGGTTATAAGTTACTTAGAAACATTATCTTCCTTCTTATCTAGGAAATTACTTTTTTGTATTTAAAAGAGATAAAGTCATTAAACAAATTATTTATGAAAATTGTCGTCACTTTCAGGAATATTAAACAAAAAAACTGAGGCATGAATATCTATGAATCCAAAGATTCATCATAACAATTACACAACGAACATAAACCTTGTTTCTCTTGTCAGTGACACATAATTTTCAGATTCAAATCTGCAAAACAAAGAAGAATATGAAATAGTTATGTTAATCTTAATTAACCTGGCACAGTAACTGAAGAAGCGGGATATAACTGCGGTGGGAATGGTGGGCAAACATGCCGCCGAGCTGTTGGTAGGATTGTACCGTCTCGGTTACATGCTTTCTGTGCGGTTGGGAGGTAAAAATGGAACAATTGTAAGCAGGAAGGATCTCAGATAGCTAGACCGGGCTGCCGGTACACCCGTACACAGTTAACAGGAGGTTTCCCTATGAGCATTTTTAGTGCAATTTTCTGCCAATCAGCCAATAACCGGGGGTTTCCACATTAAAGGTGACCCTCCTTGCCATGAGTGTAGTCGGGGTGCCAAAGGGTCATACGCCCCCTCTTCCCACCCAAGAAAGGTAAAAAGGCTTCAAAAAATATGCTAAAAGGTTAAGAGTACAATACAGCAATTGAATTATTGAAGATATCTGTATAATTAATTTTAGATGTAAGATATCTCTAAACAATTGAGATATCAAAATGATTTGAGATATCTTTGAATAATTATAGATATCTATAAATGCTTAAAAAGCACCTTTAATATAAAATTATATTTTAAAAAATATCTTTGATTTTATATGGTAATAATTCGTTGAGAGATATCTTAAATTCTGAAATAAAAAACCTAATCGGCTTGCCATACGTCCATACGCGCATGAATAAATGAATAGAACGAATTGTCTATTAAACAAACGAGGGCAAAATGGATGTTACATTTCTTTAAATCTTTAATGTGTTTCAACTGTTTTAAAATATTGGACTGAACGTACACCATGTGAAGATTTTTAGGATATGTTGGTCTTTAGGTTAATTTTTTCTACGAACAGTGTGATAGACCGTATTATATGCCTTTAAAACACCATAGGTTATTAGCTTTTTACCCTTAAAGGAATATTTCAGTGGTCAAAAATGTCCATCTTATGTGAAAGAGAACTTCAAAGGAAACAAATGGTGAAGAAAACGTTCATCTTATTCTGTTTTGGAGATATTTAAGTTCTGTCTCAGCTGTGCAGAAATGACTGGTGTAGTAAGTCTACTATGGCATGTATGGAAAGTTGGCGCCTACATTCTCACAATCTTAACAAGTGTTAATGTATTTTAAAGGAAGTTTATTCAAAATTTTCACTATTTAAATGATTTTTCCTCGAACTTTCTTCAGGTGGTGTATTATAGATACCCTTCCTATATTCAGTTTGACTATTCTTTTGACATATCGTATGGTTTTCAAGCCACAAAAGTACAGGACAAAATAAGATAGAATACATAAAGACTTTAAGGAATCTGAGGCTATGGCATCGCAACTAGTCTGAATTCAGTCGTTTTTACACAAATGATACCAAACTTCAAACTTTAATATCTCCTTTACGAAATAAGATTTTTGAATGCTTTCTTCACTATTTTGTTTCTTTTGAAGTTCTCTTTTACATAAGATAGACTACTTGCTGGACCGCTGAACTAACTTCCTTTAACAGTAGCAAAACATTCCTTCAAAACTGACAAATTATTAGCTTTTGAAGTCTCGGGCATCAATATGCAAATATTTGTGAAATTTTGTGATGCAGAGCGACGTTTGAATTTCATTGTTATCACAATTATTTAAAGAAAGCAGCAAATTCGATCCAACAAAACATTCTTGAGTCTCTACCGTACCCCTAATTGAATTATGCCATGAATAGACATTCCCATTATTTGCGGTGTCTGAGATTAAATAATATTCCCATGCTTTTTTGTAACCTTTTATAAGAAAGATACATTTTTTAGAAATAATTTAGTACAAAAATCATGTTGATATATTATTCCTACCAGGAGATATTCAAATTTTATAGTTCACAAAACACGTCAATAAACGAATAGGAAAAGGCTCAGTATGACATTACAGCAACACATTGTTGACGTACTAAAATCTATCATCTTTTTTATTAGTAAAACCTGCTAGAAAAATGATAAACGAAAGTTAGGTATTTATATTCATTGCCAAATATTCCCTACTTCAATAACTTTTGGAAAATTATTTCTAATCATACAGAAACAACCAATTAACGTTTGAAGAAATACATAAACATTGTCAATAGAATTGCTTCTATGACATTATCAAAGACGAATTCATCAAA
>JAIGNY010002542.1:440000-445000 GCA_020152595.1 Chiridota heheva | reverse complement strand
TTATTTAAAGATACCTTGATTTTTAGAGATACCTATCCACAAACATCTTGAGTTATTTAGAGATATCTGAAATTGATTACAGATATCTTTGATAAATCTTTAAGCCATGTCTTAAAATCAATTTGAGATATCTTTAATTTTTATGAACGAAAGATATTTTGAAATTGTTTAAACATTACTTGAATTATGTAAAATATCTCAAAATATCTTTAAATGAATTAAAAACTAAAACGGCTTGCCATACCGACGTGCGACGTTTCTAGACATTTGCCAAATCTTGACATTTTGAGTGCCATTAAAAGCACTAACGCAGTTAAGGGTCCCTTTTTCGGTTTTCAAGATTTCTTTGCACCACACGTATTTGGTTGACCACAAACCCCTCCCTAGATCAAACATCGCTGCCTACTAGAGTTTCAAGGCTTCCGAACAAATCCCCCACCCCCACGCCCACTCCACACCCCCTTGCCATTGATTTGGTCATGGGGGCAAGAGAGTGGCAATTTTGTCTTATGGGGGGAAAATCCTAGAAATCGGACAAAAAAAGTCAGTTTATTAAATTTTCTAAGGGAATAGTGGGGGGATCTCCCCCACCCCTTCCCCCCTTCCCCCTTCGTAGAATCGCCACTGTGTATTGATAATTCATAATTTCCTGAGGTTGGAAAAAACTTGTTCCGGCGTTGCTAAGAATCTCTCTTGCCAAATGTTACTATATATGGCCAGGGAGGCGCTTCCCTGCTATGAAAGTGGCATTACAAATTCAGCGTCATTCAGCGTTTTGGGTGGTATCACCGTACCAAAAAATACACGGTTTTAATGTGAGTTATTAACAAATATTTATGGTCTTTAAAAAAAATTAGATTTCATTTTTTCAGTAACAGTATGACCATAGTACGTACAGTGAATAAGGAAAAATAAACTATACGATTGGTGTTTGGTACATACTGCAGAGTTAATTGCTCCCTCTGGTAGGAAATTTGGAAGAACACAAATATTGGAAAAATCAATTACCAAAAAAAGATTGAAGGAAAATGGAGCAAAATTACTGACGGTACATGGCCTTTTTGCAATATTTTGTTAATGTGATTCTTACAAAATTGTTCAAATGTAGATTATAGTTGGGAAAATGTAATGTCTCTCCACCCCTCACTTCTACCTAATTTCCACACTGGTTAAATCACTGGTTTGTGTTATATAATAGACATATTGAACATCTACCAAACTGCCAAATACGTATTGGTTGTGATTGAAAACCGTTATCAGGTTATTATGGTTCCGTATAGGCTTATACCAGTTTACAGTGCTGTTTCATTTATTTCAACGAAATATTTGAATAGAACTAAACGCGTTTTAAAAACAGTTAAATATCTTCTTCATAAAGTATAGAGTACCAATTAGGTTTCATTGAAGCCAGATTCATTCGTCTTTAAAAAATAGATAAAAACATTGTTTGGCAGCTATACATGTTAAAGAGGGTGGTTTTTCCAGCATTTATTTATTTCTATGCCATGGACCGATTTGTTGGTTCTCTTCTGTAAGTGGACCGCAATAAATGGATGTCTTTTATTCTCGGCTATTTCTTCTATTGTTGTCCTTTGTTAGTTTTTCTTGTGTAAGTTACGTAACATTTCACAAAGAAGCTGCATTTGTGAAGCTCTAGACAAACAGGCACCGAACTTGTGTGAGTGTATACGTTGGATTTAAAACAGCATTTCTACGAGGGCATATACTACACCTATTTAGCATGTTTAAAAAAAATGTAAAGTGTCTTTATGAAATGCATGCATCGAAACGTCTTAAATATAATTTTCAAAGCTCATGTAAAGACAGTTTTTGATATAAAGTTAATCTATTTTGCATTGAAGTTAGCAATACAAAAGTATAAACCTTCCTAATTGGCTTTTGATACTAAAATATGACTTCTTTTTGGGGGGGTTTTAACGAATTTTTCACCTTTTTGGCAGTTTTCGTAACAATTTATTGATTATGTGTATTATGTTATTATCAATGTGTAACTTACATATCAAAAATAAGGTTAATTTCTAATCGTAAACATATTTTACTGAAGACGTTTAATTTCCCACGATTTTACATTTGCAATACAGTTGATATTAACGAATTGTCAAAAATGCAATTACAGATGTATATGAATTCGAATTATTATTGTTAATGCGATGTGATACGTGAATTATAACTTCAATCTATTGTAATTAAAAACACATTCAATTGTAAACAACGTTTCATAAATTATGACATAAATACAGACCTATATCGTTGCGCGTTTTAGTGTTTATAAACAACTATTTAAAACCTTAACTTCGGACGAGAAGGTTTTTAGTCAACACAAACATTTAACTAAAAACTCAATTTAGTGATTTTTGTTTTAAAAAGAATTCACTCTTCGATGCCGTTGTTTATTTTCTGCAGCAGCCTTGTAAATCTAATTTAATCTTAGTACCCAACAAACCTTGAGTTTTGCTTTGTATGCGGGAATGGATTAACTGGTTCAGAGTGATATATCATAGCTTGGTGCCAGATTAAGAAAAGATTTACTGCTTAATCCTTTAAGAAACCTCAGTAGAATTTATCAAAACATCGGCATTTTGTCGCCTTTCTAGAATTAAAAGAAAGTGTTACAATTTCAACGAATAACAATGAAGTTAATAAAAAGTACGAAAATTTATACTTGCAGCTTTCTCTAATATTATGTATAAATTAAAAATAGCTATGATTTAAGAAGTATTTTTGTACTATATAGAATATAGATAGATAACCAGGGAGATATCTGAAAGTAACAACAAATGAAATGCTGCATTTTCAAACTTATTTTCCTTCCTGGCGCCGATCCCCGCAATTTAAACTACAAACCTATGTATAATATCAGCAGTGGCGTCAGTAGACCCTTTTGATTAGGAATGAGGGAGAGAGGGGGGGGGGGGGGGAATTACAAATTTACCGAACAAATAGTTCGACGCTACCGACTAAAAATATATTCCACATTCAGGGCCCTCATAACGTCAAAAATTTTGAAAAGCAAAAAAAAAAAAGGTCATCGGTCCAAAAATGCACAACGAGTGCCATAATATTTATTTTTTCAATCTGTTTGGTAAAGTTTTCATCGTCTTTGATGGTAGTTTTACCGACGCGAACCTTAATTTACCGACAGGTCTTCAATTTTACCGACAGCTTTACCAAAAGTGGGATGTAACACCCCTCCCCCCTTCACACACACACACACTACCCGGTATTTACGCCCCTTAATATCAGGGGCGTATGTTCGCATTCACGACGTTATGGGCGTATGTCTGGGACAGAGCCTTGGTTCCAAAGATCAACGATTTAACCTACAAACGTATATTTTGAAATCCGCGTTATTGAAACAAATACCATAATAATATTCAAGATGAGAATTTATGTCATTTTTGTAATTTTACATCCGTTCTTTTTACATTCTGTTGAATGTTTTTTTGGTTTTGGTTTTCTGCAGCAGTCTTGAAAATCTATTTTAATCTTGTTATCTCGAAAGTGGATTTCCAGGAATTTCGCTTTGTATTCCATCAAATTTGATAATATGGACCTTAAATTGTTATCAAGGATTGAAAATCGGTTAGCCGGGTCCAAAATACTATGTAAAATGAAGAAAACATTGCTACTATCAATCTTTTAAGACACTTCAACAGAATTTATCAAAGCATCCATTACTCCAAGCATTTGTCGTCTTTCCGCTTGGAAAGCAGAGGTATTACAATTTCAACGAATAACAATATAGTAAATAATAGTTATGGAATCTTTTACTGGTAACTTTCTCTCAAATTCATGTTTAAATCAAAGTTATGATTTAAGAAGTACTGTGTTGTAATAAATAGATCATAAATAGATACGCACGAAGAAGGCATTAATATCTGATCGTATTACCATATATAGTCAATAGTAAAATAGTGAAATTTGAAGAATTGTCAGACTTTAAACAGTAAACGTAATTCGTTTACAACAAAATAAACAAATTTCAGGAAATTTTACAGTCATACTGGTATATGGACGAACTTTAAACTATTTCAAATTCAACAATGCATGAAACAACAATTTCATTAACTTTCAACCTAGAAACTAGAGTTGTGATGTAATTTTTCAGTGCTACGTTTTTTGTTACCAGTTGCGTGAGTTTATGAGTGCAGTCCATCAGTCCAAGCAGGCGACCGATTGGTATATATCTAGTTGACAATTTCCAACTGCCCTCGAATTTGACTAGGACTTCAATTTTACATCACTTGTGGCTTTTAAAAGTGCAGCGAGACGTTGAAAAACTATCAGAGGGGCCAGCGGCGCGGCCAGTATAAGATAATTGAAGTCTGTGACAAAATCTGCATATCTTTTAGTAGACAATCGCGGCAGATGCATTTAAAAACAAGGGTTAACATTAGCATTGTTTAAAAAGTTGGGATAAATACCCCCAGACCCCCGTGGCCACGTTACTGTAGGGGTTGTTTTTCCTATGCCCCTCCCTCTTCATACAGCTGTACTCGTTAGGAGCAGCAACATTGGCGTCACTAGTATGTCACATACTTTGGCGTGGCTAGTAATTTCCTTTAAAAGTTGGGACATTATTCCACCCATTCCATACCCCATGGTTCCGCAACTGGAGGGGCAGTTTTGCCCATTCCCCTCCCATTCCTACAGCTCTGCTCATTATCAGCAGTAACAGTGACGTCACTTGTGTGTCACATTCTTGGTGGCGTGTTAAGTTTTTTTTCCTCCTAGTTTGTAAAAGTTACAGATATCAGTCAAACGGTTTAATCGTGCAATTACTCTTTTTCGTGACTTCCGTTTCTGATCATAGAACTTTCACTCAATCAAAAGGTCGAAAAAATCATTGTTAGTAGCTAATTAGTAGAACAAATGAGTTTTCTTTTCTAAATCTCCTAATCGTTCTTCAATAGCCTTATGAGAGGCAGGGGATTTCGCCTCTTTGGCCTAATGATCAACAAAATAATTCTTCATATACT
>JAIGNY010002542.1:292500-437500 GCA_020152595.1 Chiridota heheva | reverse complement strand
AAAAAAGGGAAAATTGGGAGATCATGTTTCGAAATATCGGACGTGTATATGTCGGCCATGATGGAACAGTTGAATGTTTTTGTTTCACCTGGAACTATAATGGTAGCCATTTTTTAACATTTGCATAACAGCTTAATTATTGCAATAATGTTCTTTAGATTTATTTTGCTTCAATAATCATTTTCTCTCTCTTCATTTTTTTCCAGAGGCGGTAAAAGGTCAAATTTACAAATGTTTTAAATTTGTACTGGAATATTTAATATAAGGGGCGGCGGATGATAATCGATGGACGCTTCGTTGCTGACTCGTCGGAAGAAGTACGAATATAACATTTTGATTAAGTTTCAGAGGTCAGACAGGTCAATCTTTTATGATGGAGGTCGAAACAACAAAATGACCTTTGAAAAAATGTACAGCTACTTTGATATCGTGTTCCATTCAGGAAATATTTGGTTTTGAAACTCCCACAAGCAGCCCGGAAAAGGTCCTATTTTAAGTAACCTGTAAAATACCTGAACTAATAGACGCCCAGCAGTCATTTCGTTCATATTTTGCGATAAACATTTACATAAAAATTAACTGAGAGACTATTTGGTCATACAGACTGTGAGATTTTGCGATGTGTAATTTTATTCCTTAGAATCTGCCATTTGAACGACAGGATTATACGGTTACAAATTAAAAAAAATGACTGTTTCGCGTCTAAAAAAAGCCGACATTTCTCCTTGATGTTTCCTCATATAACAAACATGGTGCGGTTGAAAGTTAAAAAGGAGTGGATAATATTTAGCCATGAAAGCAATGAAGGTTTGTCACTGATTTCTAACTTTGGCCGGGCAAAGAAATGTTTCGTAGATTGAGGTATTCAAAATTTGAAATCTATAGCTCTACATTAGGCTTTATCGTTGGTATCGCAAAGCATTATGGGAAAAATCACAAAATGACGATGGCCATGTTACGAAAAGTTCCTAATTTAAGGAGCCTTTTTTCGGTTCCTTATCGTAGGAATAATTTGAAATAATTTGTTTAGAAACTAACGTCACACCCTCAGTTGTTACCGTATTTGATTGAAAATTAGGTAAATTTGTTAAAGAATTGATTTTTTTAAACAATTCTTTAGATAGGAATCACAGTTCATTAATTAGACTTTTAGCACTTGTTTTTTACTTCTGGGAACTCACAAGAAAGTAAATAATCAAAGAGAAACAGTTAGTTTATTCATGGAAGAATTTGCTCCATGGTCAGATGGTGTAGTCTATATAATAGTGCAGTTTATATCATTATGCAGTCTGTATTACTGTGCAGTATTCATCATAGTGCAGTCTATATTATTTATTGGGCACTGCCTGGGCCCGCAGATCCCCACTCGCCCACGGCCCGTAGGGCTCTAGCCACGCCATTGTAGCCTAGTCTACACTCTTATTCACGCAGGGTCAAAATTGTGACTCAGATTCCGAGTCACTCTAATTTGACCTAAATCCGGATCAAAAATTGCTAACTTTGATGTTGAAAAATAAACAAGTATTAAATTTTAAAGGATAACTAATGACTGGGAATAATCAAAAGAAACTAAAACAGAAAAAAACCCACAATAATTAAAAATAAATAAAGGCCAGTTATCATGCATTACGGACAGTAAAATAGATTTTTAACCGTGTGTTTTGATTGGTCGAATAACACATAGATCAGGTAACGGCAAATCAGTCACCGTCTTGGATCAATTTACTGTGCGCTGGAATAAAGTGTACGCCGCCACAATAAAATCACGACAAATGTCCTTTAGATGCGAGTAAATTCATAAATGTATGTATTGAAATTAAAAACAATTATATGCACGGAAAGATGGTACGAGACATAAGACTAAGAAAAAGTAGATAAAAGGTAAGAAGAGAAAATATAGTGAATATTACATAATTTATGTGAGTTAAAAAATTCAAATAAGATAAGATAAGATAAGATAAATTTATTTCATCCACAACAAAATATGGAAATTTGTCGCCCTGTAGCATAAGGTACAAAGATATTTAAAAAGATACATAAATACAAAAGTTATAAATTTAAAAGTTAAATAAAAACAGTAATTTAGGAAAAATAAAAATTTCGGTAAATATTTTTTTTTTTAAATGGTCAAAATCAATAACGTTCAAGAGATGTAAAAACATTTATAGGCCTATAAATATATAGGCCTATAAATATCTATAGGCCTATAAATATATATATAAATATATATTTATATATATATATATATATATATATATATATATATATATATATATATATATATATATATATATATATATATATATATATATATATATATATATATATATATATATATATATATATATATATATATATATATATATATATATATATATATATATATATATATATATATATATATATATATATATATATATATATATATATATATATATATATATATATATATATATATATATATATATATATATATATATATATATATATATATATATATATATATATATATATAAATATATATATATACATATATGAATATATATATATATATATATTTATATATAACACATATCTACATACACACACATATATATATATATATATATATATATATATATATATATATATATATATATATATATATATATATACATACATATATATATATATATATACATATGTATATATATATGCATACATATATATATACATATATATATATATATATATATATATATATATATATATATATATATATATATATATATATATATATATATATATATATATATATATATATATATATATATATATATATATATATATATATATATATATATATATATATATATATATATATATATATATATATATATATATATATATATATATATATATATATATATACATATATATATAAAAAATATATAGATATATATACATATATATACAAGCATATATATATATATATATACACACACACATATATATATATATATATATATATATATATATATATATATATATATATATATATATATATATATATATATATATATATATATATATATATATATATATATATATATATATATATATATATATATATATATATATATATATATATATATGTATATATATATATATATATATGTATATATTTATATAATTTGACTTAAAATACAAAAAAAAAAAAACTATTGGACCGCTTTCAAGTTAAACAGGAATATATAGCTGGGCACAAATGAAAACCTGAATCTGTTAGGTCCCTATGCTTGGACCGTGGCATACGAAGTCTTCACCCCACTTCCCCTTCCCCGGGTCTTTTCCGAGAACGGCAGAACATTTATAGTGGGAAGAGCGGACTGTGAACAGTAACAACAAGTAGTTGAAGTTCAGAAGTTGAATATATAGTAACATAAATGAGCTAGAAACTTTCAAGTCAAAGTAAGCCAAATAATAATATTTGATCCCCAATTTCTTTTACGTAAATTGAAAATCATAGCAAGTGAAAACTAGGTATACTGCATAAAATCATTGCAATTTCTGTACTAAAAAAGGTTTCAGGCATGTTTCATCTTTTCATCCTTTTAAATAAAAAAAATATGTAAAAAAAACTATGGCAATTTCTAACCTAGGCTACTACATATTATTGATTGGTTATTTCTGTAATATAACTGGTCAAAGGTTAAACAAGTGCCATGGTCAGTATTCTTTGTACCTCATTGGACTTGTTCTTGCTTTGTCTCTTTGGGATATCAAGACCCGCAAAGCCCCGATCAATAATAGGATCCACCCCCTGCCTTTCTTTCCTTTTTTCTTCCCCCTTTTCAACTTCTTTGGTTAAACAAGGATTAATTTAGTTTATGCAGTCGTTGATCTGTCTTGTTAGAATAAACTCCCATTGCATTCTATAGTAAAGCTTTTAAGTAAAAAAGGAAGCCCACTCCATTCATATTTTATGCATTCCTTGAAGGGAAATCGAATAAGTGACGACTTGAAAACTTTCTGCCTGACTTGACGAAATAATCGATGAGTGGTGATTCTTCTGCACTATCAAGGTTTGAAGTTGATGCGTACCAAAACTGATGATAACCCGAAAAATAAACAGTGTATATAGTCACTTGAATTGAAGGAAAGGTCGAACATTTTAAAGAAATGTATAGATGAAGGTTATAATCTATCTGTATTGAGTATACCGTTACCATTGTTTATATAAGAGTTATTTGTGTATATTTGTTTTCGAATTTAGCTCTCGTTCAATAAGTCTCAAGGTGTAATGGTGGCGATATAAGAGTTATTAATGATAGGCGTATATCAGTAAAGTATACGATTTAGAACACAGTTTTTCTTTTAGATGTTATGTAGTTTCTCTCGAAAACGAATTCTTGTATCTGAACCAGATATAACTCATATTTTCATGTTTATGCAAAAGTAGAGTTATTAAAAAATATTTCTGACTAATATTTTGTAAGACAAAATAGTAAAATATGATAAAAAATAACCATTAAAACACCGGAGCCGTTTAATGAAAAATGAATGTTTTTTCTTGCTTACAAACTAATGCTTAAAAAAAAAGAAAATCAACAACCCAATTTAAAGCAAAATATTCCATATTTGGTAGAAGCTGGTATGTCAGCTGGTATGTCAGTTGGTATGTCAGCTGGTATGCCAGCTGGTATGTCAGCTGGTATGTCAGCTGGTATGCCAGCTCTCTGGTATAGAAGACTGTTAAAGAACCAGATTGATGAAGAAACCATGTTGGTATCTTATTTTAGGAGTTGTTGCAAATAAGTCATCAGTGTGTTGGAAAATAACCGTTGAGGTATTCAGTGTGATGTCTTATAGTTTCACTTCCAAAACAATTGGTTTGTAAATCTAAGCAAACAAATTTTCATTTCTTTCCTATTAAGGGAGGCAGGTAGCTCATAGGAGGTAGGTAGCTCAGTCGGCTGAGCGTGTGACTGAGATGCTAGAGGTCCCAAGTTCGAGTCCAACATCGAATTAACCAGCGATTTTTCCACAGATATGCAGAACGATATACGCTGACATCAAGCACGGAGGTTTATCTTCTGCATCACACTCCCCACCTCCGTCAACACCCGACTTGTCTGAAAAATGGCCAGTGGTTGGGTGGCGCTCACCGTCCTTCGGAAGGGACGTAAAGCCGTCGGTTCTGATGGTAGAGTTTCATCTCTGAACAGTTTTCGAAAAGAGCAGGGTGTTAATCCGGTGTTCATCCACTTTTATCATCCACAATTAATCAAATTCACGCTGAAAACAAGTCATTGTAACTTACGTGTACTTTTCCTAGCATATGCCAAAAAGTGAAATACAAATACTAGGCACATAAACAGATGGGCAAAGCAGACTGAAAATTACATTTTCCCCGTCTCGATAGTTAAGCAAGAAATCTTTTCAATAATTTTTAAACAGGCCAATAATTTTCAATGAAATACATAAACAAATTTGTCTTGGGAGCTATGATATCACACTGTTAAATTAGACTTACTACATACGACACTTTTCACTTTTCGTTGTGGGAATGCTTATTGTTTAAGGCCAGATATCGTGAATAGAGTGATTTCATCAAGTGACTTTAACCCAACTGGGAGCCATTTTGCAGGATAAAGCTTTGCGCGTTGAGTATTTAACGCGTCTGATCTTCACACGTCTCAGTCACATCACACGTAAAACAAACAGACTTGGTCTAAAACACGTGCTAGCACGCACTGGTGATGAAAACACTCATTGGGCATGTAAAACACGTGCTGGGCATAACACACGCGCTGGTTAAAATGAACTGGCCAGATGAGTTGATTTTTTAATATAAAATTATTTTCAAGAAAAATTACCCTCCAATTACTTCAAAGTAATCTTAATCAATGGATTCTAAACACGTCTGTTAGTTAGTGCAACCAACGGCACAGCAAGAATCCGGCATACTACTTACAAAAGTAATCTTATATAACAACAAGCAACTATATCTTAGTGTACAGCAGACGAGGCCAGATGAGTTGATTTTTTAATATTAAATGTTATTTTCCGGCACACTACTTACACAAGTAATCTTATATAACAACATGCAGAAAAAGGTAATTTTTTGATTAAATTGTTTTTTTAAAGAAAAATTACCCTCCAAGTACGTCTTACGTTAGTGCAACCAACGGCACAGTACTGTAATCTTATATAACAACATGCAAACGTATGTATGTAAGTGTACAGCAGACGACAGTCTCTTCTACAAAAAGGCGATGTAAATAAAGTCATGTGACCTCATGACGTCACCTAAAACCTCCTTATACTTATTGGAAAGTTTACTGCATTTTTGAGCGTTCAATGAATTTTCCAGTACAGCGCGCATTAATCAATACAACAGAGAATCACATACACACAAACGTGAATCGCGTCACACAACACATTTACAACTCTGCTGAATGGTTGAAATGTAGATTACTGCTTTTAATGAATGGTTCCTTAGAATCAGAATGATTTTAACATACGTATTGAATTATTCGTCATTACTCAAGTTTAGCCTTGTAATAAAATCTCACCGCAAGAACATTTATTTTTAGCAAAAATTAGTTGAAGTATAATGAAGACGATTGACAAATAAAAAGTTTTTGTATACCGATTTAGTCTTTTTGCTATTGTCTTGGGAACACGTGTACTCTGATTTTCAAACAGGTTTCCTACGATGAACTGGTGTGTGTGTAGTATGATAGGCAAATGCGCGCAAGGTCCCCATATGGTATATACTGTAATATTATAAAGTCAACATTTCTAATTGGTTATACATAAATACCGACATCCAATCAATAACCACCACGGAAGTGACTAGCGTACTGTACATTCACACACAATGCGTACAGTATAGTCAGAAAGTGTGACGTCATTCGGCCTATATTACATATAGGCCAAATGCCCTGGCATTCGAAACTCCTATACCTCAGGACGTGATACTTTTTGGTTCGTCCCCACCCATGTTGGTTCCAAGAGCGGGCAGCAGATATGTCTGTACATTGAAAATTTAAGACAATCAAAAATAGACAAACTGTAAATTTAACCTAAAAAATAAAAATTGAATTTCTTTACTCACGAACATTAATTATATTTATATTAGTTTTAATCATAACTTGTCTTTTTAATCAAGATTAACGTTCATTTGATTTCTAACAAAAACACACAAACAACGATTTATTTTACAGTACATACAGGACTCAAACACTTGAGCGCAGCGCTATAGATTGTAGACAGACATGTATCGCACTTACTTACTTAGGCCTAACTGTTACGTATATTTTAAGAAAAATACTACGCGAACAACTTTTTGATAAAGGATAAATAATCAAAACTAGTAGATGTCTTAACAATTTCAGTAAACCTGAAATAATGTGCTATCTTAATTGTGCCAGTTGTTGTTGAACAGTCTAAAGCTAGCTAACTGGCTAACGCCGTACCGTACGTACGCCGTTAGTTTACCCTTAACTGACCGACCATCCGACGTAAACGCTGACAAAATATGGGCAATAATTTCAGTTTTATTTAGAAACAAGAATAAGATATTTATCAAATCTTATTTCATTCAGACATGTGTGTAGCGATTGATTTCTTTTAAAAAGCGTCGCCGGGGTAATCATAGGTCATTATGTTGCCTAGCCAGGCTACAATAATGTAACGTTAGTGTATCTTAGGCCTACATTGTGTGCAAACCATTTGCAATTCGGTCGCATAAAGTTAGGGCCTATATATGTACATTACAATGGTATTGACGTGAGAAAGCTTATAGCCTTCAAGTTCTTCATCAATTTGTTAATTAGAATTTGTAACAACAATGCTCATTTGAAGCTTATAATATTACTTTTTATTTTGTTGCAATTCATTGTTTACTTTTGCTGTTTTGTTATTGAGAGATCATCTTTATTTTCCCACAGACTCAAAAAAGATGGTTTCCAGATCATTTAAACTTATAGTAATTGGGGTGAGGTTAGTTATTAATCACATACTCACTGTACACACACATTTACTATGGGACATTTTGGTATGTGTACACTAACAACATTTACTAGATTAAAATACATTGTACTGTAGGGCCTATATGTATCAATAAATGCCAGCAGTTATTAACAAAGAAAGAAAACATCAGCTAATTAAAAACAAAAGAAAATATCAGTAAATCTTTGTCAGTTCGAGAGCAAGCCGAAAAAATGGGTACTTTGAAATGCCCAAAAAATTGGGTACTTTTATGTATTACGTCATCGCATGAGCCTATAAAAAACTAAACCTGTCCAAAAAATGGGTAATGAAATTTTGAAACAAAACTGCTTTTCAATATGTTTAGAGAAAATCAATAAAACAGATTATGGGCAGTCTGTGATAAACAAATGTGTGCTAGGCTCAATGTGATGACGAATACATCAAAGTATAGAATTTTTTGGGAATTTTAAAATATCAAGTTTTTCAGGTTGTTCCCGGACTGTCTGTCATGATAAAAAGGCCATGCTTGAAACGCAGCATCACAATTGTGAGCTAGTATGGGTGAGCATGAGACTAATATAGGCCTAGATTTAATTAGTTGGTATGTACCTGTCAAAAAAAAACAAAAACATCAAACAGTCTAAACAGGTTGACCAATTGGCAGATGGGTGTGTATACAAAAAAAGTAAAAGTAAGTTAACTACCAACTTGTTTAGATATTTTTAGATTCTATGTGTATTACTTATTAAAGTTGCTTTCAATTTGTTTGCAAAAGTTTTTCAAGCTTTCAAGTTGGGAAGATAAAAAAAAAGCTTCACTTGAAAATTTTACTGATGCAATTTCTCTTCTCATTGATAGGCAATCTTTAGTTTTGCTCCTATTTGTTTTTGCTTTGGTATCCAATGAAAAAATTATTAGAGTGCAATAGTATTCCAACTTTTAACACGATTTTGACTCTTGGCCTTTGACTTATATGTAATATAGGCCACTCTCTGGAATAGTGCTTATTTAGAAACAATCCACAACCGGATGTGACGTGAAAGATATGAAGATCGCAATTTCAAGTATTTTACTGTCAGACGAGATTCCCTATTTTAAGGCCAGCTATCGTGATTGAAAGGAACGGTCTCGTCCTATCATTCAGATTCGCCTAACGTCACTTCCGGTCGTCAACGGAAATCTGCGATCCTCACATCCGTATATGTGTTATCGATAGCATCACAGATTTCTCGCAATCAATACAGAAAATTGAAAACCGGAAGTGACGATACCAGCACGGCGGCGTTCACTTCTGAATTTATTTATGGGACGATACCTGTCCTTTAAATGTGGCCAAAAAGATTTTTATCGTCTTGCAAAAAACTCTTTTTAATGGATTAATAAATCAATCAATGTATCAATGGCATTTTTAGATAGTAAAATAACAAGATAATGGTTTGGTTTGAAAGGCGCTTTTCTCTAAGAAAAACAGCTGGACACTAACTTCTCCAATTGATGTCTTTCAAAATAGGTAAAATTCAGAGACTGTTCTACCGAAATTAAAAACCTGCTGGCTAACAAGTCATCAAATCATTCATCTTCATCGTTATTGTCATTACCATCATTATCTTCATCACCATCATTATCGTCAATCCGACACCCATCATTCTCCATCATTCTCAGCCTCACCTTGAAAGTGTTGTCGATGACAAAGGTTTCATTTTTCACACTCTTCTACGTTTACGCCATAAAACTTAAAATTCATCACTCTTCTCAGCAACATCATTCATCATTATTGTCACCCCATCCTAATCATCATTCTCTATCATCCTCCAGCAAGTCAGTCTCACCTTAGACTTTTGGAAGAGTTTTCGATTACAAAAGGTACCCATTTTCCACTCAATTGCGTTCAATTTACGCCTACATGTTCAAATGTTCTCAAGACTGCAGCTTATCATTGCCATGCACGTGCAAGCACTGATTGCCTGCGGGAGAAGACGGACGATAAATTGATATTCCGTCGATCGCAGGTTATTAATCAATCAACTCATCAATTAATGGCATTTTAGAGTGCCAAAATAAAAAAGTTAAGTCTCTCTAAGGCTCTTCGAAAAACAGAAAACCCCTTTGATATCTTTCAAAATAGGTAACCATTAAATTCTATTCTTCGTTGACTTCCAAGTTTACATCTTTGAACTGATAAAAAATCATCATTGTTGTCATCAACATCATTCATCATTATCTTCACCATCATTACCGTCTCCCATCCTATTCATCATTTTCCACCATCCTCAGTCTTATCTTGGAAGAGTTTTCGATGACGAAAGGTACCTATTTTCTACTCAATTGCGTTCAATTTTCGCCTACATGTTCTCTCAAAGACTACAGCTTATTATTGCCATGCACGTGCAAGCACGATTGCCTGGGGAAGATACGGGCAATAAATTGATATTTACGTCGAACACAGGTTATCAATCAATTAATCAATCAATCAATCAATCATTCAATTAATCAATAAATCAATCAATGGCATTTTAAAGTGCCAAAATAAAAAATAGTCTCTCTAAGGCTCTTCAAAAACAAAAAACCCCTTTGATGTCTTTCGAAATAGGTAACCATTAAATTCCATTTTCCGTTGACTTCCAAGTGTACATCTTTTAACTTTAAATTCATCACTGTTGTCATCAACATCATTCATCATTATTGTCACCCCATCCTATTCATCATTCTCTATCATCCTCCAGCAAGTCAGTCTCACCTTGGACTGTTGGAAGAGTTTTCGATGACAAAAGGTACCCATTTTCCACTCAATTGCGTTCAATTTACGCCTACATGTTCTCCCAAGACTGCAGCTTATCACTGCCATGCACGTGCAAGCAGGATTGCCTGCGGGAGAAGACGGGCGATAAATTGATATTTCCGTCGATCACAGGTAGCGAGCATCAATGAAGTATCATTAGTACTATTAATTATTGATGGTACTTGTGACATTCATTGAGGTTGAATTGATTTGTCTACGATAGATGACCTTTTTTGCCATTGTATGTTGTGTTACTTGATGCATATTGCTGCAAAAGGTGAAATAATTGGTCCAACTATTTTGCTCTTTGTATAACAGTAAGCTTATTTTGCTTTGGTAATAACGATTCAATTTTTTCATTTTTTATTTATATATTGCTTTTGAAAGGACATAAACATCGAAACAGATCAGTTTTTGAATTTTGGAAAAAGCCCTTTTAATTTTTGAGTCCTTGTTGATTATTTTTAACGCGAAATTTGTGATGTATGACTGGGTAAACAGCTCAAAATAATTTGGGTAATTTAAAAAAAATCTTTCACATAAATCTTAGTCACTAAAAATCAGTAGAACGAACAAAATTATGATGGTGTAAATATGTTTTAAAAATTGTTTCAAAATAACTGCGATCTTGAAACTGTTAAGAGACTAACCTTTGCTGAAGAGCATAGAAAAAGGCTTGTTGTTATAAAATCTGGACCTTTTTAGCAACATTTCTGGAACTTTTTACCTTGGAGAGCCATTGGATGTGGGAAAGGGGGATGGGATGGGAGGGGGGGGGGGGATACATGCACTGGGCTATGTGATCTAATTGCACACATTAAGCTATGAGGTCAAGAAAATATTTCCGTCTCGATCTCGAGGAAATATGAATTAAGGATAGGGATTATGGCTTATATAGCTAGAAAAGGTTATTTGATATTCGGTCCGGCCGCTGATTACAAAAATAATAACCTTCATTTAAACAATGATTATGCAACAGCTAAGGGCAATCATTATCCGCTAGCAATATAGGCTGTATCTATGGGTAAAGTTAACCTTTAATTGGGAGTCTTTAGTAACGTAAATATCAAGAACAAGGAGTTATATTTTTTGGAGGAAATTAGCGATTGTTATTGTTTTAAGTTCAGTGGATACATACCGTACCCTTATCGATTAAAAGTAAAGAGGTTCAATCAAGCCCCTTCTTATCCCCCTCCTCTATCTGCTTTTCAGTTGTCTTTCTGTATCAGTCTTTATAATTAAATTTTATAAACAAAATTTTAGATTTGTGTAATATTTTAAGTCCTTTAATTTCAAAATATATTTAAATCACAAGAATCAAAGGTATCTCTCATTAAACTTAAGATGTCGCTAAAAAAATTAAAATATCTGTAATTAATTTCAGATATATCTAAACAATGTCATAAGATATCTCTCAATAATAAAAGATATCTCTAACTGATTTGAGATATCTGTAAATAATTAGATATATCTATACATATTTATGTATATCTTCAAATGTATGAGTCTATATAAGACCGTCGGGTTTTGGCCAGTCTATATTGTTTTAAAATATATCCCCTTGTTGCAGTTATTGACCCATCTGCCCATCGACTTCTTCTTTTTCGCCTACAGGGATTCAGACTTTAATTTGTACCTTGATTTATTTGAAGTTGGGGTAAACCTTAAACTTTAAAATGATCTTGTACTCGATATGTGTCGTCCTTTATAACTCCATAGTCTTACAAGCTTATTGTTTTATACTTTTCTTGTTGCTTTATACTTTTTAAGCCAACAATTATCAGATTAACAAACCTTTGTTATCGTTTTTCTCCTAATTTCTTAATCGATCAGTAAGTTTGATTCATTCAAGTATTTTTTAATACTTTGAAACAATTATATATGACCATCGTACCTTTGTGCCCTGGGGCTACATTAAGAAGCTCAAAAGTCATTAATTGGCAAATATAAATAATTTACCGTTTAAATGGTGATAATTACTATTTTCCGCTTTAGACCAGTCAGACCAGTCAATGATCCGCGCGTCACACAGTCACAATATCAAACCTGTTGCTACTTTTGACAAGTTTTAAATTTTAAAGGAAAACTTCGCAAATCTCAAAATTAAGCCACCAACGTGTTTGCTCACCCTTTAATTTTTTAGCATTTTAATTCCAAAACTCGTTTAAACAAATATAATATACAATAGAATATGAGATGGCGTTTGTAATTAAAGGCAAGGTATCGTCTTATAAATAGATGCAGAAGTGAACGCCACCGTGGTGGGAACGTCACTTCCGGTTTTCAATTTTCCTTATTGATTACGAGAAATCTGTGATGTTATTGATAAAACATGTTCGGCCAGGCGGATGTGTGATCGATAACATCGCAGATTTTTCGCGATGAATAGAGAAATTGAAAAGCGGAAGTGACGTTACCAACGCGGCGGCGTTCACTTCTAAATGTACTTATGAAATGGTACCTTTTCTTTAAGCTGAAAACTTGATATAAAAGAGGACTATTGAATAAATAAATTGTGAAAAAACATGGGGTTTAATATTTCAAAGCGACCAGTGGTGTGGTGTGCAGCGTGATGTCATACTTGCAGGTCCAGTAAATTTGTTTTATATCTTTATATAAAAGGGAAAAACAAAACTATATATTTTTTTATTTATCTGCAGTCTAAGGTACATAATCTGACGGGCAAAGAATACTCTTGTAAAATGGTCACATACCTCATCTCAATTTTTAAGCAAAGCTGTTTCCAATAACTCAGTAAGAGGAAAATGATTTTCAAAGAAATACATGAAATTATTAATAATTAAACAAAAATGTTTCCAATAATGTAAAACTTGAGAAAATTAATTAATTGATAAATTAATGTATGTTCATAAGTCTTTAAAATGAAGTTTTATATCAAGCCAATTCTTTTGTGCAACATAAACTATCCCTATACTATATAGCACAACAGATTCTCACTAAAACCTGCTGTTTTGTTGCCCAACCAACAAATATAATCGATGGCGCACTGC
Organism: Chiridota heheva; assembly: GCA_020152595.1. NCBI lineage: Eukaryota > Metazoa > Echinodermata > Holothuroidea > Apodida > Chiridotidae > Chiridota > Chiridota heheva. Next base: position 423,730 of record JAIGNY010002542.1, on the reverse strand, counting down.
ACAATTATAAATGACTTCATGTGTCACTATTACGAGAAATTTGTTCCTGTTGTTGTATTTGTATTCCTCCATATAGACAGTGATTCTGGAGTGCAGGGGAAAATTATTCTATTGGAGAGAGCGAATATGCTCCTCGAAAATATTTCCCTCTTTTCATTACAAATTGAAGCAAAACAAACTTCTTCCTTATGTGGTTCATTTTGGTCAAAAAAAAAAAAAAAAAGCAAAAACAAGGCGAAAACTTTTTATCTTGGGCAAAAAATGCAAATTTTCCACAGTTTTAATTACCTCTTCCAATGTTTCAGTATCATGACGTTATATCTTTCGCATCACGTGATGATGTACCATATATTTGATTTTTTATGAATCTGGATGTAAAATGTTCTATTTTATTCCGAATAATTTAAAATTTTAGATATTTAGAATTTCAAAATATCAAGCTTGTTTGTAAGTCAAGTTTCTGTGCTTTAGGCAGTTGAGCAGTAGGCCTACAATATAAAATATCGAGAGAAAATAAGATAAAATTTAAAGAAGCATTTAACTTGTCTTGTCATTTTGACGATCTTTTCATATGCGTAAAAAGGGGAGCGTGGCTTCAGTTTCAAAGTTTCAAAGTTTATCCTATTTTTTTTCAGAAAGAAAAAGAAAGATTTTTTGTTTCTATCAAATAGGCCTAATCACATTTCATATATCTGGTGATTTTGTAATAGTGATCATTCTTTTTGATCGCTGAAATGCAATAAATCTATATATCTTCAAGGATTTGTTACCATTTGTTTTGAATATACTAGCCCAGTTTTTCCATGAACAAAAAGTCACTATTCTTTCATGCACCTTTCCACCGGGCAAAAACAATATTTTCTAGCAATTTTTTTTGTTAGGAACATTTTTGGAAATAAAAATCGTAATGAATTTGTAGCCCCAAAACGTAAATAATTTGTAAAACAACGAATTATAACATAAATCGTAATCATCAAATCCCGCTCCTTCCCACCTACATGAGGTATACTTTATATACTTCAGTCGTTCAGTCAGTCAGTCTGTACTTTTTCAGAGAAACAAAAGAAAAAGTTCTCTTGTTTTGATCAAATAAACATGACTACATTGCTTGTTTTTAGTTTCTGAGAAATGATTTCCAACCTATACTTGTTTGTTTTCTTGTCACAGACCATCTTTCAAATGTAGGCCTATCTATACATGTTGTTTCAAACACTTATCTTATAAGAAATATTTATATCCCATGTATAATATTGGTATTCTAACCATATCACATTACCCAAACAGAACACACAATGTATACAGAACTTTTCTTCAAGAGGTCTTCTGTAGTATAAAATAAAAAAATTAAAGAAATAGAACGTGTCCTTTGTTTGTTTGTTAAGTTGACGTAGCAAATTCTCCCCCTCCCCACTCCCGCGAAATAATTCCTTCACATAAACGCCTATGCAATTTTTGATATGATTATTTGAAGTTGCAGGATTCAGCACTGTGGCTTTATTTGTATACAAAAATGTAAATATGTAACTCATTTACGTGCACACGACAAAAGACGTTCAAGTATAGAATAACTAAACATCCTAAATATTATTTGGAGATGTTACTTTCGCGTTTAAATCTTTTGTAACTTAAACGTTTGTTATTGGTACGAACACTAAAGATTAATTCTTTGCATTTTTCCTTCAGAACACACAAACAAATTACCCTTTTCATCAATTCATGAATAATGCCTTGCCATTATTCAAAGCGAGCGATATAAATATTTCATCCCAGCGACGGGGCGGACGTATTAAATGGATTAGCAACCTTTTACAATACATTTTACCCTATAGCAATTTTTCGCAATATTACACTTCGTACGAATTGTAACTTAGCGACCAGAATCCCCGTCTTAGGGAAAACTTTCTAAAAAAGATCTTTCTTGTCTCAAAGATTTACATTAACTGGCGTAGAACGGTTTAGTTTACTGGTGTTTTATTCATTCAAAAATTGAAGAAGAAACAGAGAAAATGTGCATCGCGTGGAATATCCGTTTTGGCAGGCAACCGCGTGACATTTCAGTGCCAACGGGAAGTGCCGCGTGGGATATCCTTTGATTCCCGCTGTATATTGCTATAAGGTCTTATCTTTTACCCGACGTTAAGACTGATCTTTACGCCTTTAAATGGAGCAATTAGTTTTAAATGAATTTTTTACCTCAATTACCAAGCGTGATGCATGGTTATTGCTATATTTTTGACCATTATGATTTCAGAACTTTTGCTCTTTCACGGATTAAATGATATAGTTTATTTTCTCGTACTATTAATCATTTAGCGCGAAAGTTGCAAATCAAACACGTGATTAATCAATTTCGCGTCAAGAAATTTAAACATTAAGACAACTTTCAAAGATTTAACCAAGTTTATAGCTGCTAGTTAAATTTGGGATATATGAAGTAAAACAACACTGTTAGTCAAACATATCTTGCCATAGTTGTGGAACCGTCAACGTGATTTCAAGTTTAATCGTCACGAACAACTGGTACTTTTATGCCATATGTTTATACTGTACCTGTCAATGGCGCTGATTCAGTCTTAAAAAATTGACCAATGTGTGTCACAAAACAACCAAGATTTCAAAAAAGTGATCAGATAGAGAAAGATCAATTCAAAGCCAAGACGTCCTACAGACAGACAGAAGTTTTGTTCAAGTTTTGTTCAAGTTTTGCATAGAATAGACATGCAGCAGACACGTGCAGGATTGTACAGAACAGCTAGGAAAAACGTCTACTTTACAGCTTTAAGATCAGTGATGCTGCCTACCACAGAAGCGTGTCTACCTTTTCGATGTTGGGGGCGTAAACCCTTTGAAACACATCTTGACGTTCACCTGCACCACTTGGTTCACAATTGAAGGTTTTGATCCTAAATTATATATAGGCCGATATCACTCTAAAAAAGAATGGTCGAATTCTGACCAAAACATGGTCAAATCTGCACCGAACCATTTTGGAATAACTCTGGCTATAAAGTTTTAGTCTATTTCACCCAAACTCACCAGAGTATTTATAACTCACTGATGAAAACATCCTTTTAAAAGTCCAAATGAATCCTCAGCCCCGTATTACACGCATGCTCTGGCCCATGCAGTAACCCTATCAACAATACCTGGTTCTTCACAATAAGTTTTATTGTATGCATATAGGTGATTGTGAGTGTAATAACTGATGCGTAAAATCACTGAACTATCTGTGGTGGGTTTCTTAATTGTGTCTAGCAGAGTCTAAAAGTTATACCCGCCAAAATGGACTTCATAGCGGGTGAAAATAATGAAAAATTGTATTGAAGATTGGGCATTAATGGGTTAAAATTGAAGAACAAATTTGACCACAGTCTGGTCTAATTTGTCCATAAATGCCACATTATGGTCAATTTTGACCTATTTTGTTCGGTTTAGAGTTAGGCCTAATTTGACTGTTCTTCTTTAGAGTATATATTGGTCCAAACTTCAGGATTTTTGGCTCTTAATTGTAAATGTTGTTCCAAAACTTCAGGAGTTTCGATCGAAAGATATTTGGTTCAAAAATTGAAGAAATTTGGTTCATAAATTGAAGATTTTTGGGCCAAAATTGATGGACGTTTTGTCAAAAATGGAGTTTCGGTCCAAACTTATCGATAATTATGTCAACACGAATAGATAATGCCAACAACTCTGTTTTTCTCTGTTTCATTTGACATTTCGCTTAATTATTTTCATGGCTTTAGCATATTTCTTTTGAGAAAAGCTACGGTATTGTTTAGGGAAGGGGTGGGGTGTTCGAGGGGAGGTGGGGGGAGGGGGGCTTAAATTTGTGTCTGGTTTTCCTCACAATTCTGGAATTCATATTCAATAACAGAAATTAAAATTTCGATTGATATTTTAGTTTCTCCCTGCAAAAGAATACTTTTATTTTCTCTGGAGTATATCAAATTAGGAGTTATTAAATTATAAGTTATTTCAAAGATTTCACCAGTCTGCCAATGTGATCTCGCATTGTATAGGTAGGTCCACAACAATTGATCATTACCATAATTTAGAAAGAGGTAATCGTTTTTCAAAGAAATACATAAAATTGTCATGGATCTACCTTTATGACATCACACTGTACACTGTGATGTCACACTGCTGAAATATTTGATATGTAATAAATCCAAGACGGACAGACGGAATAAAACATAAACATAGTTTTTCCCCCGATTTGCTCCTTTAATAGCCCTCTATAATACATGTAATGAAAATGAAAGTAAATTCACAAGAACATTCCTTTAAAATGAAAATCTTTCCCGGATTAATGATATAATATCTAAATCTAAATAATCTTAAAACTAGAGGAGGTATATCTCTTTCGTTGAAGTTGCAGAAAAACCGCCTCCCTCTTCGTTCCAAATATGCGAAAATATACGGTGTATACAAACAGACTATTGCAAATCTTTATGTACACGGGCTGCAAATATTGCAATGAAATTCCCGAGGACGTGAAGTTCTCAAAATTCCTGGCCATATTCAAACGTGACGATGACTTTGTTTTGATCTTACGTTTCCAAGTGATTTTTTTAATTAACTTTCTTACACACTAAACCGTTTGTAAACCTTTTGACAAGCTTGTATGCTTTGTACTTTCTACAACAGTTTTCATTTATATTCCCTATATAGTAGACTTTATACTTTTGTAATTCGTTGGTAATATTCTCGATTTATATGTTCTTTTAATTTCATTTTGCTTTTTGTGTAAAAATTTTTTAATGTAGAACTTACTGCTGAATTGAGTTACCCCGTATAAAAAAGAGTTCAGTAAAAATGAAAATAAAAAAACAATAAATGTGTATAGAAATTGCATTTGATACGATTTGAGACCGATAAAAGCATCTTGATGCATTTTGATTTTTTATCATTATCTGTATTAATTGTTAACTGTTTCATTTTATTATTTTCTTTTTGCTTTTTAAGCATATTCTTTTTTAGCCAGCACTTAGTCTATACTGCTGGATTTAGCTACCCTGTGTAAAGAAGAGCTTAGAAAATAAGGATGAAAATAGATAAATAAAAAAATGTGTTTATAAACGTATCTGATATACGATTCGAGACAGGTTCATCTTCATATGATGGTCTACACACGTTGACATACATAGCGCTGGTGTGTAGCGATTCGAAGCTATATATTACAATACTTGAAACTTTTATAATGATATTCATTAAAAGGATTTAGCGCAATCACTGGCGGGACTAACGAGGGATGATCAAAAACCGCTGGAGGATAGGATTTATGCAATGAGGCTGAAAATGGCAACGAATGTCGTTTTGAAGTATAGGTATTACCATTTTTTTGTCTTTATTAACTATGGAGAGGTATCGTGCGGTGGCGAAAAGACAAAGTAGAAATCGATGCTCCCTGGAGACATTTAAACAAATAACTGATGTTTTCAGTATTCATGAAGTTGTAATCCTCCGGCTCCAGGGTACAAAATGATGATGAAATACAAGGTGAAATAAAAAGAATGATATTATTTCTGTAAATAAATTCATTCAGAAATCATACTATGTAATAGCCTTAGTGTTAAAAGGAAAAGCTATTTTGCTGGAGCAATGTTTGTAACAATATATTCGTTAAATGCCTGACGTTTCGTCTTTTCCCTGCGGAACCCGAAATTAGATGAAATTTTATCGTTTCGATGCATTCATATTAAATCTCTTTTTGTAACTGGCAGTCGCCATCCTTATCATTTTGTGCCATTAAATCTGGTATAAGTGTATACTTAGTCAAGCAAGAGTACTATTTGAAAAAAGGAGAGCGTTTTCAAAAATTAGCCTTGGAAAGAATAAGAAAGTTTGTTATTTTTTGGCACTCCTTTCGCACCATGAAAAGAAAACCTTGTGTTACCTCTTGGATAATCCGTCGTTCTTGAATCATTAAAAGTAAGGATAAAGCAATAGTAAATGTGAAAAATGGCTATTCACTTATTTCATCATAACAGCTATACACTTTAATATCTTATTACTCTTCCTCATTTGTTCTATGATTTTTAGTTGAACAATTTAAATTAATCCTTGTTCTGCATGCAATTCTAAAGAGAGAACAGAAACGTATTAATATATTGAATGTTTATTAGACCTTCATCATTTTATAAAATTACACTCTCAAAAAAAGAACATCCATAAATTGACACTCATAAAACCTATCAATGAGAATTGCAAAAACCAATGTGTGTGGTATTTTAGTTAAATGCGCCTCAGGCCCGTAGCCAGGAATTTAAAAGGGTTCGGTTTTCGTGTAAAAGGACAAAACAATCTTAAAATTCCGGGTGCTTATAAATGTTTTGGATATCAAAAGGGCATTTTCTCAACAAAAAGAGCTTCGTTCGCTCGGACGTACCCCTCCCCCTCCCCACCCTCCTCCCGGCTACGGGCCTGCGTCTAAAAAACAACACTTTTTTCTTTCTGAACGTATCAAATAATTGTGCAAATATATAATCAGTGCAATTTTGAACCTAAAGTATTGAACCCTGTTTCAATAAATACCTTGCTATGCCATCACTTTCAAAAATGTGTTAAAGTTGCTGACAAACTTGACACTGTAGGCAGAGCTACTGTCTACAAAGCCCAGGTTCGAAGTATCATGGAATATGCATGGTTAGCTTGGATGAATGCAATCCCTACCTGCCTACAACCCTCGACCTTCTCAACATCATCCAAAGTGAGCCACTGAAAATTATTGGTGCGGACGTTTCTGACGAGGGAAGGGGGGGGGACGGGGAGGGGGGGTTCTTGTAGACATGGCTCCTTTTCATAAGCTATGGTGCCTTAAGCAGCTGTGCAAAGCACTGTCAGTTCCGGAATTTTCGAACATCAGGGCTTATCAAACGTTAGCAAATTTAAAGAAGGTCATTACCTATTTTGGTTGCTGAAAATTCTCCAACGATTATCCCATTTCTTCATTTGTACGCATACCCTAATACCCTGGCCTCCGGTTCCACTAGGACATCGGGCGCAGGTAGTAACGCCCCCACCCTTAACCCGTTGTCGGTGGTACTGGTGACACCCACAGAGAACCCCTATGCAATACGATTTTAAAATAACCAGCAGACCAGTCAGAAGACGAACTTAGCATCTTTTGAGAAAGACTTGGCTGATTCTCTTTTCAAGGTTCTCATCAATCTGTAACCAAGGCACCAAAGTGAACACCGAACTAAAGTTGAATTCATAAATGTTGGATTTAATTTACATTTATTGCATTTTAGAATAAAATTCAAGTAACCAATATAAAGTAATATTCAGTTCCGTTATAAGTCTTAAATTTTCCGAAATTTTGAGACAGTCCTAATGTTCAAAAAATGTAGATAATGATCCAATATTTATGAATAAGGAATTTAACTTGAGTTTTATAGTAGCACCGGAAGCAAAGCAATGACCAGATAAAAACACCAAGAAATGATTTCGCTTTTTTTTTCCGTCTAGTTTATTTCAAACATCAATAAATAAGATTTTCACTAGTATGTACATACTTCTATGCTTTTGTGCATGCCACAATATTTACAAATAATTATACAAGCAATTGCTTTTGTAATGTTACACTGCATGCATCGAACAAGCAAGTGTCCGTAGCGTACCTGACTAGTTGATAGAGTATATACTTAAGGACCTATTGGTGGACCGTGGCAAACAAATACTAAACAACACGTAAAAGCAATGTAGAATTTTCAATAAAAAGGTACATTTTTGTATTAGGGTACCTTTTAATCATAATAATAAAAAATATTTTAAAAAAACACAATAAAAGCACGATTTGATAATGAGCCCTTTCCATAAAATCGCCAACATATTAAAAAAAAATGTATGAATGGGGAAAGTAAGCATATATCTTATTATTGATCGATGGATTTGTTAAAAAAATTAACGTTGTATAATTGTTTAATTTTTAAGGATGCCTTCTTTGTCGCCCACTGAGGTTTGCATCAAAGACTACAAAAACTTTCTTTATTTGGGTATTATTCGGTAATAAAATTAACATCAACCGCTGTTGAATAATGAACTGTTTCTATAAAATTGCCAAAAACGGAAACCATGTATGAATATAAAAACAAACACATACAGCTTAATACTTGTCTATATGATACGTAGACACACAACCTAAAAATTGTCGAATTGATTCAATCTATCAATTATCTTCTTAAACGTTCTTAAACGAAGGTTCCTTTGTCGCTCATCGATGACTATGAAAACCCCATTCCATTTAGATGTTAATCGTGAGCAAGCTATGGATAACAAAACTTAGCCGTCAGGTCCAGCTTTTTCGATATTAAAATCTATAGCACATAAATAATGAATTAGACATTCCCATTAACACATTTCAATTGTGCACTATATTGTCAGATATATAATATTCAGAAAGCTGTAAATTTATCAAAACTTTTTATTCCGCCTCGTTACAATTAATTTGTTTTTATCATATATTTTGAAAAAAATTAAGTTAGTTTATTTCCACCAATCCATGCAAGTTTAATAGAATAACAAACAACCCGAGTGCCAATTTGGTACCTGTACGTATAAAACTTAAAACTGAAAGAACTCATTCGTTTTACTACTCTTCTGAACAACCTGACAACTAAACTGTTCAAATTAAAATATAAAAAAATTCCCTAATTGTTAGTTTTTTTTATAGCAAAAATGATTTACTTCCAACAAGTCCTAGATGTCCTAGATGTTTTACAGTAAGAACATATTTATACCTGACGCTTGATTATTCAAATATTATAGGGACCCCATAATAATATTAGTTCTCATGTTCCGAGTTCCCTTTTAATATTATGTTGCTTAGAATAACGAACAATCGATTATATCAATATAAGCACTATTCGTTTCGAATGTATAACGGATACGAATTATATTTCTTAAGTATTTCGGTTGTTAAAGAAGACAATCGATAAATGCCTTCCATACGTAGACTTGGACGTCGAACAAGGAAAGCGTTGCATATCAACTCCTGAATAATTACAAAGCTGTACTATGATCAATTCGATTTTGTTCGATTTTGATAGTATATCTTGTTAATTTACCCACATGTTTTTCTCACAAGTTCTTAAACTTTTGAGCTCTTGTTACAATATGTCTGTTTAAAAGAATCACGTGCAGCATGATATATACTTGCATGGAATAAAAACATTCTACTAACCTGCATGTACAAATTAATCTCCCGTTACACCCATACCTATCTGCCTATTGAACGGAAGACCTACAAATTTTCAATTTGTGTTTTCTCTTTTCCTTCATCAGGATCTTCGTAAAGTTTAAAGATCGATGGTAAATACTGTCGGATAATAGTTGTGTTTTCTATGTTTTCTTCGAAATGAATCAACTAAACTTTAGACTGTTAAATGCATGTTGAAAAGAAGACCTATAAATACGCAAACAAGCAGGGGACTGATCATTCATGCACAGAGGTTACTAAGATGTGAATATTCAGACACATAGTTAATTTCAATAACGCGTTTGAAATGATTTTCTGCTAATTTAATGGTTGTTATTCAATTTTGAACACATCTAGTTTGATAGAATATTCTGCTTATCTGCTTATGTAAGCTCTGAGTTTCTATCACATATATATTTTAAACTTTTAAGCTATTTTCACGTACAATAGGTCTGTTTAAAATAATCACGTGTAGCAAATATGTACCTACACGGACTGCACCTTAAATTGAAAGAAATTTTTTTGAGTTTTTACTAGCCTGCACGTAACACATCCACATGTAGAAATTAACCTCCCAAAACACGTAGGCTTATTGAAAAGAAAACCTACAATTTTTCAACTTGTTTTTGATCTTTTCCTTCATGGGGATCATCATCAAATTTATAGATCGATTGTAGATACTGATGATAATGTTTGTAGATACTGATAATAATGTTTTTTCTATTTTATTCAAATGAATCAACTAAGCATGTAATGCATATTGAATAGAAAACCTACAATTTACGCAAACAATCAGGGGGTCCGAGTTTCATATTTGATTGTTTTCCTTTTCTGTTGTCTGTTAGTGGGAATCATCGTCAAATTGATAGATCGATGGTAGATACTGATGATAATGTTTTGTCTAGTTTATTATAATGAATCAACTAAACATGAAATGCATATTGAAAAGAAAACCTACAATCTATCTGAGTTACATATTTGATTGTGTTTAAATGAATCAACTAAACATGAAATGTATATTGAAAAGAAGACCCATAATTACGCAAACAAGCAGGGGATCTGATCATTTCAACACAAAGGTTATTAAGACGTGAATATTCAGACAGATTGTTAATTTCATAACCGATCTGGAAAGGGTTTCTGCAGATTCATTGGTTGTTATTGAATTTTGAACAAATCTATTTTGATAGTGTATTCTGCTAATATAAGCTCTGGGTGTATATCATATATACTTTTAAGCTCTTTTTTTTTTACATACAATAGTTCTGTTTAAAAGAATCACGTGCAGCAAATATATACCTTCACGGACTAAACCAAAAATTGAATTGATTTTCTTTTTGGCCTGCATGAAAAAATAAAAAAACATGTATAAATTAATAACCCGATACACTCATACTTATTGAAAAGAAAACCTACAATTTTACAACACAAATAATTGTTGCACTAAAATTGAACGGAAAGACGGGATCAGACTATTAGGTTGCATAAAATGTTACACATTGTCACATGTAGTTTCATGTGAAATCGGCAGTATTAAACAGGGAGTAACATTGTATGATTACGCAAAATGTTACATATTATGACGCGGGTATAATTTCATGTGAATCGGCAGTACCGAAGACGGAGAAACATTATAACAATTATTTATATTAAATGTTGCATATTGTGAACCCCCACCCCCACCAAAAAAAATTATTCATATATATGTATATATATATATATATATATATATATATATATATATATATATATATATATATATATATATATATATATATATATATATATATATATATATATATATATATATATATATATATATATATATATATATATATATATATATATATATATATATATATATATATATATATATATATATATATATATATATATATATATATATATATATATATATATATATATATATTCAAAGCTGTATATATATATATATATATATATATATATTTAAAGCTGTGCACTACGGGGCGTAGATGTAGCGTAACCATATACATCCTGGTTGTACCAACAATTAAGATGGGTTTAGTAAATTAGTTTCTGTATTCAAATTAAGGGCAAATATATCATAAATTAAAAGAATACGGGTGTAAAATGAATCTGGTTACTTCGATCCTAACCCTTACAAACCCCTCACGTCAACCCTCTACTTAAAAAATACACACGAGTCCTACTAATACTGAATTCATGTCTTAAAAGGACTTACAGTCATATATTATGATGTACACCGTCTGGATTTCGAGTCCCTTAAAGTTGCGCAAGCTCAGAACAAACTGCAGAACTGTGATCGTATGGAAATATTTATGTTTACGCAAATTACATTTATTTTACATTTCAATTATCCAAAACGTTATCGTAGAAAGATAAGGTATACTCCCTCTCAATCAGAGACTCGAAATCAAAATACAGCAAATAATCGTGCAACACAAGTTTATTTGTTATAATGTATACAAAGTATACAAACTAATGTTTGTTTGTTTGTTGATGTTTAACGACACCGCGACAGTCAGAGTCAAATGCGCCAAGAGGGTTTAAAAAAATAAGGTGCAAGAGTTAGAACAGAGATGAATGGGAAAGGGATAGGAAGGAGAGAAAAAATGTAATAAATAATAAAGTTGCAAATAAAGGTAATAAGAAGGAAGGAATGATAGGATGGTAGGATAGAAAAGGAGGAGGTGTGAGTATGTATTGGATCAGGTGGAATAAGTTGCTATTGCGGAGGAAGGTGAAGATGTTGGAGGAGGGATTGTTCTTGAAAGATCAGAAATGGAGGTGGAGGAGGAGAGGAGTGATCTGGAGCTCAGGTATAAGGAACAGGATAAAAGGATATACTTGAATGAAAGATCAGTGTTGCAAGTCGGGCAGAGAGGCTTGGGAGAGCCTGAAAGGAGGTAGGAGAGACAGAAGTGACCGAGGTGGTGCTGGTGACAACAAGGTCCTCTCTACGACTGCGACTGTGCAAGGGAGAGTTGGTCCCGACTTTGGGATTGATAGTGTTAAGTTTGTTACTGGTCTCAAGATTCGAGGAGTCTTGCCAGGTCTTACTGAGGTAGCTGGAAATGTTGAAGCGGAAGTAAGAGTGCGGAATAAGTATAGGTGATATGTGAAATGCCGTCGTCCAGTTTAGATCTGAGAAGGGAGCGATATAAGGTATGCAAGGTGAGATGATTGGCTCCCCAGTCGGTGCTGGAGAGGACCTTGAGAATATTGAGGTTTTGTAACAGTTGGTTTTGAAAATGTTGATGTGGGGGAGATAGGAGAGTTTAGAATCGAGAGTGATTCTTTGGAAACGAGAACTATCTTTACTGGAAATGATGGAATCTTTGAGAAGGAGATTGGGACGAAGGAAGAAAGAGTCGCTGTTGTTGAAATGAATGGTAACAATTTTGTCTTTTGAGAAATTGAAGCCGTTGGTGTCACTCCATTGAGCTAAGTTGTCCAGGCTTTTTTAAAGATTACTTTGGAGGGTTTCGAAGCAAGAGGAGGATGAGAAAATGGCAAACCCCATGAATAACGTGGCCAGAAAGTCCATACATACGTTTTTATATTAGTAATCAAATATTTAGATATCTTTTGTATTGCATCAATTGATAATCTTTCCCAAAATATGAGCCTTTTGATAGTTTGATATGCACGTATTAATCATACTTCAGTTGTTAGCAATCCATTTAACTGCTTTAAATGCCGATTTTAAGAATGGGGTTCATGTACTCGCAGAACGCGTAAACTATGACAACAGGTTATTGTAGATAGAGATATATCATTTGTGCTGCATGTAAGAAGAACATTTCTTTGTGTTAAAGTGAAGCGAAGCTTTAGGCCTTATAATACCATATTTATCGTGCGTAATGTGAAGCTGAAATGACGTAATATACATAATATACTGCTTTGTTACTTTCCTTGCATCCTGCATTGTCTAGCATTCACTCCAGAAGTTCATTGCTTAACATTTCTACACAATTATATCGCAATGTTTAACAAAACGGATGCAGGACGTCTATAACCTCAGAATGTTGTAAAGTGTTCGTCAAGTAATACTGCCAACCGCAATCGCTCATAGTGCGCTCAAAGTGCAGTATTGAGGCCGGTATACTGACAAGCCGAGAAAGCAGCACTCGACACTGGAGAAAGACCTGCTCCGGACATAGTTTCGTAATGATGTTTTGCTTTTAATCTTAAAGACGCTAGGCTTTCCGTCGTGGGCTCATGATAGACGTATGCAGCCGGTGCGGTCGGCGGAGCATATGGGCAAGGTGACGTTTGATTGAGAGACGATATCGGCTGTCCATTGACGTGTCCAGTTGCAGCAGAGGTGAACCCGTTATTGATGTTGCTTTGTGGGGCATTAAAACACATTGTTTGTCCCGGTAGCGACCAGGCTAGACCTTTAGAACCAGCAAGAGAGTGATGGGCAGGCTTTACCCAATTGTTGTACGTGTACCCAGAATAGAAGTCTTCCGGGAGTGGGCCCATTAAGCCATTAAATTGCGCACCTAGTCCGTTCTTGAGCTCCTGAAGTTGATTTCTCTCCCGTTTCCTCCATTTTGCTCGTCGATTTTTGAACCAAATCTGTTAAAAGAAGACACAGCAAGAGTTAGAAGATGATTTGAATCATTGTTGATTCATAAATCAATAAAGAAATAGTCTCAGGAATCTATTATATCTTAATTAATCTTCGTGGGAAGCGAGCTTATTCAATCTTTATCTTATAATAGAAATACAACAACAAACAAAAGTTGTTACAGGTCTATATAAGTGCAGTAGCAACATTAGCAAATAGTTAATGTTGAAAAATATATAAAATTTGATACTATCTCGAACACGATAAAGAATAGTTGTAACATTCCTAAGTTTTATATCATCTTATCAGATTCACCCTTATCCAATCAGCGTAAGACTTTCTACAATTATGTTAAATGATAACTTCAGTGGTCAAGCATGTCCATCTTATATTAAAGAGGACTTCAAAGATACAAAATGGGGAAGAAAGCATTCAAATATCTTATCCCGTTAAGGAGATGTTTAAGTTTAAAGCTCTTTCTTATCTGTGTAGAAATGACTGGTGTAGTAAGTCTACTATTGAAAGTTGATGTCCTCATTATCACATTTTAGCAATTGTTGATGTATTTTAAAGAAAGCTTATTTAAATCTTTTACTATTTAAATAATTTTTCCTCTAACTTTCTTCAGGTGGTACATTATAAAAATCCTTACTAGATTCAGTTTTACTACTTTCTTGACATATCCCATGGTTTTTAAGTCTCAAAATTGCAAGACAAAATATGATAGAATACATAACAACTTTCAGGAATTTGAAGCTATGACATCACAACTACTCTGATTTCAGTCGTTTCTACACAAATGATACCAAACTTTAAACTTCGATATCTCTGTAACGGAATAAGATTTTGAATGTTTTCTTCACTATTTTGTTTCTTTTGAAATCCTTGTTTAAATAAGATAGATTTGTTTGATCACTGAACTAATCCTTTAAGCAGTTATGTTCGTCTATAAAGTAAAAGTATGTATATTGTGTGCTGCATTGTGATCAAAGTTACTTAAAGGTATATAGAGAAGTAAGTTCACCAGTGGGTATGATGGATATTCAAAATCATAGTCATATCCAAATGCTTCTATTCAAAGAATGACGGTGAAGAATTAAAAAACAATAGGCTAACATCAGGAAATTCTTAGTTTCCGTTTTGTGATGTCACAAAACTTATATAACAAGGCTCAAAAATTCAAAATGATGTAAAATGATCGGATTTGTAATCATTTTGATGAAATGTTTTCCTCTTATAATTGTTGATGGCAAATTTTCATTTAGTTTTAGGTTGTTAATGGTGACATCTTGAAGACTATAAATCTGAGTAATTCTAGATTTCTCACGGCCATGCTGTTACGATTCCATAATCTTCGTTAAACAATTCTTATGTAAAGCAGTCAAACATGTTCCCATAAAGTACAAAAAACTAATAACTGATTTCTTTATACAAGTACACTGACACAATATTCTGATAAAGAAGAAAAACAAGATTGTGTGGGTGTTAATCTGGGCAAATATGTAACAAGTTCAAGGAATGCAAGTAAACAACATCTGGGTCATATTTAAAATTCAAATTTTCTCTGACTGTTTTCACTTTTAATCATCTTCATTTAACGTATCGTATCTGATATATGGGAGAGAAAAATAAGTTTTTAATAATTATAGAAAGGATAAAAAATAAAAATATGAATTTGGATACATGCATTGCGTGATACTTCTAAAAAGAATCTCCTGATTGGGAGACCAAAACTGGTCTCCCGATCGGGAGTACGAACCTAACTGCTGATGTCACTCCCAGAACAAATTTCTAGCGACACTTTCACATCACACAAACAACATAGCCTTACCGTGTGTTCCTTGAAATTTGACGTATTTAGATTAGGAGTAGAATGATTTTTCAACAATATATTTCTTACCAAGTTGTTATTATTTTCTTGAATATACATCTCTTCAAGTTTATAAAAATATATCATCGCTTTTCAAAATGCCGTAATGATGTAGGCCTAAGTGTTGCAAAACTCGTGTCCAACGTTAGGCCTAACACTGAAACTTGCGATGTAAGTTTATTAGGTTGAACATGACAGCATTGAATATTTGTCTTAATTTGACATTTTACACAATAACATCATATTGTGTATGTGCATTACTGTCAAAGAATTAAAATGTAGCAAAAATTATCACGATGTACAAGTTCTTACAAAAGGAAATCATAGATTGAAACCAAATTACGTTCCGAATTTTCCCTGCTCGGCAGCAGCCTAATATAAGTAAGTTCTAATACGAAACTCACCCATTGACTTGGTACATTAATTTGTTCCAAAATGAAATTTGTAAGTCATGAATCTTAACGGAATTTCAAAATTTGATTCAAGTTGTAATTATTACAACATTGTCATCTATATGAGAATATTAAAGACATTTATTTACATTTTAGAGGACCTGATATATCTTCTGAAGAAGAGGAATCATGACGCAAAGGAAAACTTTGCTTATGGAATTTGCACTATATTTGTATGTTCGCTGATGAACCGTTCTGGGAGTGACGTCACACAACTTCCGGTTTCGCCTAGCAGTTTTCAAATCGTGCATTGTCGGGAGCGTCGATTACTTGATTAATTTCGATTTTTTTCTTCAAGCAAATGGTTTCTTTTCGGGACTTTTGATTTAATATTATATTAATGAAGTATGCAAAACTATTTAATAAGCTCAATTTTTAGATTTTGGTGTAATGCCGTCTTTAAGCAATCAAATCTTTTGGCTAAAAAATAGTATGCCGTTTGATATACTTTATCGGATTTGGAGGCGTGATCATCATCCACTATAATAAGATTTTGTTAATTCAAGGCTTTACGCCTTGCCATTGAAAGCAATGCTAATAACAATTGACTTCAGTTTATCTAAAATTATCCTTATTTCACATCTCGATTTGTTTTTGCTAGCACCTCAGATAATCATATAAAAGAATTTATGCGTTTAATTGTATTGCCTGTATACCTTTTTTGGTATTTCCTTTATTAGATGAGGACAGTGTTGTTTCTTCCTACTTGAGGCTATTTCAGGTTTTGCTTCAGTATTCATAATATAGTTAACTAGTAGAATTTAATTGTTTGTATATCAAACACAAGCGGTAAAGGAATCTCGGTTTACTATTTGCCAGAGCGCCACCTAATCACAAAATTCTAGCTCTGATACTTTACTGTTTACAGTATAACTAAGTATCAAGGTAGCACATATTCCTAATGGTTGATTAGTGAGCGATTCTCCCAAACTTAGCAAAAGTAGTATTGGCTGTTATTTTTCTAAATCTTTCCTGTTCGAGGAGTAGTCTGGTAGTGTTATCTTTTCATAAGCATAAATCAAACGGATATAAGACCGATTACTCATTTAAGCAGAACTGAAAATCCTGATATGCCAAACTGAGAGATCTTATCAACCTTATGGTTAAATCACTGAGTTTTTTTTTGGTTCTAGTAAAACATTGCTTGTTTTAGTCACATGCGTAAACTGTTTTGTTTTAAGCCACTTGCCCTTTGTCAGTTTGTGACACTTTAACTTAAGCGAAAAGAAAAATCGATTGTTTATTTTGGTTTTGCATTTATTTTTAAAGAAACAGTACTATTTTAGATGGAAGGCTAAGATTGTGATTTACTAGTCATTTATCAAAGAACGAAAGCCAAATTTTTCGGGAAAAGTTATAAAATATTCGTTGTATTACAACCTTAAATCATTGATGTATTAAACAAAATTAACACAGAAGTAATGATTAAGCAATGGTGGATCTAAAGAGGGATTCCATGGTCAAAATATCCATTTTAATAGGTAAATATTGTAAAGCAATAAAATATCAAAATTAAAAATATCGCCCACCCGACGTATATGTGAAAAAATGCATTACATACAGCATGATATATTGCATTATGTCCCTAAATGTTGTTAAAGGTCTAAGGACGTGTTTATTGTTTGAATGAGCATTCATATCTGAGCAGATCAGTATTTGATTGTTGAAAATAAGAGTTTTAATTTCTGAGTTATGGATGAACAAAGTTCAATCAGCGTTATATTCACTAAGCGTTATATTCACTAAGCGTTATATTCACGCAACATCTGTGATGTTTGACTGGGCAGACGTCTCAAAATCTTTATGTAATTCATTAAATTTCTTCTTTAAATCTTGCTCACTAAAAATGATGGAAAAGTCTTTTACTGCTAGAATTTTATTGGGGCATGGTTAAGACTCAAAAACGTTTGATCAGAATTTGCTGCAACACTTCAAAGAATTATGACATTCATTTAATAAACAAAGGATTAACAAAAGAAAATACCAAGGTAGCCCTTTAATATATCACAAAATTTACATAAAATATGCAAAATGATGCCTGAGGTTTATAAACACTGTAAAATGGTCAATATTTAATCGATTTTTTTGTGGAAATATATTGCTATTATGATGGTTTTTAGTAGATTTAAAAGCACTTTAACTAATGTTGCATTTACGTCCATATACCTTTAAGACTGAGAGCCTCCAAAACATCATTGCCATGAATACAAAGGTCAAAGAAATTTATCTGGAGAAATCTTTTAGTGTCTTCAAGATTGTTTGCATCTCCCAAGCTTGTATTAACTCCAATTTATCTTGTCGGATTCATTAGATTATATGAGAATAACATCTATGATCTAAATAGTACAAATTTACTATTGTACTTCTTTGATTCATAGACGAAAATTTTGTTTAAAAAGAAATAATTTCCGGCAAAATATAAGGTAGACAGATACGTCTAGTTTTAAAAACTAGGTCGTGGTCACTAATTCACTATCCGGACCGGACGCGTTTCTAGAGCAAGAGTGTTTAGGTTGAAGAGGATGTCCTTAACAACGGTTGTGGTATACAAATCATTACAATCGAACTTTTGTGCCGGGTTAATTATTATCTTTGTGGAAATGTCATCATTTGAGATCCGAATGCGACATGCCCATCTTCCTTATATTCCAAAAGGTCGAGCAAGTGAAACGAATCAATCTTTTGATAAAGATATTGCTTCTATACGAGAGTCGTAATAGTCAACTACTGTTCTTGATCTGTAAGTGTGAATGGTTAAATAAGCTGACAAGTAACATTTTCTAAAGAATCGTAGCTGACGGCTATTGCATAACGATAGATTATACCATGTTAACGGTCATTGGCGGGTCAATGCAAATCAAGGTAAAACCGTCTTTTATGTGAAAGATCATTTCTACGAACGAAATGTTCCTGATCATATCTACAAACTGTGTTTTAACATATTTTTCAGGTAACAAATCACAAGCAAGGATTTCTCTAAAGGATTAATGAATAATTGTTTTCAATTGGAGAAGAAAACCTGGTGACAGCTATTGGATAATTCTTTGTTCCACAATCCCTAAAAGTACTTCAAGTTAAGGTTTCTGCCGAACTCACCTGCTCACATGTATAAAATCTAAGATTCATTTTAATTTCTTGAATAGGCTTTTGTTATATCAGTTCAAACAATAATCTTTACAGAGGAGATACATTCTGTTCTTTCTTGCTATCCTTATGGTATGTTGGGGCTACTAAAGGTCAGTGGCCAAGTTAGAATATACAACAAATCGATTACGTATTGACCATTTTATAATTCTTAACAATTATTTAAAGAAAATGAAACAATGTTATGATGTCAATCGAAAAGTATTATGTTTATTCTGTGTTTTATCTTTATTCTTACACAACCACAAACGTGTTAGAAAACAGAATAAACAGAAAACTGTTCGATTGACATCTTAATGTTGTTTTATTTTCTATAATTAATTATTAAGAATTGTAGAATGGTCAATACAAAAACAATTTCAAGAATTTTGGCCGTTTTGAAAGAATATACCTAAAAGAGGAAATTTCGTCTTAAGGAATTTTCTTGACCCATTACTTCCGCTGCGGTAAATGATTGGCGTCAATTGATTGGTTAGTGAATGTAAAAATATTTTGACCAATCAGAAACGTGGGATTGTAGTGTATTTATATTTCCACGTTAAAACAATATGTGATCTTTAAGTTTTTACGTCATACTATAGAACTTAAGACAGTCCGGGAGCAGCCTGAAAAACTGGGTACTTTGAAATACCCAAAAAATTGGGTACCTTTATGTATTACGTCATCGCATGAGCCTATACATTTGACTATCCCACACTGAACATATGGGGTTTCTCATTTTCCGCTCCGGATTGTCCAAAATTTCACTCAATATCCTGAACAAAACAGACTACCCATAATCTGTTTTATTTATTTTCTTAAATAGGCGACCGTGAATATCAATAAGCAGCGGCAAAAGGTTTAAATATCTATTTACTATCCGTCTCCAAAATTTCAGGTTATCCATTAAAATTTTGGACAATCCGGAGCGGAAAATGAGAAGCCCATATATTTAGTGTGGGCTAGTCAAATGTGTAGGCTCATGCGATGACGTATTACATAAAAGTATTCAATGGTTTGGGTATTTCAAAGTACCCATTTTTTTGAGTTGCTCCCGAACTGTAGGATAATATGCAATATGTAAATCTGTTAAGTTGATGTAGTTAAACAGACTTATTTTGGTATATAACACCATGTTTATTTAGGTTGGATTCGAAGAATTCATTAAAAAAAATAATATCAAATTAACTTTTAAATTGATTGTTTCTCAAGTTTAATGTTATTTGTGACTTTTAAATTTTCTAACAGATGTTTTTCACAAACGTGGTTTTAACTAGAGCAACACGTTGTTTAACTTTTAATCGTACTTTTGAAAAAAACTTTGATTTGCGCCTTAATGTTTCATTGAATTATAGAAAATAGTTTTCAGGTGCTCAATACAGGAAATGACAGTGATCACTAAAACCTACTTTTGCCAAATAGAACTCCCTTTTTCTGTTTGATTTTTCCTTTCTGTTGCAGCCGATGGAATAGACACTAAATTGTACGACGGTTTTGAGGGCAAACGGGCATACAAAGTACATGTCCTGATTACTGTCATATTGGGACACATTTAACCGACTTTTGAAGGGAAAACGGACAGCGTTATTGGAATATCAGATGGATTTTCGAATTTATTCGTTATTTGTGACCTTTCCGGTTTCATAATGACCCAATTAAAATGTTTTTACGTGGAAGATATGAAAAAAATGGGAACCATATTACAGATTGTTTGATGACTTAAATACTTTGTTTTCTTCTTGTACATCACAATATATGACATTTCGAAGCACTTTAGGCGTTATTTTTAGGTAATGAATTGGACTCTAATTTCTGAACAAATGCCTGATGTCGTTCTTATCATTTTAAAAATTCATTGTAGAAAAGGCAATGATTTACTCTAACTTGTATTTTGCAAAGCTTGGTCAAGCATCGGTTTAATTTTAATAATATTAATTGCAGTTAGATAAGTTACGCATACACACATATTTCAGACTCTTTTCATTGATCTGTTTTAAGTCCCTATTAAGCTGTTAAGAATTCTTAAACAGTCTTGTGATACCATAAATCTTAGGATCACGAAGTAAATCTTATTTTCAAAGATTCTGACACCAAATTTTTTCCACATGCATCTATATCAAAGGTCAATGTCATGTTTTAAGCCCTTATTTTCTTCAATTAAATGATCACTAGACCAACAAATGAGGGCGCTTGTTTTTGCGAATTTCACATAGTGTCCATAACAGATCGATAAACTTCATGCCTCCATATCCCACAGCCGATATAAGGGCAAAGGTCACCTGAATATTCACATTAACCAGAAAATTGCTATACCATTGCGTGCTACATGGGCATTTGATTTTTTTTTTATTGGAGGGGGCGTCCCAAACATACGCCCTCACTTTTTGGTCTAGTGTTCATTTAGGATAATTATTTTGGTTATGCTATTGCATATCATCGTCAGGATTGTCATGTTGTCTTTTTCTCTATTGTACAACCTATACCAATGTAAAAATGTAACTATTGATACTGGTGTTGATGCTTTTACAATATTTTCAAAGTCTGGAAAAAGTATTATGAAAATGGGAAATCGATAAGTGTGGTATTGACTTTTGAATTGTTATAACCTCGTGATCATTGGAATTATTATGTTTAATGGGGAAAAACAGGGCGACGGGATGATTACAAGGGTGACATGACAGTATGTTATGACAATTGTATACTTTATAAACTTCTCCGTTCGTATAAAGTTTCGGCTGTCCGGAGTATATCGCTAAAAGTTAACATTCCGCTATCAATCTGACCACCCAATCCGAAGAATATTTGCAAAGCGTAAAAGTCAAACATTTAAAAACTATTCTGTAATATAATTTCGTAACACATAGCACAAAGTTACCGCTGTGGTATGGTTAAGCATTAATAGCTGGAACTTTGTATTTTGTGGTAGGTAATTATACTACAGTAGCTTTTGAATACTTAACGTCTGAACCAACGTTACGTTGTGCATATATTCTTCGGATTGGGTGATCTGATAGCCTCTTAATAAAATCATATTTATTATATTAAAAACATGGAAAACCTTCAGAAAAATCTATTTTTCACAAGAAAATTCTATGAAATAATATTAATGTTGTCTTGGTTAATAAAAATTATCGGGATTCCGGAATTTTGTTTCTTTTTGGTACACAAGTTCTGATTCACTCAAGGAGAATTGAATAGATCTACGATTTTTATATTTTCCTCAAAATAAAACCCAAAGATCTTGCGATTTGCGGATAGACAGATGCATTCAGATGATTTGTTACCAAACAATTTTACGTTTGCGTGCTATTTTTTACAAAATATTAGTTAACCAGCAATAAATTGTGTTGAAATATCATGCATAACGTCACATACTATAAATAACGATGGATGGTTTTCAACTGTATAAGCTTGAACATTTGTTTAATCTTGATTTTACTTGTTATTATACGATATCAGCTTTGTTATTTCTGAAGTCTCGCTAAGTGAACATATTGTAAAAATACTTTAACAATGACGGTACTTCCGACACACTTGTTGGACTTAGGAAAACATGTACTGTTTCTTTTGTGTCAGTATACTTTCCTTTAAGCCTGCGGAAATGTTTGTTGGTGTTTCCACCGTATTACCCCATTGTCAGAATTTTGCAGTCGTATAGCCTCCATATATAGGGGTAAATATTACAAATTACATAACTTTAATGACATTGGCACTGCTTTCCCAATTTCATTGTATTCAATTTCAAGAACATTTATTTTACCTTTTCCATTACAATAAATACAAACATGAACATATGTACAAATACTGAGTTAAAACACAACATAACATGAATACATTACATAAACCAGCAACTGAGTTGGTCTTAAAACAGCCACAAAGAAGCATTTTGTGAGCATAAGTCAGTAACTTGAAATAAAGAAAGAAGGCCAAAAAACCCAACAGAGAACTTGTAAGTATGGAATTTCCCAGAACATGCATTAACACATACGCGCCCACTCACTCCCCCACCCACTCCCTCACCCACCCACTCCCTCACCCACTACCCCATCCACTCCCCACCTACTTTCTCTATTTAGAAAATAAAAGAATCAGAGAATATAATTATATAATGTTATAAAACGTATACTAAGGTTATATAATGCTATTTAACGTTATGTATCATTATTGAAAGATTTTTTATAGCGTTGTGTGTTAAATGCAAACAGAATATTGTTACGAATGGACCTACCTACGGTTTTCCATCTCGATGTTGAAAAAGTATGAATGTACTTTGTGAAGCGATATCTATTTTTGGTGATTTTTTGCATGATTGTTATCAGTCCGAGAGCATGCCTATTAATGGGACCACAAATATTCCTAAAACTTGGAACATTTTACTACATAGAAGCCGCCATTTTGTGATATTTCCCGTGATCTTTTGCTATCCTAACGTTAAAGCCTAATGTAATGCTACCTATTCCAAATTTGAAATACTTCTGAAAAAATATCTTTGCTAGGGGAACTTAGGTTTTCATGGCTAAATAGTTTCTACTCCCATTGATATGTTCACCACGCCATTTTCGAAATACTAGAAAATAATCTGATAATAGAGAAGACATCTTGGCTTTTAGGCGCAAAACGGCCATTTGGGAAATTCAAATGTTTTTCAAGATAATGTTTTGTAATATTTCCAGTATATAAATTAGAAACCATGACATTTTATAGCAATATCTGAACAATATGGCTGCATGACTTTAATATCCTCGTGTGTTATACATGTTCCTATTAATACGTATGCTTCCGGACTGGTTACAGGAAATAGTTTAGAAAATTCAAACTTTGAATCATTGCTATCATTTGATCTGCAACTCAAGTCATGTCAATTTAGGTACAAAACAAACTAAACCTTAAAAACCTTCCTACAGTTTTTGAACGAAAGTGAATTTAGAACCAAGAGCAATCGGTGCTTCTATACAAACTGAAATTTAGGGAATTTTTTGCGGACAGTCGGATAATCTCCCGAATATACTGTTTTCGGGATATCTTGTATAGTGACGCAAAATGTATAATAATAAGGGAATTCTGGCAGGTTTTGGGGTTTTGTCTTTTATTTGATGTTTGGTTAATATGGAAATCTTGATTGCGTATTGCTAAGATATTCAAGAAAAAGTTACAAAATTCCAGGAAATAATCACTAAATATCAGCAAACATTGGGGTTATTTTCGGGAAGGTATTGCTAAGAGTGTGGAAGGAATGAGAACAGTAAATACTCACTCGAACTCTGGGTTCTGTTAAATTGCACCAAGCAGATATCTCCTCTCTGGTCGACATGTCAGGGTACCGGTTCCTTGCGAAGTTTGCCTCCAATTCTTGAAGTTGCTGGCTCGTGAAGTGCGTCCTCTGTCTCCGAACTCGTCGCTTCTTTCCAAGTTCATCTTCGTCATTGTTGTCAGATAAGGATTTTGTTTGAGAATTATCAGGTGAGCCATCCACTATAAGAAACAAACAAGAAATATGTCAGAAAAATATGACAGAAAAATATGACAGAAAAATTGTATCCTGTGTCTTTTACACTCCCGATCAGGGGATTGTCCGAGCTGGGAATAGAGCATGCGCAGTAAGCGTGATTTAAAATATGTTTTCACATAATAGTAGGGATTAATGATGATATTATTAAAACTGCTAATAACTTATAAATTTGATGGTAATTTGGTTAAACTTTTTAAAATGCAACTACTAATTCTGTCCTGTGTCTTTCACGCTCCCGATCGGCAGATCGCCCGACCTGGGGAATAGAGCATGTGTTCTGATCAAGGTTTAAAATCTTGTTATATAATACAGCGTTAAGTATGGTTTAAATATGTCATTATTCAAACTGCTAATAAGATCACCCAAACGAGGGAGTAGAGCATGCACAGTGAGTGTGGATGTAAATATTATGATATGATACAGACGTTAAGTCGGATATAATTATGGCTTTATCAAACTGATTAAAAAAAAAACATTTTGACGGTAGTTTGGTTATACCTTTTGCTTTTTAATTTCTGTTTGTGAAAATAACTACTAATTTTTCCCGGTTTTTTACGCTCTCGATCGGCAAATCGACCCTTGGCGGAGGAGAGCATACACACGCAGTGATTGTCGATTAACGATTTAATGTATTTTAGGATATAACACAGGCATTCAGTAGAGTTTAATTATAACATTATTTAAACTGCTCTTAACTACTAATAACTTGGATGGTTGTTTGGTTAAACTTTTCCTCCGATTTGTATTTGTATTTGTGGCTACTATTATCAGTTGTAATTATGTGTACTAATGTGTACTAATGTTTATGAAAAATAATTCATATAAAATGTAATACACTTAAGAAAGTAATAATACGTTTATATAACAATACATTATTTTTTTGTATTATTCAGCTTATAATTAATTCTATGAATCATTTGCAATTCCACGATCTACCATAAGTACTTTAAAACTTTCCTATTTTCAAATTAAATCAATCACAATTTGATTTCCTTATTTTCTATATTCGGTGTGTTCTCATTTATAATCAAGAGAATAGAAACTTTGCACTTCACCGTTCGGTTACTTACATTCATGAAGTAATTAATCATGAATGTCGTTTCCATACCAATATAGGAAAAAATATGAGATAATATTATCTCATTAAAATCCCTCTACCCTTAAAGGGTGTGTTGATAAACCGGAATGGAGAATTTAGTCAACGTTTTATTAAGAGAATAAGGAAATCTCTTGATCTTTATACTTCCATATTGCTAAATAGAGATCACAGAAAGTATCCTAACAGAGGATAAGGTTTGTTCTGCCTCTTTTCACCAGATAGGCTTAATTCACACGGTAATAGATTTAATAGAACACCTGTATAAATCCGAGATTTCCCAATAGACTGAGAAAGCATGATGTTTCTTACATCAATCAGATTGGTAGAGATTAATTATATTTGATATTGTATGTTTAGAATGGTTTCCAATCTGTCAATATTTCATTTTTCTCTTATGTTTGTAAGATGGATAAATTAAAATTCTTCCGTTATGGGGGAGCTATCAGTATTTAGGAAATGTGAGATACATGAGAATTCTATTAGCGTCTGGCGTAATCATCAACAGTTCAAGGAACCCGGCCTGGCAACCAAAAATATATGGTTTTGATGGCTTGATGGAAAGTCTTGCTCTCACAGTCGTTCTGTTTGAAAACGTTCGAAGAAATTGTGAAGGAATCTAGACTATATACAGATATAGAAGACCCTTTGTCAAAGTAAAATAAGGAAGACTTGATCTGAAGTTGAAAATTAAAAGGATAAATGCCTCTTTTACAAACTTTATCGAGTATTGCGTTACTGCATAACACAATGGCTGTAATCGATTACAGGAAGACAGTTCAAAATCATAGTATTTTTCAATTCAGACTCTAAATGGAAGCTGTACAATGGCGGTTTATGGCATCACGAATGGAGTGGAGGGGCTGTGTTGGGTCATGTAACCAATCGACAACACTTTATAAGATAGTAGAGGCAATACAGGGACCTCACTCCCTGCCTTCGACACTTTCTCCATATTATTTAGATGAATTGGAAATATATCTTGCATCTCATATATTGACTCACTCTTGTATATCCCCCGTAGATGGCCCATCCTTGTGCATCGCTCGTAGATGTCCAGGAAATGGCCAAGCTCTTGTGCATCTCTCGTAGATGTTCCAACTCTTGTGCATCTCCCGTAGATGTGTCAACTCTTGTATATCTCCCGTAGATGACTCTACTCTTGCACATCTCCCGTATATGGCTCCGATCTCGTTCGTTTCCCGTGGATGACCCTACTTTTGTGCATCTCCCATAGATAACCACACCCTTGTGCATCTCCCGTAGATATCCATATCCTTTTGCATCTCCCGTAGATAACCCCATCCTTGTGCATCTCCCATAGATGTCCCCATCCTTTTGCATCTCCCATAGATGACCCAATTCTTGTAAATCTCTCGTAGATGACCCAAATCTTGAAAATTTCCCGTAGATAACCACATCCTTGTACATCTCCTGTAGATGATCCCACTCTTGTGCATCTCCCGTAGATGTCCCCACTCTTGTGCATCTCTCGTAGATGTTTCTACTCATGTACATCTCCCGTATATGTCCCCACTCTTGTACATCTCCCGTAGATGCCCCTACTCGTGTGTATCCCCTGTAGATGACTCACTCTTGTGCATCTGCCGTAGATGACTCCACTCTTGTACATCTACCGCAGATCCTCGTGCATCTATAGTCGGTATACCGTAGATAACCCCAACCCTGTGCATCTAACGTAGATGATTATTACAATATAATTAATTCTAATATTTTCTAAGCAAAATCTTTCTTTTGTTCCGAAAACTTTATTGCTAAAAACTTTATTAACTGAATCATTTTGTAAATGTGTCTGAGATAGATGGTATACCCCGTACGAAAATAAATTGATCATAAATTGACTCTAAATTGATCAAAATAATGAATCTATCTTTGAAATCTGCTTTAATCTCTTAGATAATACTTCGTTCTAGAATATCTACAAGAAAGGAATACTTATTGATCCTTGAAGTTAATAGTTTCCTCAAATTAATTTTCTCAAATCAATAATATAATGAAAATACAATAAAAACAAATCTCAAATTATGTATTATCCATGGAATATTATATTGAAATTAAACAGCACATAAGATTTCATCAAATTTAGGTGACTAAAAAATAACAAAGTGAAAACATTTTTATGGTAAAGATCGTTCGGTTTGTAAATCGTTTAAGAATTTGAAAATTGACGAAAACGGCATTTTTATTTGTATCGACTGAATTATCGAATTATTGTGGGCCAAAACTTTTCCAGTTTACACCCAAAATCTTCAATTGCGAACCAAACTTTTAAATTTGGACTAGAAGTCCTGAATATTGGAGAGAAAAAAAAATCAATTTAGCGCCAAAAATCTCTATGTTTGAACCAAACGTTTTCAAATTTCGACTCAAAATCCTTAATATTGGAAAGAAAATTTACAATTTAGCGCCAAAATTCTTCATGTTGAATCAAAATCTAAAACTTAGGACCACAGACCTTCAATTTTTGACGAAGATATGAAGACCAGCGTCTTTTAAAAAAAGCTATAGACCTTTTCAAATCTAAATCGGCAATTTCCGGGTAACTAATTTAAATAATGTTACATGGCCGAGATTCACGTGTCCATAATGGACCAATCGTATACTGGAAGAATCTTATTGACCAATAAAATACTGGAGGAATTTTTGATGTTTATTGATAGCTTTTAAATGAAGAAAAAGAAAATTGGTGCAAGCTTTCATGCATTATTCTGCATGGCATAGAATCCCTAAAAGAATTTACAAAGAATGTTTGCATCGTAATCCTTAAAATCAAAAGATTAGTTCAGTGGTCAAGCATGTTAATCATATATGAAAGAGAATTTAAAAATAAATCAAATGGTTAAGAAAACATTAAAATATCTTAATCGGTTAGGGAGAAATTTAAGTATAAAGTTCTGTATCATTTGATTAGAAACGACTGAAAGCAGACTAATTGTGATGTCACATACTCAGATTTCTCAAATTCTGTATGGATTCTATCATATTTTTTTCTGCGATTTCGTTGCTTAAAGCCATTGGATATGTCAGGAAAGTAATACAACAGAATCTTGTCAAGGTTACCACAATTGACCACCTGAAGAAAGTTTGATAAAAAGTTATTGAAATAGTAAAACAGTTGAATCAAATTTCTTTAAAATGCAATAACAATTTAAGTATATGAGGATGAGGGTGGGGATGTGAAGTTTATGAGGATGAGGGTGCCAACCTTTTGTAGTAGACTAACTACACCAGTCATTTCTACACAGATAAGAAGAACTTTAAACTTGAATATCTCTTTAACAGAATAAGGTATTAAAGTAATTTCTTCACCATTTCATTTCTTTTGCATCCCTCTATCCAGGTTTCTCCCGTACTGAAAGAGATGCCAATTCAGATAAGTGATTCAAATTTGATATCAAATTCTGCAATTTAAAGTATTTGAATTGATGCTATTATAATATTAATCATTGTGGAATAAACGCTGTTGTTGGCTCAAAATGGAAAAATAAAATTTTCAAACAAATATTTTAACAATCATAAACGTCAATACATGGTAAAAATAAGTTTTCCCGCTTATGGGAAAATAGGAAAGTCAAAATTCGTAACACAATTATATGAGCTTTGTATAGGGCGCTAGAACGTTCTAAAATGTTTACAAAACAAATTGTTCATTGCTAAATGAAAAGTTTCTTTGAAACCAATTCCGGGGTGAGTGTAAATCACCCGAAATGGATCAATTTCAACGGTTGATAAATTTGCAGCGATAGGCTAATAGGCAAGCTACCGCATGAAACAAAATTTCTTACGGTGTTTAAAGTTTTATTATGGGAGTAATTTGAAATGGAAATTGGAAGAAAAAAGAAAATGATAGAAATATAGATTTATATAGATCGAGATAGCCTGCATATAGCTACACTTAGATTGGAATTGTATTAGTAATTACAGTGAATACTGACAAATATTTGTCAGTAACTATTGACAGCTATTCGACAGTGATACTGACAGGGATACGGTGATACATATAACAGCTGTAGTAAGTTTTTACCGTATACGCGTATCCGACGGTTAGGGTAAGGGCCCGGGTTTTTCTCATTAATAGAGCGGAGAGAGAAGGGGAGGGGGGGAGGGTTTATTATGAGCATGGAAGAAATGATTATGTGTTACACCGAATTTCTATTTGATGATACAATAGAATGAGATTAACTATTCTATGGCGTCATAATCAAATAATGTACGCCCATGATTTCCTTACGAACATATACGTAATTGGATTTAACATAAATAATATATAATAGTATGATGATATTAAATACGTTAAAAATCTCAATGAAAATTTTATCATCACTTAAGATGGAATGGGATTTAAAAAAATTACTTTTGCTCAATATTTGGTCATACGTCAATGATATACCACTTTCATAAAAACGTGTATTTAACTGGCTTTAACATAAATTAATACAAGCTACGTTAATACTCTCAATGTAAAATTCATCATATTTTCTAATGTTGCGGGATTTGGAAAATGCAAAAACATTTGTTCAATAGGCCTATTTGGCAGTTTGGTCAGTTATAAGTATTCTTTTTCAAACGAGGAAATGTGTTTAACTAGTGAATCCCTACAATGTTTTGTGTGTGTTATCTCCCGGATGAAAATTCTTCTGTTGAATTTTATTTTGTAAAGAACGCCTTGCTAATTTTCCAAGACCAACTTTCAGTAATTTATATTTTGTAAAAATAGATTTTAATATCACGTTTTAGAAAATGTGTTGGAAAATAATTAATGCTCGAAAACATTATTGACATTTTTCAGCGAGGAATAAATATTTACATTCTGAGTAGCCTATATTTTCTACTTCGTACATATAATAATGTAAGCTTTTCACATGCCACTGGTTAATTTAAAAACTATTCAAAGCTATAACTACAATAACATTTGATTATATTCCACAGCAAAATAATAAATGATAAGCAAAAGTAATTCAAAAGTTGTAAAAAATCGAATCCTGCAATTAAAAGGATTTTTATGAAAAATATCGTTAAGATTTTGAAAAAAATCCCTTTCTCCTTTTGTTCTCTAAAGAAAACTTTAATTTAAATATAAATATACAGCTATGTAGATATAAAGATGAATACATAAAGTTGTAGGATAAATTACAAAAAGTTATAAGCATACCATTTCCACAATTAAACAAAGCCATAACATCAATTTTATCAATGATGTTTAACCATGTCCCATTCAAAATATAGGAATAACAAGAAATAGTCATTTAAAATTTGAAAGCAAAATTCGAATCCTGTCACTAAAAGGATTTTGCACTCCTAAAAATATCGTAAAATTTTTAAACAATTCTTTCTCTCCTGTTTTTGTTGTTTCCTAAAAAAAACTTTCATTTAGATATAGATATACAGCTATAGTTGATATAGAACAAGATGAATATAGAAAGTTATAGTTGTAAATACAATGAGTTAAAATTAGAAGAAAAAAAGTGATAATCATTACATTGTAAACCTTTTGCACTCTAAAAGATGAATGGTCAAATTTTAACCAAAACATGGTCAAATCTGCACCGAACCAACTTTGCCACGGTCAAAATTGAACAACAAATTTGACCACAATATAGTCAAATTTGTCCATAATTACCACTTTATGGTCAAATTTGACGAAGTTATGGTCGTTTAATTTTGACCAAAGTGGTTCGGTGCAGAGTTAACCATGCAATGGTCAAATGTGACCATTCCTTTTTTAGAGTATGGAGGAAATGTATCAAATCCAATCACATTAACTGCAAATTAATTTTGTATATTTTCTTAAAGTCCGGTAAAACCTTAATTTTTGAGGATTACTAAGTTTTATTTCATAAATAGGATTTGGCATCAAAGGATTATCTGACAGCTTACAACAATTTTGTTTACCAAATTGAGATCCATTAGTCAGTTAGTGTTGAGCAACAATTTATTCTAATTTTTACACCGCAATTACAGGGTAACTCTATATTTTATGTCTAAATTTATATTATGATTGGCTTGATAAAAACAAATTGTCAGTCCCGGCGGTTTGTACCCCCAATTGGGAGAACAGTTTTGTTCTCCCGATCGGGGGATCCTTTACAAAAGTATCCCACAACGCATTTATTCAAATTCAAAGTTTATATAGGAATAACATAAGAATCAGACACATTTCGAGCGCCGGTAACTCAATCACTGCGAAGGGTTCAAATTTTTCTTCACGATTTGAAATAATGGCATATGAATTATCTTTTCATAGTGCGGTTTCTGAGAAATTTGAAGAAAAGTGATGAATTCTTATCATTTGTTACTGTTAGGCAGAAGCGCTTAACAAGGTTTTCTAAAATTATGAGAAATAGCTTGGGATATGTGAAAATTATTTAGCAAAAATTGCGTGATAGTAACGAAGTTGTTTTACTTTCGCGAAATTGAACATGAATAAAGCAAACTTTGTTACAAATTTTCAATGAAACGACTGATAAGTGTCTATGACTGAAACTTCACAATACAAATTGCGGCTTCATATATCACTGTAAGCTCAGTGCGCATGCTTGAGTCTCCCGATCGGGGGACTTATTGAGTCCTCGATTGGCGGTACGAACCTCACTGATTGTTTATAATTCTTCAGACCAAAAGAGAAATTTCGCCGAACGAATCTAACCAATTATACTATAATTTCTCCAAATCAAGGTGTAGCAACTCTTTATAAACCCTTATTTTTGTAGAATTTAATATCATATCTAAAATAAATTTTACGGATCAGAGTGATCTTTGAATATTAAGGTTTCGTCAGGGTCTTAGGGTCTTCTTGTATTCTTAATGGCTTTAGTTTTTCTCTTTGAGGATTAAATCTTGGGGTGGGGTGTGTTTGAGGGTTCAATGAGGGCTGTGTGTTTCTGTAGAAGTATATTCTCATATCTAAGAAATCAGAAACGTTCTGCATCCTTATCCCTGCTGGGATTTTTGTTGTTGTATAAAGTATACACTATTCTCGTATCCAATAATTCATTCTTAAGCGATGATTTTGCAACATAAGCCTAGATCTGCAACATGTAGCTGATAAAATTGTTTTTGCAAAATAACATCTTTTTCCCTCATGAACGGGACACCCCCTCTACGGTCTTATGTAAATCCATTTATTTTAAGTATCATAAAATACTTGATGGAGAATATGCGATTCTGACCAAAAAATAATCTTATCCACACCCCTAATCTACAGCGAATGTGAAAATGAATTTTCTTCGCTTCCAAAAAAATAAATCAAGGAAACGTATATAAAAAGTATTAAATGACGATTACATTATAAATTTTCATATACGGCAAAAACTTCTAAATTCAAAGTCGTCATCTTCTGAAATGTCATGATCATTCGGAAAGTAAATGAATTGCATTGAATAGAAAAGAAACTTTTAAAATAAATATCAATAAGAATATATCCCTCCTGAAGAAGCATTTTTTTCTTGGATAGAAATCGGTTTTTTTATCCGCAAAATCTTGTACATATTGTACATGTGTAGATTAAGACGCACAATATATTTCTTTTGCATCAAGATTGACGAGCTACGTTTAGATACCCGCCTCCTTAAAAATTTGTTCCAGCAAATCATAACCACAAGTTTACCCTAGCAAATAATGAGGCCACTTACCTCAATTAAAATAATCACTCAACCATACAGTAAGAACTTCATCCATTGCTATTATGATACTCGACACCAACTTCCACAACCCAGGACCAACAGGAGAACAAATACAATGGAGCCATTGATAAAGAAAATTTGGTCCTAATTACTTGTAATTTTCAGAATGAAGAAAATAAAGAGCAAAAGTCTGACCCGATCTGCTCATTTATCAGGTCGGGTCTGACTGCTTGAAACATTAAGTAACGGAACAACTAATCGGCGCGGTGGCTTCAACTTCTTGGTTTTTTGTTATAAAATGTAAAGTTTGAATACAAAATTTCGTGTATATAAATTCAATAGTTTGAAACTAATAAAGAAAACAAGGTTTCACAGTATATCGGAAACAGCAAGTAGATGCTAAATCATGAAAATTAATTGAAAAATCCTTATTCATACTGGCCTGAATTTTAAACTGCTATAAGCTTAAAAATTATGATGATTCTAATCACGCTTATATTTTAGAACAAAAAAATCAGCAACGTAAAATGTACATTTTTATTATAACTCTCTTTTAGAGCTGATCAGTTCTATTGAAATTTACTTTTTAAGTTATGTTTAGGTCAATTTAAATTTGTTTGCATTTTAAACCTTTTTAAACGGATACTATATACTGATAATGTTTGCTGGTATAAGCTTTAAAAGTTCTGGTTAATCTAATCACGCTTATGTTTTAGAACAAAAATCAACAACTAAAATTTACCTTTATTAAATTATAAATCTTGGTTATAGTGCAGCAGTGTTGTTGAAATTCATTTATATAAGTCATTAAATGCTTCTTGATTTTATGTATTTTAAGTCATATTTTTAGTCAATTCAAGGTAGTTTTTTTAATGTACTTAATTTTAGAATTTTCTTTTACAGTTTAGCAATTTTTTTTAAGAGATAATATACAATGATATAGACGCTAGTTATGCGTATTTATTTATCTTCTTTTTAAATCTTATTCCATTATTATCAAAATGATAATGTACTTACGTTGCGTCTTGCAAGAGGTGTTGCGACCCTCTGCTTCGATTGTGTCAGAATTCACTTTTGGCTCGTCACAACTTATCGATGAGCTCAGTTTTTGCCCTCCTGCCTCTAAGCTGTGAATATCCATCCTCGAAGTCTTTATTGTTTTAATTTTTTTGCTTGGTACCAATTGTGCGATTTTGTGGCTTAACCGCTAACCCCCCGATTCAATCTCACCTAAATCTGTTAAAAGTCAGGCTCTGCCAAAAGAAGCCAAGTTTAGCTTCGAAATCTTTAAAATCGCTCGTAATCACTCCAAATATCGCTTAATGTTGTTGACTTAAAAGTTTGCACAGCCGTATCTTGGAAGCGAGGAGTAGTGATTTAAGGCTTAGGTAAAATATCTGCACTAAATCTCGAGTAAATTCGCATCTGAAACCCACCAGCTCAGAAAATAATCTCAGCGAATGTCTGTAAGTCACTTAGATACCCCTTCTTTATCCTCAACTTGCGGCAGTGACGTATAACTCGTCAATCTTTCATTCGTATCCTTAAAAAAAAAACCGACCAACTCCAACGTAAAACTATCTAATTTTATCGTCATTAAAAGTTCCTGCGTGTTTCTGTGGCGACCAATCGCTATCCTTCCTGGAATATTAATTAGTGTAACTTTTTGCTTAGTTTGAAAGGCAAGCCTATAAGAACGCAGGCAATAGAAGACATATCGGTTTTAATGAATTCATTTTTCCTCGCATTGTTTTGAATGGATGGAAATGGCTTACGTCACTTGCGGATAGTTTATAGAACTCAAGGATTTTATGTGCAAAAGAAATGGTTTCACACCTTTCTTGTTGTTGTTTTGTCAGTTAAAGCTTTCGGCTGATGTTTTAAAGATAACAAGTTTTAAGAGCTTTTGGTCAAAAAGTCTCTTTTGGTAAGTTGAGAGAATTTTGAAACAACACAGCTATAATATTTGATACTCGAGTTGTTGGAAAATGTTTGAAGTATTCATATGAAATAATTATCGTTAATTTGAACATTCGCATCAAAGATTTTAAATGCACGAAAAATGTATTCGAATATTCTTAAGACTTAAAAGTTTAGTTCAGAGGTCAAACAAGTTTACTTTGTTTTTATAAAAGAGGACTTTAAAAGAAACAAGCATTTAAAAATCTTATTCCGTTAACAGTCCGAAAGCATGCCTATTAATAGGAACATTTATAACACACGAGAATTTTGAAGTCATGCAGCCATATTGTTCAGATGTTGCGATAGAATGTCATAGTTTATAATTCATGTACTTGAAATTTTAAAAATCATTGAGTTGAAAAATATTTGAATTTTCAATATGGC
Source organism: Chiridota heheva (assembly GCA_020152595.1). Lineage (NCBI taxonomy): Eukaryota > Metazoa > Echinodermata > Holothuroidea > Apodida > Chiridotidae > Chiridota > Chiridota heheva. Next base: position 387,913 of record JAIGNY010002542.1, on the reverse strand, counting down.
CGTTTCCCACCTAAAACCCTAGCTCTATTGCCTATTATTTCTAATATTTTGAAAACAGCATCGTGAACATATCAAATGGGAGTGGAAAGTTTTAGCCATGACAGTAATAAATGCATTTTAATGAGTTTTAGGTTTCCCCTAGCAAAGATATTTTCCAGAGGTATTTCAAGTTGAAAACATTGGATAAGGCGTTAACGATAGGATAGCAATGGATCATGGGAGATATCACAAAATGGGGGCTCCCATGTAGCAAAATGTTCCCATCTGAATGTTCTCATTAATAGGCATGCTGCCGGACTGGTTAAGGGGATATTCAAGTTTAAAGCTCTGTCGTATCTGTGTATAAATTACTGGTGTAGTAAATATACACTAATTGTGATTGACCAAATTATTGGTGGGGCATATGCCCACCTGCCCCACCCATTCCGGCGCCCTTGCAATTCAGACCATTCCTTCATGGAATAGATAATCATTACGTCGACCAGGGGCCGATCAATTCACCCTTTCGCATATACTAATACGGAGGCCCGGTCAGTTCACCCTTTCGCCTATACTATTACGGGAGCCGGTCAGTTCACCCTTTCGCATATACTAATACAGAAGCCGGTCAGTTCACCCTTTTGCCTATACTATTATGGAGGGCCGGTCAGTTCACCTTTTCGCCTATACTATTACGGGGGGCCGGTAAGTTCACACTTTCGCCTATACTAATACGGGGGGCCGATCAATTCACCCTTTTGCCAAACTATTCTGGGGTCCGGTCGGTTCACCTTTTCGCCTATACTATTACAAGGGGCCGGTCAGTTCACCCTTTTGCCTATACTAATACGGGCCCGGTCAGTTCACCCTTTCGCCTATACTATTACGGGGGGCCGGTCGGTTCACCCTTTCGCCTATACTATTACGGGGGGCCGGTCGGTTTACCCTTTCGCCTATACTATTACGGGGGGCCGGTCACTTCACCCTTTTGCCTATACTATTACGGGGGGCCGGTCAGTTCACCCTTTTGCCTATACTAATACGGGGGCCCGGTCAATTCACCCTTTCGCGTATACTAATACGGGGGCCCGGTCAATTCACCCTTTCGCGTATACTAATACGATTTTTCCAAGCAAAAAAACAAAACAAAATCTGAACAAAATTGTGCAAAGTCTAGAAACTCAATTTTCAAAGAAGGAATTTGTTGACAATGAATTGATTAAATGTTCTGTAAATCTTATTGTCAATAGAAATTTTGGTATCAAATAAAACACTTTTCGATATATTTTCCATCAATAATCAATTTATCAATCACATTATCATCCTTCTACAGGCGGAGCATGTTATCCTATTAAATGAATATCGTGGCAAAGCTATATAGGTCTTTATATGTTTAATCTAGAACTACTGAAGGAAAAATAGGAACTTCACTTGTTAAAAAGATCAACAATTTGCAACATCGATAATGGGTCATTCAGGAAATGTTCAACGTCCCTGTTAAAGGCTATTGTTAAATGCTTGGGATCGTTTTAGAAACTTAGTGTGTTGAAGGATGAAATGTCTTAATTCAAAAGCCTATTAAAACAGAGTGTTGGCTACGTGACTTTTTTAGTGAAAGCTAACGTGAAAAATATTGGCAGAATTCTATTTTAGAGGGTTAGTGGTATCATTTTCGGAAAAAAATGTGTTTCCACAATTACGGCGACACTATAGACTAATGCTATTTTATTTCCTTTTTAAACTGTTAGATAAAATGAGTGAGCTATTACGGTTTGGAAAGCGCACATTTTAGGTTTTGAGTCATAATCATGCGGTACGGGGAGCGGAGAGCGAAAACCCCAACCCTGAAAGATCAAGGATAATTTGTGGCAAAATTTGATGTGATAATCGAGTAAAACAGGCAGATAAAATATGAGACGCATGATGAAAAGGAAAAAATAAAATGATCCAATAAAGGTAACTATGCTCGAAGGGCAACGCCCTCTTTCCCCGATTAAGGTTACTTCTTTCCCCGTTGCCTTGTGCTGCCCCGAGGAATGGATACCAATTCTTTCTCCATTTCTGATGCATGTAATGAAGAAGATTTATTTGTTGTCCGCCCTCTGATCCGAAGGCCTAATAGTCTGAAGGTTTAATAGTCGAAAGAAAAGGCTCAATAGTCCGAAGGTCCGATAGTCTAAAGGTTTAATAGTCCAAAGGCCCAATAGTCCGATTTACGTGCTTTTAACGTTATATTACGTTATCAAAACGTTGTTATAACGTTGTGTGTTTGCGGAGATATGGACGTGTAGAGGCAACATCCCACCGTCGATTTTGACAAGCTATATATAAAGACATACAGGCATAGGCATGGAGACAAAACTTATGCGGCTAGGGACAACGGTGAGTGTATTTTGCCAAAAGTAGTATACATAGGTATAATCCATTTGGCACCCCCGCTGGGCACCCGCCCCCCTCCCCGCATATAATCTATCAGCCCAAACAGTCAAATACATTTCAACATGATATAAATTCAGCAAAATATTTTTTTTTATGTATGTGTTTATGACAAAAGGAAAACAAAACAAAACTTTTGAAGAAAGCCAATCCAAGAGATTTGCTTCCGAAACCAGCCGTTATTTTCCGAACTAATGTTTTATGTCTGCTCTCCCTTGTGTGAAATGGGTTATATATTATTTAGTTTTTATATAAAACAAGTAAATTGCTCTTCCGCTTGTTTGTATAAAACGACGAAATTACGTTTTCGCCTTTTTGTATATACAGATAAAAACAACAAAATTACTTTTCTGTACAACTTTTGTCCTAAAACTCGGAAGAAATTATTATTGCCGAACTGGAATGCAAGAATTGGCTATAATATAATCAAACTTAATTGATGAGAGAAACTATATAGCAAATATAGACTTCCACACCTGCCAAAACCAAAGTCAAAATAATGCTAATAGGGTCATTTCGAATTTGAAAATCGTTGTTAGGACGTCTAAAGTAGGTCGTAATACTCATATTAGAAACAAGTGCGATATTGCACCTGTTTTTACTTTTGGCTGTTTTGAATGGTCTAAAAGAAAAATCTTTTGTCAGGGGGAGTAGCTTAACAACACACTGACATATCGCCTGGTTGAAATTAGAAACGTAGCTAGATGCAGGGGAGGGGAAGTTTGCAGAAGGGCTTTCCCAATTGCATGTTTTCTTCTCGGTTGGGAGGTAAAATTGGGAAATTATTAACGTAAAAGTAAGAAAATTGGTCAAATTTAGTAAGATATTTGGACATTCTGGTCAAATTTGAAAACATTTTCCGAAAATTGAAGAACGTTCCCGACAATTATGAAAATTACCCGAAAAGTGAAGGACATTTCCAAGAAATTTCCCGACAATAATAGCAACGTTAGATGGAAACTTATTCACCAGTGAAAGTTTTTACGAATTTAACCAAGAAATGAATTTTGGGGGTGCTTCCCACGCCCCAAAGCTCAAAGGTGACGTTTCCTGCGCCCGTGGTTGAAATCAAGGGGCAACCGTCGGTGATGTCAGGAATGTTCTATTTTGGAAAGATTTCAGATATTTACACAATCACCGACAAGGCAATCCATTATCGCCGCGGAAGTGACGTTACTAGTATGCTGACGGTTTATTGGTGACGAATCAAGCAATTTTCTTGAGACAAGTTGTACTCTTCAAGATTTCTCAGGGACTGTTATTGAAGGGTTACAAGTATCTATTCTACCTTTTAGGTTTTGTAAGTTCTTTCATAGATTACTGTGGGTCATTGGATAGAAACCGAGGGCACTGTGAGTAGCTCCCCCCTCCCTACTTTTCCGAAAAATGACAAAAGTGTCCCTTCTGCAAATGAAAAGTGTCTCTCAATTACTGTCCCAATAGTAGGAATCTGGCGACTTTTGTCAGTCCCATGTTTGGAAGGAATTTGTCCCCATTGGAAAAGTGAAGTGTCCCTTTTTAAAAATGAAGTGCACCTTTTACTTGACTCACTTATTGTATCTGTAGATTGGGATGGGGGACATCCAGGACTCAAAAGGTGACCCTACGTGGTCGTGCCCCCCACCAACCTACTAACCCACACACACACACACACACACTCTTCGAAAGCTTCCTACACTTGCTGGGTTCATATTCAATTTTGAGAAATTTGAAATGAGTGTTGACAAACATAAAATATGTATACCGCCATCTTAAATTTGTTATTTCTATTTCTAAATCTTCAAATAATTTAGATGTGGCTAATAATTCACACAAAATGAGATGTTGAAAGAAAAAAAAAACATACAATCTGGCTTTTTTCCTCATTTAATGATAGATATAATAATTATAAGTCATCTAAAGAAATTTCACATCGTATAAAACAATTTAGCATATATTTTCTAATTTATTAAAACTAATTTATAAAACATTAATTCTGTCAAAATAAAGTTACATGGGAGCTGCCATTTTTTAATACGCCCTCGAAAAAATGATGTCATAAACCCAGTACAGATTAGTATAATAATGAATTTCTTTATTATCTATTTTAAACTCTAAAAAAACTTCTAAGAAATAAATTTTCCTTGGCATGGTCTCATCTTCCTCCTTCGGCTGCAGAGCAGGCGACCACAAGATTTCTCCATGCACAGCAATCTTTGGCAAGTGTGGCTATCTGTTCTGCTTGGATGTCTTCATCATACCCTAACATACGTTGAATGTAGTTAACATGAGAGGTGCGTGGACGTCCCAGTCTTCTTTTGCCATGAGTTGGAATGTAGAGAGCATATCTTCTAGCAGGCTTCTCCTCTGGGAGACGAAGGATGTGTCCCAAGAATCTCAGTTGGCGATTCCTTACACAGTGGATAAGAGGCTCAGTGTTGGTCATGTCATATATGCTGGCATTTGAGACACGATCTCTCCGTTTAATATTTAGCATAATCCTAAAACAGGAGGTAGCAAAAGCGTTGATTTTACACTCCATCTCATGGGACAACACCCAGGATTCACAGCTATGGAGGATAGTCAAGCAGGTAGTATAGAATAATTTCACTTTTGCAGAGATGGATAGTTGGGAACTTCTCCACAGATCTTCCAGTTTCCAGAAAGTGCACCATGCCATTGCCTTTCGTCTTTTTAGGTCGCTTGGAGCAGATGCCATTTTGGAACCAAAATATTTGAAATCTGAAAGATGGTTGATGGGTTCACCATATACTTGAAGTGTTGGATGGGGATGGCAGTTAATAGTCATATACTCAAGTCTTGGACACACTTATTATGAGGTCAAGATTTTCTGCTGCGATTGCAGTTCTTGTCAGCTGGGCATGGTCTACGAATTTGTATTTGTATATGAGAATGATTCAAGCCCTTATAACTTCATATCAAGGCATTTTGGAAGAAGAGAATTCTAAGAAATACATTATGTGTGCTAGCACATAGTCAGATAGGTCAAATAATGTCATCATCAGATCATTGGCATGATTTCAACACAAAATTAGACGAAATGGCAGCGTCCATGTTACAAATTCAAACTTGGATAACTTGAGAATGGAACAAGATTTTTTGATGGGGTTTCTCGTAGTTGGGTTTATTTTTTAATTCCCTATCATATATGAAGCTAGAATAGTTGACTGTATGTCTCCTTTAAGAACCGAGAAACGTCCACCTATAAAACAAACAGCAGAACTAGGGAAAATCACGCCAGTCAGCCAGTGCACCACAACTGGTTATCAAAGGCCGTGGACATTGACTTGGTTGTCGATGTTATGTCTGTTCGTACGTCGTACCTGTGTTCTCGTCCGGGTCGTATTGAGCGTTTCGTGATAGCATTTGTACTATCATAACCGAATACGCAGGCGACGACCCTGTCATTGTAATTGTGTGTTCAACTCTCTCTCTCTCAGGGAAAATCAATTCGGAACATCTATTTTCATATATGCATTAAAAAAACTGGAGAGTCAAATTTGAATTCGTTAAGTGTTATTTTATTATGAATTTTAGGATTTTTAGCGATTCAGGGATTACACCAAAGACGCAGGGCACGGGGCTCGCCCCTGCCATTCACCGCACGAATGACACTGCAACTAGAAGTGTCTTTCATTCAATGGCGGGCCAGGCTGCAGGAATGGACATCGGTGACCTCCTACCTCTTGACATGTTATCCTCTTCTTGTGCAAATTTATAGCATCACACAGTCAGATGAAGAATTAGTGAATTCGTTACATATATCCACTCATTTGTAGAACCCTATTTGATTACTTTAAAGGAAAGGTTTTGTCCCATAAATACATTCAGAAGTGAGCGCTGTCGTGCTGGTGACGTCATTTCCGGTTTTCAATTTTTCAAAACATTGGGGCCTATATCTGTACATGTGTTATAGACAACATCACAGATTTCTCGCAATCAGTAAGGAAAATTGACAAAACAATATAATTGCGTACGTCAAGCTTAAACTGTTGATAGTTTTGTGCATTTGAGCCCTAATGTCATTTATTTATTCAAATTCAAGATAAGGTTTCATCAAAATCTCAGAAAGCTGTGATTGATCAAAACATGATTGATTTTTTTTTTCTTCAAAAATACTTCAAAAATATTACATTGCAAGGATTTGTTGTGGGATTCAGCGTGACATAACATTCACAATCAAAATAAAATCCCTTTGATCTCGCTTATATGGAAAGAAATCATAAAAAAAATATTCCATGATTATCAAGAAAAAGTGGATAAAGGGGGAGCAAATGGAGCAAAGTCGGATCTTCAACGCCCCAACGTACTAAAAAGCAAACGAAATCATTTAAAAAAAGTTGTACCTGTCTTGACATGACCCAAATTCAGACCTTGTTGTTGTTTTCAGGATTCTATTTATTGAGTTCTTCTCAATACCAAATATTTGAAAGAAAAGAAAATGTAAGAAACAGTTTTTATGAAAGGTACAAATATCATTAATTACCATCCATCAACGTAACACAAAGACCTAGCTCGTCCAAATACTCGGAAGATTTGGAAACATTGATGCGTTAAGTTGGACTTTTTTTTCCAGACGGGAAATAAGATTTTCCGACGTTTTCCGAAACATGCTCTGCACATTTTGGCGAACGATCTCAAATTTCCCGATTTTATCCGAATCGTAATTTTTTCCCGTTTTCTTCCGAATATTCCGCAACTTTCACAAAACGAAAGAAAAATAGCCGTTCATGCAAATTTTACCAATTTTGCTTCAAAATGAATCCACAATTTTTTCGAAATTAGTTGACCGGAGGAGCCCACCCGCCCTTTAGCTGTTCCAGCACTGTTGCGACAAGCTTGTACTTAAAAACGTCGGGCGTTATAGTGGCTGTTGCGTTATTATGACCCAAAACTGCAAAACGCTACGAAACAGTTAAGATTAGTTTAGGAGTCAAGTCTATCTTATATGAAAGAGGACTTCAAAAGAAACAAAATAAAGCATTCAGAAATCTTATTCCGCTAAACTGCTAAAGAGATATCTAAGTTTAAAATTTGGTCTTATTTGTGTAGAAACGACTGAAATCAGACTAGTTGTGATGCTATTGCCTCAGATTCCTCAGTCTTTAAGTATTCTATCATATTTTGTCCTGCGATTTTGTGGCATTAAAACCATGGGATATGTCAAAAAAAAAGTAGTAAAACTGAAAGTTCGAAGAAAAATAATTTAGATTGTGAAAAAAATGAATAAACTTTTTTTCAAAACACATTAACAATTGTTAAAAATGTGAGGATAAAGACGCCAACTTTCCATTGTAGGCTTACTACACCAGTCATTTCTACACAGACAAGACAAAAGCTTTAAACTTGAATATCTCCTTAACGGAATAAGATTTTTGAACGCTTTTTCACCATTTTGATTCTTTTGAAATCTCCTTTTATATATGATGGACTTGCTTGACCAATGAACTAATCCTTTAATATTATTTTCACATTTTATTTAAGCACAAAAACTATTTATTAATATGAACTTCTGAATTTTAACACTCAAGAGGGCGATGTTTACGTTCTGCAAATGTATAAGTTAACAAGCCCGCCAATGCTAACGAATATTTCTTTCTTAATTAAAATATAGTGTGTGCGTGGGGGTGGGGAAACGCTAAAATACCCTACAACAATCAGTGGCGTAGAAACCGGGGCCCAGAGGGCCAGCCCCTCCCCCGAGGGCCAGCCCCTCCCCTAATAACTTTAGTGGGGCCCAAGTACCATTTTGGATCCCCAATAATAACGGCTTAACGAATTGATTTCGAAGAGTCAGATTCCATCATGGTATCTTTTCTTCCGGAAATCTTACAATTTTAAAAAGACTTTAAATTTTTGTTAATTCTCCTTCCTTTTCGAAAATTTTCTTCATTTTCGGAAATTTATTTTCAGTTTTCATATCATTATTATTAAACTTATTTATATAGCGCCTCTCCCGTGGATCGAAGCGCTTTACAATAAAATTGATAATACATAGACAAACTCTTAATATACAATATCAAATTTTTTAAAAACATTTGCAGGACAATATAAAAGCATAAAAGAATTAATAAAAAAAAAAAAACTACAAAAAAACTAGATAAATAAAACAAGAAATTAAATATTATAGACAGTTAATCAGAAGGAAAAAAATGAATCTTAAGGGCCTTCTTAAAAGTATAAACGCCTGACGGATTGCAATAGGTAGATTATTCCACAAACGTGGTCCCAGGACAGAAAAGGCGCAGTCCCCACTGACACGATTAGTTCTTGGCACCACACGGCGAGTGACATCCTTGTTGGCGGATCTTAGACCAACGCGTCCAGGCTCATAGATAATAATTGCTTCAATTGTCGTGAAATTGTCTTCATTTTCGGAAATTTCCATAAATGTTCGTGAAATATCCTTAATTTTTGGGAAATCTTTTTCATTTTCGTAAAATTTGGTTCAATTTTCGTGAAATGTCCTCAGACCAGTTTTCGGAAAATTGTACCCAAATTTCCAATAATTTTACGACCCCCCCTCCTCCTTTACAAACAGTTTTACCGTGATAAGAGACTCGTACAATTGTGTAGGTTTGTTGCGACAAAAATCAAATCTTCCCCCTCCTCCCAATGTCAAATATCTTCCTACTGACAAGTTACTCCGTGACGCGTGTCTGAAACAGTGATGTGCATAGGAATTCTCCCAACCCCCGCCCTCTCGGGGGTTGGAAGACAACCGATCATTCAGGAGGAAATGTCACATTCGGGGGAATGGGAGACAGGCGATCACTCGGGGGAAATGTCACGTTCGGGGAAATGGAGGCAGGTGATCATTTCAGGGAATGGGAGACAGGCGATCATAGGGGGAGGGGGGAGGGAATGACACGTTCGGGGAAATGGGAGACAGGTGACCATTCGTGGGAATGGGAGACAGACGATCATTCAGGGAATGGGGACAGGCGATCATTTGGGGGAATGGGAAACAGCGATCATTCGAGGGGAATGTCTCATTCGGGGGAATTGGAGACTCGTGATAATTTGGGGGTTGTCTCATTTGGGGGAATGCAGGAGACAGGCCCGATGGGAGATAATTTACTTATCGGATGTTTTTTGTTGTTTTTGTTTGCTTGTCAGCCTTTTTCTGTTTTAGGGCTATATTTAATTGCTTAAAAACGAATTTCCCTAACTTTCATGTAACAGGTAGACAGGTGTGGAGATAACTAAAATACGGTTTTGCAATTAAACGAGTTTCGTTAGGGAGGCGCAGCAATAGATACGAATTCAAAGAGTTGTATCAGGTTTTAGATCGTTAAAGTATTCACCTCAGCGCTTCACTTACCTGCTTATAAGGAAATTACCCGAAATTCAAGAAAATTGGATGTTTTCAACCAAAATTCTTAAAATTTCGGGAAATATAAAGCAATGCATTTACGCATAAATTCAATAAGCTTTTTTCAATTTCCGGATATAGTCAGTGAAATTCAGGAGTCTATTTCGAGATATCATTGATGGATTTGTGATAGCACAGATTCACTTAATCATTTGTATGCTCCCCAATCCCACATCGTCATACATGATCTGAAAGGAATATTCCCATGTTTTTTCGTAGCCTTTCATAAGAAAAAGAAATTTTTTAGAAACAATTTAGCACAAAAATCATGTTGATATGTTATTCCAACCAGGAGACATTTTAATTTTGTAGTTCACAAAAAATGTCAATAAACGAATAGGAAAAGGCTCAGTATGACATCACAGCAACACGTTCTCCCACAAAGTGTATGTATTTCATTCAAATCTATCTTCCTTTTTTATGAGTAAAACCTGCTAGAAAAATATATTTATGAAAGTTAAGTATTTATATACATTGCCAAATATACCCTACTTTAATAACTTTTGAAAAATTGTTTCTAATCATACAGAAACAACCATTTAAAGTTCAAAGAAATATATACACATTTGCAATAGAATTGCCTCTATGACATCATCAAACACGAATTCATCGAACTGAACAAAAACTTTAAAATGCAATTGGGAAATCTTTAAAAATCCTTATCTCCTGAATGGACTGATGGAATATGATATCAACCTGATTTTTGTACTAAAATGGCTCTAAAAGTATACTCTTTCAAATACCATTTTACAAAAAACCATGGGAATATTTCTTGAAGGTTCGGTATAGCTATAGCTATAGCTGCATACGAAATAAACTTGCAATAATGTTTTAAAAACTTTTAATTTTGTTGGAAAATCCTCACTTTTGGAATAAGAATCTTCAATTTCGGATTAAAATTCTTCAAATTTGGAACAAATTTCTCAAATTTTGGACAACAAACGTCTATTTGGAATAAAAAATCTTCGATTTTGAATTGAAAACCTCGATTTTAGATTAAAAAAGTTCAATTATTAAGGACGAAATTTGTTATAATTTCCTCCAAATTTCTGCACTTATCAACTTATCAGCTTATAGGGCAACTTTCTCAGGACCAATTGCAAAAAAATGGTTAAGTTTTGTCACCTTAATGACGTTTGAAACATGGAAGTGTTGGTATGAAGGACTGGGAGTCACCGTTACACCCTATTTTGGCGACTTTTCATCCTAAACTAAATTTGTGGTTTTCCCCTCCGGTATTCGAATACTGATAACTCTGGCCATTGTACCCGGTGCGTTCTAAATGGATCTTCGAAGCACAGGGGTTTACCTATCGTGAAGAGAGGGGAGGGGTGGGGCACTCCTAAATTCCCCATATCAAACGGAATAATTACCACTTTACGATTACGTGTCTATCAAACTTGCTGCTATCGCTAATCGGGAAATCTCCTTCATTTTCTGGAAATTCCTTCATTTTCTGGAAATATGCTTCAATTTTCGGGATATGTCCTTCAATTTTTGGGAAATTTCCTTCATTTTCTTCAATTTTCCTCAATTTTCGGAAGCTGATGCAAATTACGTACAACCTAATTTTTCTAAATTTGTTTAACTTTATCTTGATTCCCATTTTAACCTCGCAACAGGGAACTTGAAAACATGCCTCCGGAAAGGTGAAATCTTCTCAGCGAGAAGCTTGCCTTAAGTTCTACAACCCCCGCTTCCTACGATTCTGACTAAGGGGTTCGGATTTAGGGGCTCTCCTCAGTTTCGGATAATGTGAAGTGATTCGAGAGAAATTAACTGACACCAAGCGTTATATTTTGGGACGTGTTCAAATCTCATGTTCAACCTCCAGAATTATAACGAGATAATTTTGTGAAAACATTTTAAAATTAACAGTACCTAAAGAGCGACCTCCTCCATCTATCAATGGGCGATGCCTTAAAGGAGACAATTAAAAATAGCACATTTTTCTGACCCAAGTTTCATACTTCCCAAAGCAATCTAACACAATTGTTATCATTATTAAAATCTTTAATGCTACTACTAAATAGTACTATTGGAGCCGCCATTTTAATTTCAAAACATGCAGAATATGATGTCATCAGCCCAGCTTTGGAATGCTTTGTATTGCTTTATAATCTACCTCAAGTTTTCTAGCTGATGAAAAATTGTTTTTTCATTTGTAAGAGTGAAGGACTTTTTTGTGCACACATGAAATCATCAAAACATGCTTTTAAAACTTTTATGTAACGTCATTTTGGAATAAAAACTTTAATCACATTTGTAAAGAAATATATTAAATTTTATTGGGGAAATTATGTCAAAATGCACAATATTTCAATACAGAATTGCCATCTTAGTTTGAGGGTAGCACACTTTACCTCTCAAAGCATATCTGATGATGTTGAAAGCGATCTTTAAAACTATCAATAGAGGGCAGTATCGTACATTCCGATAATGTAAGTGGGATCAGGACGTACATTGACCCTGAAGCTATAGTTTAATGCATGTGGGATAGCCCACTTTGCCCCTCAACGGCTTACTCCTTGACGCTTCTTTTTATTTCAGTCGTAATTAAACTCAAGTTATTGGTACCTGTCCATAAATCTTTAAATAACAAAATTGATGAAAAAATTAATTAAACAAAATACGAGATTATCTTGATACCATATTCCTCATGTAGTTCTTTAAAATGAATTATCACTTTCTTAAATTACAATTTTTAAGTACTTTTGGTGTCTTTTTAATCAAAATGGATGTTTTAGTAACATTATTTACCAACTTGTTTATTCATTTTTATATAATTTTCATAGATTATTAACAAAACTTCACAAAATCAAGAGCAATACTATTTCCGAAAAAGGATAGAAACAGCGGGGAAAGGGAGGGGGGGGGGGTGTCGATTGTACTAGTTTTCCCCCTCTGGATGCTCAAGTTAGATTCACCAATAATTCTGGCCAGTGTAGAAAAGGCTTACCTCTCGTGGGAGGACAATAATCCCCACATTTCCCGGTTAAAAGCGGAATAAATCGGATCATGTGCAGTCTGGCCCGACTTACGTACTTACGAAATTCTACGCATGCCACTGCTTCGCGCTACCTCCACCACCCCCACTACTCCCCCCCACACCTTTGTTCGGCGACTTTTCAAGCGTACACCATGACTTGGATGCTGGGTAGGGAAGGGAGGGGGGGGGAAATGGCAAAATATATTTCCCATACAAAATATACTGAGTGAAAGTAGGGGCGAAAAGCGATTTCGTGGGGGAAAGACCACCGTTCCCCCTATTGCTCAGCCACTGGTTTACATTACTGTCGGGCCATAATCTCCATCATTTTGTTGAGTAATTTCTTGTCCCTATATTTTGTGTTTATTAATTTTTCCCCCTGACCTTCCCAGCAATGAAATTTTGGATCAGTGATCCGTGTTGTATTCTTCGTTGATGACGTTGCCATACCCCTAAAGTCACTTTGAATTCGGCAGCCGCCGGAAATGAAGTCAACATAGATACGTTCAAGCACAAAGTCAAATACCCGGATGCATGTTGCCTTGCAGTATAGCTGAGAAATAATCTGGCAAATACCCGGATGCATGTTGCCTTGCAGTGTAGTGTAGCTGAGAAATAATCGGGCAAATTGGGGGCCTGGCGGAAAAGATGTCACATATTTGGTTGTAAAGTCAATGTATCATACAGAATAAATAAAGAAAACACATGCTTAACACCATATCAGCATTTCTATTAAAAAGATAACAATGAGAAGTAATTGTGCTCTTTTATATCAATTTCTTCATGCACATTGTACTCAACAGTACGATTTTTTTTTACATAATCAGAGTACTGTATAATAACACAATGCAATCCCACACCCACAATGCGTCCTAAACAATGAACGCTCCAAATGAATTTCAAACAAATATTACCAATTTTTCACCAAAATTTGGACACCGCGTATCCGATTTGAATCTTTCATGACCGAGAATGGACATAAACTCCTTTAAAGTAGTTCAGTGGTCAAGCACGTTCATGTTTATATGAAAAGGGACTTCTAGAATGATATAAACAAACTGACAAAGAAAGAATTCCAACAACTTATTCCTTTAAAGAAAGTATGTCTCATTTATGTAGAAACGACTGAAATCAGACTAGTTGTAACGTCACATTGTCACATTCCTCAAAGTCTTTGTGTATATATTTTCCTGAGGTTTTGTGGAATTTGTGGACATCGGACATGTCAGGAAACAAATAACACATAATCTTGTAAAGCAACTATGATCTATCACCAGTAGAAGGTTTGTAGAAAAGATATTCAATTATTTAAAAGTTATTCTTTCAGATGAAAGGGAACTATAGGGGCGCCAACATAGGGGCGCCAACATTTTACAGTACAATTTCCAAATCCAGACAGAGATTTCTACACAAATGACAAATAAAATAAAAATATCGTTAACGAAAAAAGATATTGAAGTTGTTCCTTCACCAGTTTGTTTATTCTGTTTTGTTTTACCACTGATACTTTAAGACGCTTGGGGAATGGGAAGAATCTTTACTTAAAGGACAAATCTTACCGTCAAAACTTCCTGAAAATGGAAATAAAACGCTCACAACAAATGATAACTGTCATTAAGACCTATTCGCCGAAACACATTTGTCAAATTTTGAAACTTTGCTTTCAAAAAAATAGACCCAGGGGAAAGGCTGGAACCATCGACGTATCTAACGGGCCAGCAGTGTAGCCAATTCCCAAAAGGGAACATTTTATTTCGAGGAAATTTTTAAAAATTGAGAAAAGTTATTATTTTTTTGAATATATTTTTTGCTTTTAAAAAACAAAGTTGCCTCAGAAGTAGGCTAAATTTGAGCACTGGGAGGGGGTCGAGGACCTTTTCGCATCCACTCACTTTTTAAATGCTGGCTACGCCACTGCGGGTCCGCCACTGCGGGTGCGCCACTGCGGATCCGCCACTGCGGGTCCGCCACTGCGGGTCCGCCACTGCGGGTCCGCCACTGCGGGTCCGCCACTGCGGGTCCGCCACTGCGGGTCAAGCGGGTCCGCCACTGCGGGTCCGCCACTGCGGGTCCGCCACTGCGGGTCCGCCACTGCGGGTCCGCCACTGCGGGTCCGCCACTGCGGGTCCGCCACTGCGGGTCCGCCACTGCGGGTCCGCCACTGCGGGTCCGCCACTGCGGGTCCGCCACTGCGGGTCCGCCACTGCGGGTCCGCCACTGCGGGTCCGCCACTGCGGGTCCGCCACTGCGAGTCCGCCACTGCGAGTCCGCCACTGCGGGTCCGCCACTGCGGGTCCGCCACTGCGGGTCCGCCACTGCGGGTCCGCCACTGCGGGTCCGCCACTGCGGGTCCGCCACTGCGGGTCCGCCACTGCGGGTCCGCCACTGCGGGTCCGCCACTGCGGGTCCGCCACTGCGGACTGTGATCCGCCACTGAGGGCTGTGATCCGCCACTGAGGGCTGTGATCCGCTACTGAGGGCTGTAATCTCCCAAATTTTAAGATTGCATACATGTTCAATGTATGTTGATATGAAAATAGTTTATCGGCAATAAATTCATCAACCTATGCAATTTATTATTTTAAACTTCGATCAGAAAACGGGGGTACGGCTCCCCTTCCTCTTGTGGGGATGTAGGCCTTAAAATGTTCTTTGCGTAAAGAAGAATTGACTGTCCTCAGATTCTTCGTTTTCCCATCATCCCAATTAATCCGTGCATTTAAGTAAGATTATAATAAAGTTTCATTACATCTGTACAAAATGAATAATAGTTGTCCATAAATTTTTGTCTCAAGTCCAACATGTTCGAAACTGTGTATACCAAAGTTCCTTCAAAATAGCAAGGTTAATCCCAATGACAGAAAGTATACATTAGATTATTTTGAAGTTGATCACGAGATGAACGTATTTCCAAAATTTGAAGATCTGTGTCAAAACTTGGCTCTCAGGAGGGCCCTCCAAAGCTGGTAATCTGTCCTCCATATTGGCAGGCGGATAGAGACGAATTATCCCGAGATGGATACGAAAATCCCACCATGTTTTCCGAATGATGTTTTGCTTTCAGTCTAAGTGACGCAAGGCTATCTGTGGTAGGTTCGCGATAGACGTAGGCTGTTGAAGAAGCCGGCGGTGGTGCATAAGGGCATCCCGCCGGAGCCACCTGCTGACTGAGTGCGTTCAAAGATTGGTTCGACATCCCGTTAAGATTAGTCCCCGTAGGTAATGTTGGGGAGGCAAATCCGGGCGTCATATTGGGTTGCGATGAATTGAAGCACATGGTCTGCCCAACTCCGGGTATAGACCAAGTAATGTTCTTTGGGTTGGGTAAAGGATATGAAGGCTTCGCCCAGTTGTTGTAAGGGTAACCGGCATAAAAACTCTCCTCTAACGGTTGCAGTCCATTGAACTGAGCTCCTATCTTGAATTCGTGGATTTGATTTCTTTCTCGTTTCCTCCATTTTGCTCGTCTGTTCTTGAACCAAATCTTCAAAATAAGAGAAGAAAGATAATTGATTATTTATTGAGCGAAAATGATTTTGTATGGAATTTGCTATACAGAAATACAAATTGAGCTTTTTATTCCAGACATCCATTTATAAAAAGGAACAAAAAAAGACGGAGATCAGGCTGTCAGGAGGACAAACGAAGCAGTAACTCATTCAACGAAACTTGAACCTTCTTTGTCTTTGTACATAACAACCGTGTTCGTCAGTCTACAGCAGCGTCTTTGAAACTCTATAGACGAGTCTTCGTTACTCTATAGACGAGTCTTTGTCACTCTAGAGAAGAGTCTTCGTCACTCTAGAGAAAAGTCTTCGTCACTCTAGAGAAGGGTCTTCGACACTCTAAAAAAGAGTCTTTGACACTATAGACGAGTCTTCGTCACCCTATAGACAAGTCTTCGTCGCTCTATAGACGAGTCTTCGTTACTCTAGAGAAGAGTCTTCTTTACTATAGAGAAGAGTCTTCGTCACTCTAGAGCAGAGTCTTCGACACTATAGACAAGTCATCGACACTATAGACGAGTCTTCGCCACTATAGACGAGTCTTAGTCATTCTATAGACGAGTCTTCGTCACTCTATAGACGAGTCTTAGTCACTCTAATAGACGAGTCTTCGTCATTCTATAGACGAGTCTTAGTCATTCTATAGACGAGTCTTAGTCATTCTATAGACGAGTTTTCGTCACTCTATAGACGAGTCTTAGTCACTCTATAGACGAGTTTTAGTCACTCTATAGACGAGTCTTAGTCACTCTAATAGACGAGTCTTCGTCATTCTATAGACGAGTCTTCGTCATTCTATAGACGAGTCTTCGTCACTCTATAGACGAGTCTTAGTCACTCTAATAGACGAGTCTTAGTCATTCTATAGACGAGTCTTAGTCACTCTAATAGACGAGTCTTCGTCATTCTATAGACGAGTCTTCGTCATTCTATAGACGAGTCTTCGTCACTCTATAGACGAGTCTTCGTCACTCTATAGACGAGTCTTAGTCACTCTATAGACGAGTCTTAGTCACTCTATAGACGAGTCTTAGTCACTCTAATAGACGAGTCTTCGTCATTCTATAGACGAGTCTTCGTCATTCTATAGACGAGTTTTCGTCACTCTATAGACGAGTCTTAGTCACTCTAATAGACGAGTCTTAGTCATTCTATAGACGAGTCTTAGTCACTCTAATAGACGAGTCTTCGTCATTCTATAGACGAGTCTTAGTCATTCTATAGACGAGTCTTCGTCACTCTATAGACGAGTCTTAGTCACTCTATAGACGAGTCTTAGTCACTCTATAGACGAGTCTTAGTCACTCTAATAGACGAGTCTTCGTCATTCTATAGACGAGTCTTCGTCATTCTATAGACGAGTCTTCGTCACTCTATAGACGAGTCTTAGTCACTCTAATAGACGAGTCTTAGTCATTCTATAGACGAGTCTTAGTCACTCTAATAGACGAGTCTTCGTCATTCTATAGACGAGTCTTAGTCATTCTATAGACGAGTCTTCGTCACTCTATAGACGAGTCTTAGTCACTCTATAGACGAGTCTTAGTCACTCTATAGACGAGTCTTAGTCACTCTAATAGACGAGTCTTCGTCATTCTATAGACGAGTCTTCGTCATTCTATAGACGAGTCTTCGTCATTCTATAGACGAGTCTTAGTCACTCTATAGACGAGTCTTAGTCACTCTAATAGACGAATCTTCGTCATTCTATAGACGAGTCTTCGTCATTCTATAGACGAGTCTTCGTCACTCTATAGACGAGTCTTAGTCACTCTATAGACGAGTCTTAGTCACTCTAATAGACGAGTCTTCGTCATTCTATAGACGAGTCTTCGTCATTCTATAGACGAGTCTTCGTCACTCTATAGACGAGTCTTAGTCACTCTAATAGACGAGTCTTAGTCACTCTAATAGATGAGTCTTCGTCATTCTATAGACGAGTCTTCGTCATTCTATAGACGAGTCTTCGTCACTCTATAGACGAGTCTTCGTCACTCTATAAACAAGTCTTCGTCAGTCTATAGACGAGTCTTCGTCACTCTATAGACGAGTCTTCGTCACTCTATAGACGAGTCGTCGTCACACTAGAGAAAGAGTCTTCGTCACTCATATACAGATTTTCGTCAAAACAGTCCTTGTCACTCTTATGCAGTCCTCGTCGCTCTAAAACAGTCTTCGTCAATATTCAATATAAAACAGTCATCGTTACTCCGAAGCAGATTCGCTTTCACTCAAATATAGTCTTTGTCACCTTTAGATATGAGTGTCGTCACTTTAAAACAAAGATCTTGTCACTCTAATCTGCTAAAGTTTAAACTTCGTCAATCTAAAACAGTATTCGTCACTCTTGAAAGTGTTTCACTATAAAACAGACTTCTTGAACAGTCCGGTTCGATCTGGAGATCTCATGATTTCGCCCGTTCATGACTCCGGAACATGCGCAGCAGGAGTCTATTCAGTAACGAAGCTTCGCCGAAGTTTTTATAATACTCGCTTTATGTGTGTATTATTTCTTAACACTCAGTTTTATGACAATAAAATGACGATACAAAAGTTTGATTTAAATCCAATAATATTTATTACAATGTTAGTCAAAAATAATTCCCAAACGAAACTTCAACTAATTTGTTCTTCTTCAGAAAATCTTGTTTAAGCGCAACTGCCTAACGGTAAACACATAATAAGAAATCACCACTTTTCTTTAAAAAAAAATGAAAATTCCACGGTAAATTTTAAAAGGGAACGGTGAAAAGATAATTCTTAGGCCCTTATTTCATATCGTGAAGAAAATTTGAACCCTTCGCAGTGGCTGAGATTTCTGCGCTCGTAATTTGTGTTATTCTTATTATGATTTCTATACAAAATTTGAATTTGGATAGATGTATTGTGGGATCCTTCCGTAAAGAATTTCCTGATCGGGAGACAAAAACTGTTCTCCCGATCGGGGGTACGAACCGAACTGTTGAATCTAAAACAGTAT
The DNA here is from genome assembly GCA_020152595.1 of Chiridota heheva. NCBI lineage: Eukaryota > Metazoa > Echinodermata > Holothuroidea > Apodida > Chiridotidae > Chiridota > Chiridota heheva. The sequence continues at coordinate 368,648 of JAIGNY010002542.1, read as the reverse complement.
TCGTCACACTAAATCTTAGTCGCACTCATTTTAAAGATGCGTCTGTTCATGCTTAGACATCTATTGTCACCCTTGGACATGGATGTCGTCACTTTAAAGCAAGATTTTGTCACTCTTAACTGCTAAAACATAAACTTCACAAATAAAGCACACGTCTTCGTCAATCTAAAGTAGAGATTTCGTCACTCTAAAGAGTCTCTTTAACTCAAAAAGAAAAATAGTCTTCGCCACCCTAATACATTGATGTCGTCACTTTAGAACATAAACTTATATAACAAAGCAGAGTCTTCGTCACTCTTGAAGGCTCGTCATTGTAAAACAAACTTCGTCATTAAAGCAGTCTTCGTGACTCTAAAGCAGTATTCGTCACTCTCAAGCAGTCTCTTTCACTCAAAAGCAGATTGCTCGTCACCCAATAGTGTAACTAGCAATACAAAAAGTGAGGGTCCGAGAAAGTCCTTGACCCCCCTTCTTAGACGAAGTGTTCCAATTTAGTCCACTTAAGAGGGTAATTTTGTTTTTTTAAAAGCAAAACAAATATTAGAAAAATTTCCTTACAAAGTGGGGTCCGGACCCCCACCCCATGTCGTCACCCTTAGTAGATGACGTCCTTTCAGCAGTGTTCGTCACTCTAAATCAGCATTTCTTCACTCAGAAATACTTTTCTCTATCTTTAGAATTGATTCCGTCACTTTAAAACATACAGGTTTCATCATTCTAAAACAAAAACATCTTAAATGGAGCTTTGCCACTCGTAAAGGCTCTTCGCTGTAAAAGAGGGGATTCTTGTTCGTCACACTAAATCAGTCTCTGTCATTCAAAATCATATCTCCCTTAGACTGTTAGACGACGACGAGTAAACACACAATTACAATGACGGGGTCGTCGCCTGCGTATTCGGTTATGATAGTAACAATGCTATCACGAAACGCGTAATTCGACTCGGACGAGAACACAGTACGACGTATGGACAGACATATCATCGACAACCAAGTCAATGTCCACGGCCTTTGATAACCAGTTGTGGTACACTGGCGTGTCTACCCAACCCAGGCTTGAACCCGGGGCCTCGTGGTCTGTAGACAGGTATGATAACCGCTACACCACGGTAGGTAGATACAAAAAAGATAGACTGTTAGATACAGATGTCGTTACTTTAAAACAGAGGCTTCCTAACTCTAAAACAGAAACTTCATCAATCTAAGCAGAGTTTTCCTTAATCTAAAACAGTCTTTGTTAATATTAAACAGAGACTTCGTCACTCTGAAGCATTCTTCGTCATTATAAAGAAGACTGTATTAACCGGAAGCTGTCTCGTTTCACTCCTAAACAGTATCAGTCCCTTCTTTATCAAATGAACCAATGCTTCAACTTTCCCTGGAGTGCTGTTCTTCCATACTTCAGTGGTAGATATGTGCCGCCCAGGATTTCAAAATCATACCTGCAGTATGAGAGGTTTGTAGTAACTGCAGTACGAGAACAACAATTGTTCATACCTGCACTACGAAAATGTGTGATTTTTTTGATACCTGCAGTTTAAATTCAAACAATTTTTGACACAGTATGACATAATTGGGTTTTTGATACCTGCTCTACGAAAATTCTGAAAAAAGGCACCTGCTCGGGCCGCACATAAACCTCACATACGGGAACTGCTCCGCCCCTGCTTAAATTTCTGAAAAGCATAGGGCACGTCTATGCATTTGTGAGATTGCAGTTATATTTGTTATACCAGTGTTATACCAACATGAATCTGATTATGCATCACAAGTATGATTCATATACAACGCTTTATCCGTAACTCGCTTTACACACGGAAGTGCGCCCTCTCTCGGTGCCCATCTTCATAATAAACCCTTAAGAGTGTCCTAATCCCCGTACCTAAATCTAGATTTTTGCACTTTTCCGCTGTCAAACTCTTGTTTATCTAATCTAGATAACAGAGTGAATGGCCGTTGCCAGTACAACCTTAACCTGGCCTAATATTATCTATGAAACTATCTGTTCAATGTCTTTTCACCCGCCGTATAAACACATTTTATGGTGTTTGGGAATGGATGTCATTCATATTTTGAAGAAGCGGTACTACGGATGTTTTGAAGCGTCTCATCAGCACCAGCACAAGCACCATCATCATCATCATCAGGTACAGTAAACCTTCGTAGGGAGAGACTAAAGTAATCTTTTCGACCATGGTATGTCAATGTAGAATATCTAATTAAGTATTGTGCAGGCGAAAAGGAGGGGGAGTCAGCTTGAAGCCTAGTTTTAAGTTTCTGCATAACCTTTGAATTCAAAACTTCTTTTTAGTTTCAGAGATAGGCCCCTATGGGTAACCAGAATTTTAATATAGTTTTTTTATATCGGCTACTTAAAATTTCTATGACTATATGTTAATATTTCGACTAATCAGAAACGTCGAATTAAATCTACACTTAAACAGTCCGGTCCACGCTCCCGATTAGGAGATACCCTGATTGGGAGATCGAGACATGCGCAATGACCATAATTTAAACTTTTGCTAATAAGTTTGACCGTTAAAAATGTTTGCTTTTAAAATTCTGTTATTCCAAAGTTGTATATTTTGCAAATGATATTGAAATAAATATTTTGGTAGAATTTGAGCTTTGGTAGTGACTAAAATGTTTAAATCTGCTCTTCAGAAACTATTAAAATGAACTTATAAAGATTACTTTAAAACTCCCTGGTGAAAGTCAAATTTGCAATGGTGAAAATGGAGGAAAATAATTGTATCGTTCTGTTGCACCAATAAGATTAGAATATTTCGCATGCATTTTCGCTACCTTTGGCTTAAACCTATTTCACCGAGAGATTTGAATTTGGAAAGATGCATTTTGGGTTTTAATGACAAAATCTTCCGAAACAATTTTCCTTCCAATTCCTTTTTTTTTCTTCAGACATTTTAGTGGATTTTGGGGAGTTTATCAGAGGTTTGTTTGATTATTTTTAAGTATCTGAGGCGCTGTTGTGAATTTAAAAAAAGACGCAAAAATATGCAAAATGTGAAAATTCTTAAACAAATTAACATTGGATATATCCCTATCGTTAACACTTCAAGATTTTAATCCTGTATTGTTCATAAGCAATTTCAATCCCAAATTTCCAAGAAAAGATGAATTTCATAAAATTATTTCACTTATAAGCCACCGTAGTTACGAAAAAGCCATTCACCGTTCCGACAAAGCTGTTATGGCGAGCATACCTCACACCTTCTCACGATGACAGATCTCTTGGAGAACAATTGCATCAAACTAAGGAAAGAGTTTGTCCCCGTCTTCTTCACAAAACTGAGGCAGATGTGATGTTTTCAAAAACAGAGTCATTCTATCACCTACGTGCATCTAGCTGATGATTGGCTGACCCAGTTTAAACCGTCCAAAATATTAATGACATGATTGTCGTAATATGTGGTCGCGATTCGTTGTATACCTTCGCCCCAGTTTCAGTGAAATAAGAATATTGACTTTCGTCTTCTATCATACTTGTGTAATATTTGTATTATCCCTTATTTGGTTAACGTTTCAACAGGGACGTATTGGTAACAGCAGGTTCAGTTTTCACCAAAGGTGCGTGTAAGGGGAAGTAAAAGGCAATAAGTAGAATATTATCATATTCTACAATAAGTAGAATATCTGGAAGCCTTATGATTTCTCAACCTATTTGCTTACTATATTCATTCACATAGGATTAGGGAGCTATTCATGCTATATGAAATTGTATATGGTATCGGCGCTGTAGATTTTACTAAGGACCTATAATCAAAGATTGAAATGTCTATGGACGTCATTTGGTTTCCTGGATGGTAGATGATGGTAGTGATGGTGATGTAGTGGTGATCATATTGATTATGGTGGTTGTTGTGGTGGTGATAGTGACGGTGATGAGGGGGTGGTAATGATGACGATGGCGACGATAATGATGACGATGTGATGATGATTATAATGACGACGATGATGATGACGATGTGATGATGACGACGATGATGATGACGATGACGACGACGATGATAATGATGATGATGAAGATGATGATGATGAAAATGACAATGATGATTATGATGATGATGATGATGATGATTATGATGATGACGATAATAACGACAACAATGACACGAGACGACGACATTGCCGAAGACGAAGCCGATGACGACGACGATGATGATCACTATAATAATGACGACGTCGACGAAGACGACAATGATGATGACGACAAAGCCTAATACAATCACAATCCAAATATTTAAAAAAAACAGTCATTGCAAAATCGCATCATTCAGACATTGAACCTTTCGGCAGTTCGGGGGTATAATGAGGGTTGTCTTGGATCTGTTGACACATTCTATCGAATGGCAAAATTCGTAACGGACCATCTAAGTGCAATGACACCAAATAGGGATAAGGAACGGTTTTTCATAGGCTTAAATAGAAGGGTGACACCTTTTGGGTATACGGAGTCAATCCAGAGCACCTCGGGCATTTATAAACTTGAATGTGTGGCATGATTTTGTTTTGAAATCTGGCGCGTCTTTTGAGGCTTGGAATGAAAAACATTTGTTTGATTGTAAATGATGATGATAACGCGGGTGGTGGCCTAGTAAATTGCTTCCATATCCCAAATACGCGTTCTTCATTTGATCACGTGACGAGAGAAGCGATAACTGTTGACATGACAAGTAAACTGGCAAAACTTAGTGGCGTACATTGTCCTTAGGGTGACCAGAATTTCCTTATTTTGTTTAATTTACCAACATTTCGCCAATTACCAGTTTTTCTTCGGCGGCGGTATTAACATTTCGTACTAACTAGTTCCCCAAATTGTTACCCGTGATACACCTTTTAGGCTATAGTGTGCCAACCTTTCGCAAATGTAACAGCTTATTTTACCAACTTTTTTGACAGTTCATCAACATTCAAAGACCTATATATATATAAATTATTAAAAAAACAATTTTCTGTCGACTCAGTAACCAACAAATCATTCTCACGAATATTGGCCAACCACAAATGACAACCCCCATCACCGTAAGCATTCCATTCACCCCTTCCCTACCCAGGCTTTCTATCACATGTCTGTCTCTTGTAGTACCCCAAACTCCATCCCTCTAATCTCCTCCTACAAACCCGATAGCACCACTTCTACTTTAAAGGATTAGTTCAGAGGCCAAGGAAGTCCATCTTATATAAAAGAGACTTTAAAAACACAACATGGTGAAGAAAGTATTCAGAAATCTTATTCCGTTAAGGAGATATCTAAGTTTAAAGCTTGATATCACTTTTGTAGAAAAATTAAATAAACTTTATTTAAAATACAAAAAAAGTAACAACTGTTATAGAATGAAGAAAGTTCAAGGATAATTTAGAAGATACCAACTTCCCATATTAGACTTACTACACCAGTCATTTCTACACTGATAAGACAGAGCTTTAAACTTGAATATCTCCTTAACGGAATAAGATTTTTGAACGCTTTCTTTACCATTTCATTTTTTTTTATTGAAGTCCTCTTTCATATAAGATGGACATGCTTGACCACTGAACTAATCATTTAAGGATTCGCTGTCTACTGATGCCATGTTTGCCATTTAAAATTCCCTCTCCGGTACCCATGGGCTTTCTATCTACCCCGTGGGGTGGCGGAAATACTGGGAAATCTTCGTTTAATGTGTGGCATGTATGATTATAATTACAAAGAATATGTAGAACATTGAATGTGTATTATAACAATATATAGAACACCGTTGGCCGTCGCTGTTACTTTTCGGTTTACATCACAGGCCCAATTTTCCTACCACAATTTTTATTGTTCTTACCCTTTTCCCACTTACACATTGCTAATCTCAAAAGAATTTCTAGGCCACTGCACTTTTCGCGAGGGTGACTCTAATTTTGCGTTTGAGTATATCCCTCCCGATGACAGATCCCATCAGTGATTTTCTGTTTAGCTGTAACCGATGGCGCCTTAGGCGTTGCAAAAGGCAGGAGTAATAGGGAACTCATGATAGGACGATGGTATTTCGGATGACATATATACAGTATAATGATGTCCTATTTAAATGTTTTCTAAAAACTGTAAAAGTTAAGTTTTTACATGTGCAATAACTGTACTCGGAATGATGAGTGTGTAAATGAGGGTATGAAAACAAGACTGCATTGTTAACATATCTGGAGCAGGGAGACACATCTCATGTGGCACCTGATAAAATTTCGCTCCAGTTCAGCTGAACTAGATGCGTTTTCAACTGCTCAAGGAGTAACAAAAAATAAATGTCCCTTACACAGTTACACATCCAGCACAACGTGGTATAAGAATTTGTCGAAAACCTCACAAGAAGGTTTTGTATTACTTTAGTGCTTCCACACAAGAGTTGTAGAAGCGTTTAGTTCTAAGCTTTTGATATCTTAGCGTTTGGAATTGCTAGGAAAAACGTAGGCAAAAGTCACGTGTAAGTGACCATACTTTCGAGCTATTATGCCCATGTTGATACGAACAGACGAAAAACATACATCAAAAATTTGTCAAATAAAAGGTCATCAACGTTTGTTATTTGACTAAATTTTCTTTAAACTTCACCTCCTAACTTGAGTTGTTTATAGGTTAATTTTTCTAGCTTTGTCTTTCATTGGAAGTTTGGGCATACAGCTCCTACCCCGGCTGCCCGACAATTGTCTTACCTAAATGTATGTGAACAGAACGAAGCGATAATAGCTTAAAATAAAGGTATTGTCCCATAAATACATTCAGAAGTGAAGGCCGCCGTTCTGGTAACGTCACTTCTGGTTGTCAATTTTTCCTATTTGCGAGAAATATGTGTTCTTATCGATCACTAATCCGCAGGACCAACATATGTCTACATGTGTTATTGATAACATCCCAGATTTTTCGCAATCAATATGGAAAATTGAAAACCGGAAGTGACGTTATCAGCACGACGGCGTTCACTTGAAATTCATTTATGGGACGATACCTTTCCTTTAATTCTTTTAAAAGTTCATGACAAATCCTGAACACCCATCAAAATCAGTTAAAATGGGATAGGATATATCACAGCTTTCTGAAATTGAAACTTTTAAACTTCAAATTGCTATGTAAAAGCTGACTAATGGGCAGACCTGTATATCGTTTGATTTTCAATTAACTAACATTTTTAAGGACATGGCTTGATTCTGCCAAAGTTGTTGCAGCCCCAGTCATATCTAAGAGTATAGGAAAACACTGTCATTTTCAAAGACCAGACGAAGCTACTTTCTCGTTTATCATAAATTTTGCATTAATAAAACAATCTTCAATATTTGATCAGTCATAACTTAATATGCTATTTTCATAATTTAAAGGAAACATTAAGTCTGGCTTTCTCTTCATTTAATAAGATAAGAATAATAATTATAAGTCATATCAAGAAATTTTTCATCGCACAAAGCAATTTAGCGTATGTTTTCTAATTTATTAAAACAATAATTATGTCCATACAAACTTACATGGAAGCAGCCATTAAAACATGATGTCATACACCCAGTATACAGATTAGAATATTAATGTATTTTTTTTAGAATCTTTTTCAAATTTTCTAATGTTTGTTTGATGAGGGCTTAACGGCACCACGACAAGAAGGGTCAAAATGTGCCCGAGAGGTTAGATCATTCCAGAGGAAGGAAAAAATATAAAAGGAAAAGTCTGATATAAGGACGGGGCTAATAGTGAGAAAACTGGGACCGAAAGAGGAAGTGCAGGGGGACGACTAAATATGGTTGTAGAGGGAGGTAAGGAAAGGAAAAGAAGGGATATAATTTTATCCTGGAAGTTATTTCGGAAGAGCTCGGCTATGAAGTCGTGAGGGGTAAAGGAAGCTTTGGGGAGGTTGTACAAGAGGCAGGCAGGCAAGGAGTAAATGGTGGACGGTGAGGGGGCAATGCCAATTATTGCAGAGGGGTGGGGAAGCTAATAAGGAGTTGGCAGTGGGTGAGGTGGATGTGACCATTCTAAGGAGGGTTATGTTCACGTTGTCTTTTCAGGAGAGGTTGTGGAGAATGGCTTTGGTTGGAATGGTGGGCTGGTGTTGTGGAGTTTGTTTTCATTTTGGGAGTCCCATGGGTTTGCCAGTGGTCACGAGCAAGGGAATCGATAAGCGGTTTGATGTCAGAATGGGTTTTGGGGAAGGGGTAGTGGGGAGGTTCAGAACAAGCTTAGCAGCTGAATCAATTATGTCATTGCCGGGGATGCCAACATGGCTGGGTATTCAGAAAAAAGTGGGACGTGGGGTAATCCTACTTGAGGTTGAGTAAAGAAGTAAGGTGTGAGCGGGGAGTACTCAATATAGTTGAGGGTGAGCAGGATGGCCTTGCCTCAGCCGAGAAGATGGACGAGTAATTGGAAGGCATGCTACTGAGGGTGATATCTTGGATGACGGCAGCAACAGCTGTCTTGTTGCCTTTCTTGGAGCCATCAGTATAGATAGAGTTGTAGTTGGAGAGTTGGTCTTTAGTTTGGTTGTGGAGGTTGATGAAGAGATTGGGTGGGTTTGGGCTTTGTGATGAGTGGAGAGGTTCAGGTGGATGGAAGAAGCGGGGTGGACTAGGGAGGAAAATTGAGCCAGGAGAAGGTGCCAAGAGTGGCGAGGTTGATGTCCAGACGATGGAAGTCGGTTTGATGCGTAACCTGAAGGGAAGGGATATGGTTTTAGTCCTATCGAAGAGGGTGGAGAAATTAGGGTCCTATTGAGATTGTTGGGTATTGGTGAGGGCTCTAAAAGCGTAGGACTTTAGAAAAGGCTAAGCTTTCTACACCTTAGAAGAAATGGGGGTTCGTTGGCTTCAACGTGAAGGCTCGTGATACGGGAGGTCTTTTATCCTGAGGGCTTCCATTTTGGATGGTGTTGATGTGATTGAGTTAAGAGTTGTGAGCGGCACAGTATATACAATATTGCCGTAGTCGAGCATGGCACGAATGGTGAGCCTGAAGAATTTGAGGAGAGCGTGGGGGTCCGCACACCAAGTACTGTTGGAGAGGATGCGGAGAATGTTGAGGGAGTTGTTGCATTTCTGTTTAAAGTTGGTGATGTGTTGCTTGTAGGAGAGCTTGGGATCGAACTTAGTGCGGTCAACTTTTGGGATGCGATTGCCCTTGAGCACGAGGTTCAGGTTGGGGTGGAGGTTGTTGAAAGATAGAAGTGCATGAAGACGGTCTTATCTTTGGAGATTTAAAACCGTTATTGTTGCACCAGTCTTGCAGCCGGTTGGGGCTGTGTTGGAGCCTATTTTCAACGAGGGAGAAGCTGGCGGAGGAGTAGAAGATGGTGAGGTCGTACACGTAGGGGGTACATTTGATGTTGGGGCCGAAGTTGTCCACAATGTTTGTTAATGCCCAGGTTGAAGCTAGTAGGGGAGAGGATGCTGCCTTGGGGACACCCTCTTCTTGGAGGTAAGGGTTGGAGAGGGTGTGGCCAATACGAACTTGGAACTGTCTGGATGAGAGAAAGTTTTGAAGAAAGATGGGAGGTGGCCTCTGGGGCCGAGTGGTGAGAAGCTTGCGGGTAATGCTATATTTCCAAGTGGTATTGAAAGCTTTCTCGAGGTCCAAAAAGATGGCAATGAGGTGTTCCTTTTTTTGCAAAGGTTTCCCAGATGGCGGTGTCGAGCGTGATTTACTGGTCCAAGGTATTGCGACGTTTCCGGAAGCCGCTTTGGTGAGGGCAGAAGATTCCGTTTGTCTCGAGGAACCTGTTAAGTTTCTGGTTGATGATTATTTCCATAATTTTGCAGAGACAGCAGGTGAGGGGCGATGGGGTGGTAACTGGAGGGGTCGGTGCTGTCCTGTCCCGGTTCGGGGACGGGGTTATGATAGCTGTCCTTCAATTAGGGGGAAAGGAGTGTGAGGACCAAATGTGGTTGAGGATGGAGAGTAGAGCCTAGTGGTGGCCTTGCTGGGAAAGTATTACAGGAATTGGTAGGGATGTTATCTGAGCCCTTGAGGTGCAGCCAACGTCGTTGATGGCTGTAATTCAGATAAAGTGCGAGGGGTGTTGTAGCTCTCGGTATTGTCTGAGAAAAAAGTAATTCTCCGGGTTTCGTTGTGAGCTTTTTTGGCTTTGAAAGCATCGGAGTAGTTGACCGAGGACGAAATGTTGCTGAGAGAGGCGGCTAGGCGGTTAGCGATATGATATCTCTTTTCTCGGTGAGTAGATTGTCATTGCAAGAGAAATTTTCTAACTTCTGTCTAGGGAGTAATTTTTCCTTTGCATGTGTTTATGATTTTGTATTTGTATATGATAATAATGATTCAATCCCTTAGAACTTTCTATCAAAGCATTTTGGAAATAAATTTCAAATAGAAGTCTAAAGAAATACATTATGTGTGCTAGCACATAGGGCGAATTATGTCATCATTGGCATATTTCAACACAAAATTAGACAACTTTTAACTTGGAGAATGGAATAAGAATGTATAATTGGGTTTTTGATAGTTGTGTTTATTTTTATATTTTTTATCATATATCAAGCTAGAACATCTGACTGTATTTCTCCTTTAAAGTTTGCTTCTCTCAGACTCACTGGTAGATGCTTAGGGCGGGCGGGAGCTTAATTCCACTTAAAGAATATCTCATTAATACTTACTCGAACTCTAGGCTCCGTCAGGTTACACCATGCCGAGATTTCCTCTCTGGTCGACATGTCCGGATACCGGTTCCTTGCAAAGCTTGCCTCCAACTCTTGAAGTTGCTGGCTCGTAAAGTGCGTCCTCTGTCTCCGAACTCGTCTCTTTTTGCCATCCGGGCTCTCGTTTGAGTTCACGTCGGTTTTAGAGTCGTTATTATTGCTAAGATTTTCTGTTTCTGTAAAAAAAAAAAAAAATCATGAAATTAGAAAAAAAAAGTGACGTATTTATCATTATTTTTGGAGTGGTGCGTTCAGTGGAGAATATGTGTGGCGTAAATAAACCTTCTCCCCATTCTTGGTGGTACTGCGTATCATTCCCTATAAAGACTGATGAGCGGATGCATAACTAAAACATATCCAAAAGACACAACTCGTTCGTAAAGAATGTATTTAGCAATAATATTGTGGCTTTTCCAGTTTTCTGTTCGACTTAAAGCTGTTAAGAGGGACTCTCGTTCCAAGAAACTTAGAGAGAGAGAGTTGAACACACAATTACAATGACGGGGTCGTCGCCTGCGTATTCGGTTATGATAGTACAAATGCTATCACGAAACGCTTAATACGACCCGGACGAGAACACAGGTACGACGTACGGACAGACATAACATCGACAACCAAGTCAATGTCCACGGCCTTTGATAACCAGTTGTGGTGCACTGGCGTCAAGAAACTTGCTTGGCACGCCATTAATAAACATGACGTCACTAAGTTGGCTTGTCAGTGTATATTGACCAATCAGAAACTTTGAATTGTATTGTTTATTCAGGGAGCCACTCTGCACAGCCGCACCCTTCTGGTATGTTTAAGTTTGCATGCGTTAATACGAAAACTTCTTTAAAAGAAAAAATAATTGTTTTAAATTTTTACCCAATCCAAACAATAGTCAAGAAGTATGAACTAGTCCTTACCGCTTTTAAACAGGAATGGTCCATTTTTTACCATGATTTGGTCAAACCTACACTAAACCAACTTTGATCAAAATGTATCATATTTTGTCATATTGTGGTCAAATTTGACAATGTTATGGTCGTTCAATTTTGACCAAAGTTGGTTCGGTGCAGAGTTATGGTCAAATTTGACGTGGCAGGACATTAGATTTTTATTTTCTATTATCCAGATGATTAGCAAATCATTTGCGTTCAAATAACATGTGAACTTTGTTTGTAAGCACCTGCGCTTGGCGCTTCAAGCACTTTTGGTTTCACATTTGCGAGAGTCCCATTAATGAACGATCTTTTATCTGCGGTAAAAGGTTATTACGCGAAAGTCACAAAAGACATTTACAACGCGCAGAAAATGATATAAATTATCATTATAGCTTCAGCCTGGTTACAACTGTTGTGAAATCCTAGCCAGCCTTTTGGATGGGGGAGAGGGGGAAGGAAAAGGGAGGAAGGAGGGGAGGGGTTGTAAAACGAAACAATTCTGATGGTGTAAAAATTGCGTCAAGATAATTATCTTTAAACTGTTCGGATGCTAAATTTTACAGAGCAAAGAAAAGATCATTGCCTTAAAATCTTGACCTTTAAGCAAAATTTATGGATCTTTTAGCAAAATTTCTGGACCTTTTAGCAAAATTTCTGGACCTTTTGACCCTTAACATCAATAATTGAAACCATAAAAACTTAACGAAAAATCTATTAAGTTATAGCTCAAATTGAAAGTAAAATGAAGTGGATCTTTTTCAGTGAGATAACTCTCTATACTTGTATAGTTTTTGTTAGCTTTTAAAGTTAATACTGCGCACACATGTACATAGCACTGACAGACCATTAAACTTTCGGTTTTATATCTCAGCCTTGTAGGGTATTATGGTGGGACATCCATCCGTTTCCAATTTTAATCAATATTTCCACATCAATCCTTCCATTCTCCTCTCTATCAGTTATCATTCTCATTCACATATTGTTCTATTCTCTAAGCATGACATTAATTAGACAAATTATTACTTCGAAATTAAAAGACAATCTAATAGATTATGCATCACGGTAGCAGGATAGTAATCGCCATATCTCTTCGATCTCTACAAAAGCAGGGGTGCATGATGATTTTGAAATCAACGCACTCGGTTCGATAAACAAAGCGTGAAAACCTATGTTGAGTGACGCGACCGAGATATTGAAAAGTAATTAAATGCTGTTCAATTCACTGAAATGGAAACAAAAAATGACTGGGTGCAGTCGTTTGTTAAAGTCCTCCGTAGTTTGTTATCAGTCCGGCTTTCATATTTTCATTTCTGACTTTATCCAACCTTTTTTATGGTATCTAATGTTTCTTTTAAAAAAAGTGAGAATAGCTCATTTGTGCAGTGTGATAACGTTTAACAGTTTAAAGGTTAACGGGTTCCTTCTTCCTAATCAGTTGATGATCTATTAAAGAGAGCATTAAATTTGAAAAAGAACTGTCTTTAAGGATTAGTTCGAGGTTAAGCAAGTCCATCAGAGAACATCAAAAAGGAACAAAATGGTTAAGAAAGCATTCAAAAATCTTATTCCATTAAGGAGTATTCAAAAGGAAAGGTATCGTCCCCTAAATAAATTCGGAAGTGAACGCCGTCATGCGTAACGTCGTTTCCGGTTTTCAATTTTCCTTATTCATTGCGAGAAATCTGTGATGTAATTGAAAACTACTGTAGGCCCCTATGGTCGGTCCCGCGGATATGTGATCGATAACATCGCAGATTTCTCGCAATTAACAGAAAATTGATAACCGGAAGTGACGTTACCAGCACGACGTTTACTTCTGAATGTATTTATGGAACAATACCTTTTCTTTAAGTTTGATATCTATCCATTGGATATGTCAGGAAAGTAGTAAACTATGATATTGTATGCATGGGCAATTATGATTTACCACCTGAAGGAAGTTCGAGGAAATTTTATTTAAAATACATAAACAATTGTTAAGAACGTGAGGAAGAGGACGCGCCAACCTTCAATAGTAGACTTACTACAGCAGTCATTTCTACATAGATAAGACAAGCTAAGCTTTAAACTTGAATATCTCCCTAACCGAATAAGATATTGAAGTAGTTTCTTCACCATTTTGTTTCTCGTAAAGTCCTCTTTCATATAACATAAACTTGTTCTTGACCAATGAACTAATTCTTTAAATTTTGAAAAGCGTATATCTACTTACCGAGGAGTTAAAAAAAGAAAATCACAATTGAATTGAATTTTTTTCAATTTATACCAAATTTGTGAACAACTCACAATCTTAGTTAATTTTTAATCTTCTTTTTTTCTAATTATCAGGAAGAATGATAAATACATCTCTAGTTCCAACTTCTACTATACATAAGACAAAAATAAAAACAGTAAAAGTGCAGCCATGTGAAAGAATTAGTTCAGGAATCAAGCAAATCTTATGAAAGAGGACTTCAAAAGAAACAAAATATGAAAAAAGCATTCATAAATCGTATTCAGTTAAGGAGATATTCAAGTTTAAAGTTTGGTATCATTTGTATAGAAACGACCGAAATCAGACTAGCTGTGATAGCCCCACATACATGACATAGCCTTAAATTCCTCAAAGTCTTTATGTACTTTATTATATTTTGTCCTGCAATTTTGTGAAATAAAAAACATGAGATATGTCAAAAAAGTAGAAAAACTATCTAGGAAGGGTATTCATAATATACTACCTGAAAAAAGTTGAGAGGAAAATATTTAAATAGTGAAAAAATTAGGTAAACATTCTTTAAAATACATTAACAATTGTTAAGAATGTAAAGATGAAGACGCCAACTTTCCATAGTAGACTTTCTACACCAGTCATTTCTACACAGATGAGACAGAACTTTAAACTTGAATAAGTCTTTAACGGTTTAAGATTTTTAAACGCTTTCTGTACCATTTATTTTAATTTAAATTGAAATCCTCTTTTAATGCTTGACCACTGAACTAATCCTTTAGTTTTCCCCGCAAAGTACTGAGGTAAGGGTGTGGCTTTATAGCCCGGTTTACACCTCCAGGGGCGGATCCAGATGAATGAAAAGAAAAAGGCTGGCGAGGAGGTGGGGTGAGGAGATGGGCGAGGAGAACAGCTTGGTAATCCACTTACAATTTATGAGTCGCATAGATCAATTGTTTAAGTTGATGACGATGATTCTAAATGGATCATATATAATTATATATATATTTTGTTCAAAAGTGTGTTTGAAATGACTTTCTTTTTATATTATGCTCGAAATGACTTTCTTTTTATATTATGCTCGTAAGCATTGGCGGGGAGGGGGTGGGGGCATAGGGGAAACTTGTCCCCACTTTTTTCCGAAATCTTAGCGCGATATAGTGCTTTTGTCCCCCTCCTCCCCCCCACCCCTATTTATTCTCTGTATCATTTCATTATTAAAACAAGTTGTTTTCAACGGTATATACTTATAGTAAAAAATAGTCACAGCAAAAAAAAAAATTCTTGTTCATTTTGTTTCTAATTAATTGCTCCAAGTTGTTCAAAATGATAACAACTTTCTACGCTCCTTGCTGTTACGCAATGTGTAAATCAAATTTTGCAGGATATTGCAATCATTATAAGGTTAACTTGATGTCTTTAAGGGCAACAACCTTTTACATAACATAAAGTAGAACAGTGATCAGGCGATGGTCTTAGATACAAAAAAAATGTTTACAAAACACGAAAGTGGAAATGCAATGACTAGGTTTATGTAAATTATCTTACGTCATTGTTTAATCTTAAAACAGGAGTTGGTTTCATGCATTACCAAATATGACCAGGTAATTGACAGACTGAGGTATACAATAAGAGGGTTTACGCGGTTTTGCTGCATTTCAGATTGAGGAATATTCTTTAAGAAAAACATAAAGAAATGGATCAATCTTTTCTTTTTTTAGTCATATCCTGAAGTGCTGACTGATCTCAAAAATAGTTACGACCAGGATGACGTCATTGAAAATTTCAAAGATGTTTAATGACCTCAGGGCGTTTCAATAAGTCCTGTTGGCTAAAAGGCTGTGGAATGCTAGAAGAAATGACGAAAATGGAAGAAAAGCGAGACTTAAGTCCATTCGGATTCTTATTCAAACCGGTGGTGGAGGAGGCAAGTTTCGATGTGGTCTGTTGCAGAAAAGTGCTACATGATTCGATTAGGCGTATAGCAGGGGCTTGGGGTGCGATCCCCCTCGGTCGCAAAATTGGGTGAAAGCAAAACTTAAACAAGGCTTACAATTTTGTCAGTCGGTCCCGAGATTTTTGGTACAAATCGACAATTTTAGGCTCAAAATGTGAAAGATTTTTGGTCTTTCAAATACCCACTCATACACTCTACAAAAGGAATGGTCAAATTGACATTGTCAACTATGCACCTATCTTATCTAATCATGGTCAAAACTGAACACCATAATAAAATCAAATTTGACCATATTATGGTAAAATTTGACCATAGTTCTTAGATCGGTGCATAGTTGACTATTTAATGGTCAAATATGACCATTCCTTTATTAAAGTGTACACGGGTAACATTTTCTGTGGGGATTATAAACGTCAAACTTTAGACGTTATCAAAATTTCCATTGAAGCCGTTAATTAAAAGAATTCAAATTTCTATATTCCTCCAATCACCCACCTCTCGAATATTGCAGTGTCATCGAATGCTGTCATCTCACTTTGCTGGGGGCAATGATGACGTACCTCGTGACCCAATGCAGATGAATGTCGAGACAATTTTTAGGTGATCACTACTGGAATGACGTCAACGTTCCCCGCCATATTCAAAGGATATTTTTAGAAAGGGCTATCGCCAACAGACCACCATAAACTAAACCTTTGTTTAACCTCTCGATAAATAAGCATTTATATGAAAAATGAAGATTAATTAGGTTACTGCGACGGATGTTTTAACCTAGTTAAAATTAGGTCAACAACCACACTAAAGGAAAGCCCACTAGCAACAGGTAAATGAACGAGTGCTTCCGGGTCAGACCGGAAGTGTAATAGTAAATGAGTCAGAAGAACGAAAAGCGCTCATTTGAATAAAGGGTACCGTTTTCACACAGGTAAATTCCTTGTATGAATCGTATTATTTCCTTTACTATTTTGATTAAAAATTAAAGCTATTACTCATACCCATAGACGGGTATTGTGAGCTATTCGTAGTCAAGGAAAATTTACAAATCAAACTAATTATCAATTACTCATTCAAAGCTCCAAGAACAAAACGGTGAAAATCGTTGCACAAGCAATTTCGAAAACTCGTAATCTGATAGTCTGGTAGTAGGTCAATTGAAAGACTATTGTGACCAATGTGGGCATCCCGGGCCCGTGATACCTGCGTAGGTTTCACTATTGGTCCCGTGACTTACTGAATAATACCACTGTGCCACCATAACCAAAAAAGCATCAAGTTATCAATAATATCTAATATTGTAATATTGTAATATACATATATATATATATATATATATATATATATATATATATATATATATATATATATATATATATATATATATATATATATATATATATATATATATATAAAACTATATATATATATATATATATATATATATATATATATATAAATATATATATATACATATATATATAATATATATATATATATATATATATATATAACTATATATATATATATATATATATATATATATATATATACATATAATATATATATATATATATATATATATATATATATATATATATATATAAAATCTATATATATATAAAACTTTATATAAATAACTATAAATATATATAACTATATATATATATATAACTATATAACTATATAATATATATATATATATATATATATATATATATATATATATATATATATATATATATATATATATATATATATATATATATATATATATATATATATATATATATATATATATATATATATATATATAACTTATGCGAATCAATTAAGACTTCCAAGTGAAGTGAACTATAATTGATATTGTTGTTTTAGATTATCCACTCATAGTAAACTTACTACATATGTGTAAGAACCGTGCACGTGCCCCCCTACCCCCACTTTTACGAGAAATGACAAAAGTTCCCCTTTTAAAAATGGAAAGGGCCCCTCAATTACTGTCCCAATAATTGGAAGCTGACAACTTTTGTCAGTCCCATGCACGGGAGAAATGTGTCCTTATTGGAAAGTGAAATACCCCTTTTACTTTACTTTGTTGTTTTTGGGTTACGTATTCTATCTACAGATTGGGATGGGGACATATGACTATGGAAGTGCTCCTTAAGAGGTCGTGACCCCACTTTTCTAAAGCTTCCTATACCCCTGCCTGTAGTTGTAGTCTCTTTCTCCAGCATGTTCTCGAGTTCCTAAGTTTGCAACGTAAGCAGGTCAAACCGCTTTTTCTACTTTTAAAATTGTATTCACATTCACATGACCGCAAGTACGAAAAAATAAAATACAAATGTTTCAGATTTCGTTGCTACATCAGCCAAGCTGCCAAGAGGAGCAAAAAAAGTATATAATTATACATTAAAGAGGTGGGCATCATCGCACAATAAACAAGTTTGATTCTGTCTTAATTGTAATTCAAAATTAAATAGCATTGCAGGCAGAGCGCGTCTATAATGGACCTTTGGGGGTTTTGATTCCCATAAAATCCCAAACCCAAGTTAAAATGTTCACCCTCTTCCCTCTCCATTTTAACCCTGTTACCTCTGCCTCTTGTTTTCATTGGGGGTGGGGCTATGCCACCGTTCTCGGAAAGATGGGGGCTTATCACAAAAAACCCACCCTTTATAAAGTCACCACTCTTACCATAGCCGCTCTACAGTTTCCCCGAAACCATCTCATTGATTGTTAAACATTAGAAATTCAGATGACAGCCAGACTAGCTGTGTGCGCCCGCACCGTTTTAAGCGTAATGAAGCTTGTGTGGAATAAATACTTTTCTTAAAGTTAGAGCGCTACAACATGGAAATAAGCCTCTACCAGGACTGAGTGACACTGCTATATTACAACAAAAATTATCCCCAAAATGAAACGATTTCGCGTAGTATCAGGACATCGACCTAAATTTGGATAAATTTGATGGTCATTCGGATAAATTGGATGCTCGTTCGGGTAAATTCGATGGTCGTTCGGGTAAATTCGATTAAAGTTCATCATTATATTATATCATGAGGCGTAATCGGTTAAGTGTAGACCTATTCAAGTGATGGAGCTCTTAATATTTCTTCATTTTCACCATATTCAAAGAAAACAAATCTAAAATTATTCCACAATTTTACCTCCAAAAAAGGAAATTAAAATCCTCTCAAGGGGAAGCTTTCCCCTCCCCACGGTTCTTTTGCTTCTGTCGTCACCCTACCCTTCAACAAAATGCTCTTTCTGTGTGTCGAGCTAGCGTCTGTTTTGAGTACAAACATAGGGACTAATTCTAAGAATGTTCCCAGAACACGGAGTTCTTACTCCTGTTTGAAAAACCCCGATGAAACATAGTCCTTTAAGGATCCGCTTCAAAAACCGTCTTCGGTGTGTCCTAATTATCACGGATCACATACAGTCGGAAAAGTTATTAGAATTTTGACCGAATTAAGGGAGTAGAGTTTACCCATGTATGACGGCTAACTCGAGATATAGTTCCTGTATTAAGACAAAGAATGAGTTAATCTGCCATGAACTTTCAAAATCCAACTTTTGTTTTTTCCAACTTTTCTTAATTCTAAATCTTGGAAAATGAGATGATGAAAAATTTATCTAAAGGAAACAACTTCAAATGTCTTGTCACACTGTTTAGACAAATATTACTTTTTTTACATATAAGGTTTTGATTCAAGTAAAAAGTACTAAATGAAAAGAAAAACTCCCAAGTTAAAATTCTTAAAAACCAAGGATCGGATATTTCAACATGTCAATTAGGTTTAAAAGGGTACGGTCCCTTTGAGAAGTGAAAAAGCTATCGAAAGTGTGTGTGTGTGTGACATTACTGTTGTCGCGGTTTCAACATCGATCGATTTACAATTACTTGCTGTCGATTTAACAATAAAAGAAGAGTATTTTAGTCACGTGGTAGTGTCATATTGTTTTGACAACGTACGGTTGCCGAAATTTTTGATTTGTGGTTAATTTTCTCAACGTGTTTGAAAGTTTTACAACAACGACGCTGTTCATAGCGTTAGGGAGCCATTTTGCAAGTTGTTGAAAGATCGCCAAACGTTGTGAGTTTCGGCAATTCGTTGCAGGAGTTCGGCAACACGTTGTTGAAGTTCGAAAACAAGTTTGGTGAACTTCGGCTTAACGTTTACGAACTTTGGCACCAAGTTTTCTCCCCAAAATTTCCGGTTTCTATGGGAGGCTTTATTACAAATATCCCGCTCCCCCCGTCCTCGCTTCCCCTAAATGAGAATATCTATCTATTTATCTATCACATATACGTATACATATACATCACATCTATCTATTACATCTATCTATCTATCTATCTATCACATCTGTCTATCTATCACATATACATACACATCACATATGCGTATACATATACATTACATATACGTATACATATACATCATATATACATATACACTACATATACGTATACATATACATCAGATCTATCTATCTATCTATCACATATAGGTATACATATAGGTATACGTACACGTACATCTACACGTACATCTACACGTACACGTACATCTACACGTACATCTACACGTACGTACATCTACACTACATCTACATCTACATCTACATCTACATCTACATCTACATCTACATATATATATATATATACATCATACATCTATATATATATATATATATATATATATATATATATATATATATATATATATATATATATATATATATATATATATATATATATATATATATATATATATATATATATATATATATTTTATAGGTAAATATATATATATATATATATATATATATATATCTCAGAAAAAAAAAGCCTCTCAGAAAAAAAAAAATCATTTCTAATATTGAATTTCAAGAAGGGAACATTTCTTTCTCCCTCCCGAAAAAGTTAATCGAGGTTACTCTACACCGAGCCCTTACTAAATTAGGCCACATTGAAGTACCCCCAACCTCCTACTCTGAAACCACTCTTCTATATCCCAATAGGCTAGCACCGGTAGTTTCATATTAAATATTTATGTCCATGCCAAATCAGAGAGATGCACAATTCCAGCTATTCCAAACATAAATGTATGTAGGTCTATATCAGCTTCGCATTGATTACTAACAGGTCTACAGAAAGTGGTGTGAAAAGTCATTAGCTATCACTCACTCCTCACCTCTTTTCTGGAGCTGTGACCTTCCTGACCTGTTGACCTTTGTCCCAAATTTTCTCACTTTCACCAAACAACAAACTTAATTTACAGTCCTAACCTTACAAATTATGAAATCACATTTTGTGGTTGTAATGATGACTTGTCAATAATACATTATATTATTCTTTGAAAAACTATAATTTTTAGCAATACGACTTTCTTTACCTTTACCAATCACCTTGGCAACTTGGAAATCAATTTTTTTTTTCCTTCAAACATTTCGTATGTAAAGGTAGTTGGACAGGTAGGTAAAGGCAATAATCAGTGTAGGCGTAGGAATGGTCACCTATCAGGGGGCAACAACTCCAAAAACTTCACGATAGCACATGGGAAATTATACTGGTAAATCAAATTTTCATCAAAAGTTGCTGCTAATGAGAAATCTGAAATTTTCGGAATACATCAATTAATTTTCGGAATA
Organism: Chiridota heheva; assembly: GCA_020152595.1. Classification (NCBI taxonomy): domain Eukaryota; kingdom Metazoa; phylum Echinodermata; class Holothuroidea; order Apodida; family Chiridotidae; genus Chiridota; species Chiridota heheva. Next base: position 347,234 of record JAIGNY010002542.1, on the reverse strand, counting down.
TTGATTTGTCTCAATTTTCTGAGAATTTCCTTAACTTTTGGAAAATTCAGGAAAATTCTTACAGAATTTTCTTTCATTTTTACCAATTTTCTTTCATTTTTACCAATTTTCTTTCAATAATTGCCTAATTTTTTCTCCAAACGGCATGAACGGAGAAGAAGGCATGCAAACGTAACGGTTCTTTACTTTAACACCCGCCAATAATTGTGCTACAAACTAATAACGTCACTTCCGCGGCGGTTATTGATTGATCTATCAATCTTATGTTCAAATATTTAGACCAATCAAAAGCGTCTAGCTGTATTGCATATTTCTGATCACTTTGACATGATAACTTGCTTTTATTTCATTTTCCGTTAGGACCAAATACGTTGATATTTCCTAATCATGATATATATTCAAATCATGATTTACGATTTTCCGATTTATACCGAATCGTGGTCCAATAATTTCCGGCTTTGCAAACCATGATCCTTCCAATTGTCAATGTATTTTCAAGACAGTTAATAACCCTGTTGAGTACTTACCTTTTTTCTTCACAATATCTTTCCTAAATCTTATTATTTGAAATGATAGGAAAGTCTATTCCTGCTCGAATTTTATTAGGGGCGTGGCAAAAAGCTTAGGTCAGAATTTTCTACACTAACTCCAAAGATTTATAACAAACATATAAACAGAGGGAGAAGTTTCACGTGGTTCCGATGCTAACTTTGGATTAGAAGCATTTTTTTATATTTTTGTCATCTTTAAATGTTGTGTTCTTACACGTTCAGTTTATTTATCATACTGGAACATGTAATTTGTGTATATTTTGTTGCTTTTTTAAGTGTTACGGTTTTTGCCTTAAGTTTGAGCCACAATCACAACAACTAATGAAACATTGTATTTCGCTTCACCTGACATGAATAATGATGAAGTCAACAACTCAACATTCTATGGGATCCTGTATTATCCTTGCTTTTATCAACAGCATCATACCAAGTTTGATTTAAATCTGACATGAGTTTGAGGAAGTATGAAGATAAACATAATTTCACAGTTAGTCCCGCCTTCTCATTAATATTGATGACATTAGCACCGAAAACAGTAGGGATTATCTGCAAACCACAACACACCCATATACTAAGTATGGCAAAACTCCACTTTAATAATATTGAAATATCGTGTTTACAAGCTTGATAACAGGATTTTACATTTAGCCCCGCCCACTAATTAATACTCATGACTTCAGCACCTAAAACAATAGGAACATTCACAGATCACAACCCATTCATATTCCAAGTATGACATAAATCCACCTCACTGTTCTTGAGATATCATGTTTACAAGCTTGTTAACAGAATTTTACATTTAGTCCTGCCTACTAATTAATATTCATGACATGAGCACCAGAAACAATAGGGATCATTTACAGACCACAACACATCTATGACATAGATGCACAGCACCATTATTGAGATAGTGTTTACAAGCTTTTTAACATAATTTTACATTTAGCCCCGCCTACTAATTAATATTCATGACATAAGCACCAAAAACAATAAGGATCATCTACAAACCACAACACCTCCATATGCTAAATATGACATAAATCCAGATCAATGCTCTTGAGATATCATGTTTACAAGCTTGTTAACATAATTTTACATTTAGCCCCGCCTACTAATCAATATTCATGACATGAGCGTCAAAAAGAATAAGGATCATTTACAGACCACAACACATCCATATTCCAAGTATGACATAAATCCATTGCGCCGTTCTTGAAATATTGTGTTTAAAAGCTTGTTAACATAATTATACATTTAGCCCCACCTACTAATTAATATTCATGACATCAGCACCAATAACAATAAGGGTCATCTACAGACCACAACACATCCATATGCCAAGTATGACATAAATCCACCTCAATGTTTTGAGATATTGTTTACAAGCTTGGTAACATAGTTTTACAATTAGCCCCGCCTACTAATTAATATTCATGTATCAGCACCAAAATGAATAAGGATCATCTACATACCACAACATATCCATGCATGCATTCATGCATGCATACATGCATGCATCCATCCATCCACCCATGCAATGCATAGAACCATCCATCCATCTATCCATCCATCCATCCATCCATCCATACATACATACATACACGCCAGCTAGACTACATAGGTTCCTTATGCTATCGCATTGGAACCAAACATTAAAAAGAGAATACCAAGGTCACCCTGTAATACATCACAAAATTTGCATAAAAATATGGAAATTAATGCTTGAGACTGTTATAACGGTGCTGTTGAGACTGTTATAACGGTGCTGTTGAGAATATTATAACGGTGCTGTTGAGACTGTTATAACGGTGCTGTTGAGAATGTTATAACGGTGCTCTTGAGAATGTTATAACGGTGCTGTTGAGACTGTTATAACGGTGCTGTTGAGATTGTTATAACGGTGCTGTTGAGACTTTTATAACGGTGCTGTTGAGAATGTTATAACGGTGCTGTTGAGAATGTTATAGCGGTGCTGTTGAGAATGTTATAACGGGGCTGTTGAGAATGTTATAACGGTGCTGTTGAGAATGTTATAACAGGGCTGTTGAGAATGTTATATTGGTGCTGTTGAGAATGTTATAACGGGGTTGTTGAAAATGTTATAACGGTGCTGTTGAGAATGTTATAACGGTGCTGTTGAGAATGTTATAACGGTGCTGTTGGGAATGTTATAACGGTGCTGTTGAGAATGTTATAACGGTGCTGTTGAGAATGTTATAAGGGTGCTGTTGGGAATGTTATAGCGGTGCTGTTGAAATGTTGTAACGGTGCTGTTGGGAATATTATAACGGTGCTGTAAAATGGTTCATGTTTTACTGATTTGGATGAATGTTTTTGCTATGATGGTTTGTAATTGAGCTTATGTTGCCGCATTACGTCCATATATACTTTAACATAACAGAATATATCAGTTCATAGATGTGCAAAAAGCAAAATACGATACTTTCAAATAAACTTTGAGCCCTTAGTTCGACATCATTATTATTATTCATAGAAACAAAGATACCTTCGTACCGGTTGACTGCGATATATATTTATGAAGAGCAAATGTTGTTCCTTGTAACTCTAATACGAAAGTGAAATTCGTAATCATAATGAACAAAACTTTCCAATATCTCTCCCGAAGAACTAAGAATGCAAGTACAGTTTTCCTGTTTGACTAATTACAACACTCGTCTGTACTTCAAAGGCTGTTGTTATTTAAAGGTATATGAACACGTAGCGACAACATGAGCTTAAATGGTTTTAAAATTTACTAAGACCCGCACAAACAGTTCAGGAGATCTCCCTTCTCAGGAGAAAAATTATTTTCCCCCTTGAAGAGAAAAACTATTTTCTCCCGAAAAGGAGAAAACCTATGTAAATTATGTAACTTCCGGATTTCCATTTACAAGTGCTTTGACCTACGGTTTTTAATTAGCTTATATGCGGTCATTGTATGCAGTTCGGTTCGTACCGCCAATCAGGGGACTCAATATGTCCCCTAATCGGGAGACTCAAGCATGCGTACTGAGCTTACAGTGATATATGGAAGCCGCAATTTTCATTGTAAAGTTTCAGTCAAAGACGCTTATCAGTTGTTTCATTGAAGGTTTGTAACAAAGTTTGCTTTATCCATGTTTAATTTCGCGAAAGTAAAACAACTTCGTTACTATCACGCAATTATTGCTCAATTTTTTTTTCTCACAAATTCTCAAGTTATTTCTCATAATTTCAGAAAACCTTGTCAAAGCGCGACTGCCTAACAGTTACACATAATAAGAATTCATCACTTTTCTTCAAAATTCTCAAAAACCGCACGGTGAATTTTAAAAGTGCACGGTGAAAAGATAATTCATATGTTATTATTTCAAATCGTGGAGAAAAATTTGAACACTTCGCAGTGGTTGGGTTCCCTGCGCTCGAAATGTGTCTGAATCTTATGTTATTCCTATACAAACTTTGAATTGGGGTATTGTATTGTGGGATACTTCTGTAAAGGATCCCCCGATCGGGAGAACAAAACTGTTCCACCGATCGGGGGTACAAAGCGGACTGGTATGGGCGAAGCCTTGTGTGCATACCTGGTACTGGATGGTGTCTGCCTTTACGTCGATAATCCCCACCGAAAACAGGCCAGAATGTGTAGGTTTTGTCATTAAATTTCCGGCGTAGTGGATGTCCATTTGGGGCACGGGTAATTTGTAGATTAATAAGTATAGATTTTAAAAATGCAGAAATGAAATTGACCTACTTGGTTATAAAATTTCTAGAACTCATACAAGCTCTGTGCCATAGCGTTACGCTGTTTGGTTAGAGGCATCATGGGTTATCTTCAAAATGGGTTATCTGGCGTCTCAGATTTTGCCTTTTTCGTGGGAAAATAATTTTCTCCTGAGGTGAAGAATCTCTTGAACTGACAAAGTCTCATCAAAATCAATACATTTTATAGCATTTTAAAACTTGGATACCTAATTAACATATAAATGCCCAACATTTTGTGACCTCAGAATAGGACAAGCGGAAAATTGTTCATGTTAACTTATTGTTTTTCGGTCATTGCCCCAAATACTTTGAATGAGAGAAGTTGGCCTTTGATATTTGAAATTTGGAAAAAAAATTATCATTAATGAATTTGAGCTGAATTTGAGATCTTCCAAGATCACTACTTTTGCACATGCCTTCATGCTGAGCAATTTTACAAACGTCATCACTTCAAACGTCATCACTTTAAACATTATAAGTGCTGTTGTGACCATTTAAAGATTGCTCTGCTCACAATTCAATACTCTTTCATCTGGTAAAAATCTCTACTCTTTAAAATTTTAATTAGTCAAAATGCACTAATTTAGTCATACGACACCATTTTGTGACTTATTTAGGCCTAAATAAGTTACAAAATGGTATCGTATGACTAATTTAGTGCATGTTGACTAATTAAAATTTACAGTGTACAAATTCATATACCTTTAAGCACTTTTATATGGTCACATTATAATGTAAGTGAAGTTCGGTAATGGCCCGAAAGTGTCACTTCATTCGAAACGCCTGTATTGACTCCCTAATCAAATTTTTGTATTTCGAATTTCCTTTCATATACTTTGCATTTCTGTCATGAATTCATCAGTTCATTGGCTTAGAACGGTAGAAAGGAAAAAAACTGCGCGTAAAGGATTAGTTCTCGTGGTCATAAATGTTTAATACGACTCAAAGAATATATAAAAGGGACATATTGAATGGAAAAAGTAATCAGAAATTTTATTCCAAGAACAGATAAAGGAGATTTGTAGCTTATATGGACGTGTAGCGGAAACATTATAGGCTAAATTGTTCTAAAATCTTTGAAAAATCACAAAAGTAGCAAAATTAAAATAGGTTAAAAATCAACATTTTACAGTGTTTTGAAATCTCAGGTATTAATATGTAAAATTACCATTCAAATTTGTGATATATTCAGGTTTTATGAAAATTCTTTTTTTTTTTTAAATTGTCTATCATCTGATCATAACTCGTTGAAATGTTGCAGCAACTTCTGACTAAAATGTTTGAATCTTTACCACACTCCTCATCAAATTCTAACAGAAACCGACTTCCTCATCATCAATTCACTTTCCACATCATTTTACGTGACTGAGAGTTAGGGAAGAAATAAAAGATTTATATTAAAATCATTTTAACTGTCCGCCTATAAGTATGATCAAAATCAATCAAAATTTGATAAGCGATAACCATAAAACTAAAAATGTTATCTTCAAAATTTAAAAAGTGATCTACTTAGATTTTGGCTCGGATGAATTTTTAACTAATAGAGGGAGATTTCATCACGTGACTCTAACTTATCTGAAAGCCATTTTGCCGGGAAAGCGTCGTTGCGTTTCATGCGTCTTCAGAAAGCTCAGTCACATCACACGTATACAACAAACATACTGTCTGCTAACCTACCTACCAGTTCAACGAATTTTATTATTTTTAATCACGGCGGCGATTTTACTTCATATTTTCCTAACGCTTTATATATTCACCAGGTATTACGAAAAGCAACTTTTACGTGAACGCCATCTGATTGTTCGTTATAAGCAGAAAAAGCTTACACACCCTGGCATAAAGTGCTCACTGCAAATCTTAGTGTGAACCGAAAGTTGAAAAACGTTGCGTCATACAGCAGAAACCCACTTCGAACGTCGATTAGGATCAGATGGAAATCGAGAAAATGTCTTTTTATTCCTCGGCACACATTTATTAGTGCAACCAACAGCACAGCAAGATTTCGGCATAATTATCTCACATAAATTATCTTATATAACAACATACAAGCGTTTGTAAGTCTAAATAAGTGTACAGCAGACAATCATTCTCGCCCGACAAAGTGGCGTTGTAAACAAAGTCACGTAACCTCATGACGTCAGCTGAAACACCCTAATACAGAAATGTCCATGTCCATAGACCTTTAAAACTTGATGATGTTTTTGTAGAAACGATTGAAGTGAGACTATATAGTGACATCACATCCTGCACGTTTCTAAAAATCTTGGTAGTACAGTAGTAGTGATATGTGGTCGAGTTATGAAACAAGGCAAAACATTCAAAGTATCTTGATTTCCCACCCAAAAAATTAATGTAATAAAAACAGTCAATAAAATGATTTAACAAGGATTAAGAAAGTGAGGTGTGACGTCACCGTTCCATAGTAGATTTTCTTCACCAGTTATTTTCATTAAAGTTTGCTATACTCAATATAAGCAGATAACCGGAACAGATATAAACGGTAAGTTTATTACAGGGGCTGGAACATGAAGAGACTTGAAGAAGGGGTGGGTGATGGGGGTCTCCTCATGGCTGCATTGTCACTTAAAATTATTTGATCATGTAAATTATTTAACTGAACATGTGAACAACATATGTTGGTGATTCTACTTAAAATTATATGGACAGGTAGAGGCATCATTAGTTAAATTGATTTTAAATCCACTAAAACTCATGAAGCAAAACAAATCAAAATATGTTATAAATTGGCCGTTTTGTACCTTTTTGTGCAAATATTTATATTATCGTGTCACTCTTGTGATGTATGAGCGGGACATGGTCTCTATTTTCTTATTCAAATTTATTGTATTTAACCCCTCTGCCATGATCATTCTAATGAAGAAGATTTGATCTTTATCATACCCCCAACCAACGTCAAACAGGAGTAAGCATTTTAAACATTTCAAAGGTATGAAATTAAGGGATGAAATATAAAAATAAAAAAAAGTATTATGAGGTATTTTCCTGTTCATACGTCACATTTTTTTAATATATATATTGAAATTTTTTTAAAACTGATTACTCCACATGCTACTTTTAAATCCAAAGACTACTGTACTCTAAAATTACTAAACTGAATATTTAATGCCTGTTTCAGTTAGTGGTTGTACCTGTCCATACACATTTTTGTCAGCAATCTTCTTTTCTTTATTTTTTGCAACAGTTTGTTTAAAAATTTTGGGATAGTATTCTATATAAATTGCATTTTACGTTCCTTTTTTTTCTATTTTACTCCTAAGCATTCTTAATGGTTAGTTAGTCTCAGTTTTAGTCATTTGTATTGTGTTAGGTTTTTTACAGGGAGTGAACATAAAGATAAAATACGGGCGCGGCAATTAGCTTAAGATCTATCTCAGTAATTATTTTCTATTTAATACACAGTCATCGCATTTGAATGTGTTCCTTTTATAACCACTAAATAGTTTTTGCTACTACAATTATGAATACTGTATCATCTTCTGTTTTGATAATTCCCGTCCACAATAGGCTCAAAGTAATTTCTTTTCTTTTTCTTCAAATTCAATTTCAATGCTAAGAATTCCAATTGATTAATCATTTTCCAACTTCAAAGAAATCGCCAAAGGTATATCCTTGACCATTAAGAAAGTGCGGCCAGAGCGTCTTTTCACTCACTGGTCAACTCTTAAGCCACGGCCCGTTTCCACTTCACAAGTTATCCATTGAAATACTTGTCAAACGTTATTCTTTAATAGCGTCCTTTAATGATAATCAACCCCTTACTTTAAAAAAAAAAAAAAATACATATATATAAGTACATATATATAAGGTCGACATCGTACGCTCTCATTGCAAACAAAAGAATAACCCCGTATACATTTTGTCATTGATACAAAAGACCGAGGTTTTTATAAATTGTTTTGTTATTTTCCCGCATTGTTTATTTCTATGCATAGATTCTCTTTTGATTCATAAGTTCAGTAAACCGAATCCACCATGACCCGGGGTATTATCTGCTCAGACAAATGATTATTCTTCGCAGTCAACATATAAATCAATAAGATATATTCCAAGTCGTAATATGTCAACAAAAATTGCGTTGAAATCCTGTTAACATTTTCTTAATGTATTATTATAGGCCCATATGGATATATCATTTGCTTGCTCATATGTGTAATGGTTCATGATAATCCAGCTGCATTATATATAGTAGTAACGGCAACGTTGTTATCGGCATGCACATAGCCTGTATCAGAAGGGGCATGTATATCAGAGGGAAGGAAACCGAGGGGAACGTATCCAATCTGCCAATGGGAAACGTCCCACATTTTTTTCTTCACAAAAAAGTGAACTATAGGCCTAATATGAAGTGATACATAGGCGGCATAGGCGTAGGAGCTAAGGAAGGGGAGGGGGAGGGGCAGAGGGAAAGCGTCCCCTTGAGCGAATTTTACCTTCCCGATTTCATGCTTTCTACCTGGTTGGGAGGTGAAATTGGGAACTTATTAACATGAAATTAAAATTGTGGTCACATTTTTGGATATTTTGGTAAAATTTCCCTAAAACTCCCCAAAATTTCCTGAAAACTGGCAAAAATTCCTAACACCTGGCAAAAATTTCCCAAACTTTGTCAAAAATTTCCTGACTTCTGACAATTGGCGAAAATTTCGCGAAATTAAAGAAAAATTCCCGAAAATGAAAGAAATCCTTAGAAATTCAAGGGTGTTTTCTGATTTAGCGACTTTTAATGGAAACTTAATTCACCAGTGGAATTTTTGCACTTATCACCTGTAAATTTGAGGGTTTTTGCCTCCCTGAGACAGTGAGAGGTTACCCCCTTCTACGCCCTTCCCCTCCTACGCCCCCTCCTACGCCCCATCCTACGCCCCATCCTACGCCCCATCCTACGCCCCATCCTACGCCCCATCCTACGCCCCATCCTACGCCCCATCCTACGCCCCATCCTACGCCCCATCCTACGCCCCATCCTACGCCCCTGGCGTATGATCAATAGAAACAAAAACTAAAATGCAATTATTAGTATCCTCCTTTAAACCAGGGTGACTTTTAAGGCCCCTACCGCGATTATGGGCCTGAATATAATTAACCATTGTTTGGCTTTAAAAATGGTTGTTGTCCCAGGTCCTCATGTTGTCAGTAGAATGATTTGCCCCAACCATTTATGGAATCACATCCCGACTTTCATCCTCCGACTGTCTGATACAATCTTCACAAGACATGTTTGTAATGCAATCCTCACTGGCTGATTATGTGTTTAAGCCTAATATGACAGTTTAGCTTGTATATCAATGTGCGCCTATATTAGTCTGGCTATAGGTGGCTTTACATAGGAGCAGGGTTTCGAGATGAAAACAAACAAGACACAAAATCAGAAAACTTCATAGATAAAAACAAATTAAAGCAAAACTGGTTAAAAATTGTAAATGGCTTTTTTTTGCGGTTGTGGAAATTTACGACCAGAAAAGTCAGTAAGGCAGAAATGTATACATCACGATTGTGAAATTGGTAGATAATTATCTGGTAAATGTAACCAGTTAACACACATGTACTCCTTTCATCCCCCAAACAGCTGAAGAGAAATCTATCTAGGCCTGTTTATCATACATCTATGTTACTATTAACAGATTATGGGTTCAAACATCAATGTTTAATATCAATATCGGGTAAATAATGACCAGATACGTTATGCCCAGGTAGAGCTGGATAAAAAGAAGCCAATCGGCTTGAAACAGGAGGAGCAAGAGAAAGATACAAAAAATAGATTGCAAATTCAAAGTAAATTGGATTTAACAGATGAAACATGAAAATTGTTATAAATATACTCGGCAGGCAGAAACAAACAAGAAACACGTAAAATTGGAAGAAAATTGAACATATCATACTTCTATCTTTAATATTATCTTGCTATTGCTTGTTATTTTTTAAATCTGTGCCTTTTGGCCTTTTAACATTTTATTATGTATCTTTATTGTGTGTATTATGTATTTCAACTTCTTTTTTCAATTCTATTTCCCCAAGTAATTTGTTCTTTTAAATTGTATACGCATATCATCATATTACACATTGCATAGCAAAATGGCACAAACTTGTGTTGCATTAATGAAGCACAGATTTTGTAAACATATGAAGCTCAAAAATGGAGTATCTTTGAATCAAAAATCACTTTGAAATTTTTCTCAGACTACCACTACACATAGTCATCATGAAACACCTCGAAAGTGTTGATACTTTTTTGTCTGTTTTCTTTCTTCTTTTATTTAATTTGTTTTTTTGAAAGAGACAGTTTTCTGGTTTTGTAGTGCCTAAGATATCCAGAAAGTCCACTGACGAAGTTCCTTAATTAATCCTCAATTAACCGACCTATGTCAGTGTGTGAAGCACAGGCATAAAATCAGCCAGTATATGCTTACTGACTGCCTGATCGACCGAAAGACAGCTCTCTGGTCCGCCATGCAGGTCGGCTGATGTTGGAGCATTCATCAGCAGCTTCTCAGGCGGATTTTCGCTGAATTCCCCATTACATATATCCTGATCTTTATATCCAAGGGTGCAGGAAGCTTTCGAAAAATGAGGAGGGGGGGGGGCGACCTCGTAGGGGTAACTTCCCAAGTCATAACCATATGCCACGCAGTCTGTAGATAAGGGGAACTTCATTTTGAAAGGGGCACTTTTTGATATTTTGTGGTGCGCAAGTTACTCCAGTTCTTGCACCTTTGACAAATGACAAGAACATTTGCTGGAGCTAAGGATTACTAAGAATTCCTTTGTTTTAGGGGATCCATAGAACAAAGGATAACAGTTCACAGTTTTGTTCTCTAATTGAGAGCCATTGTTGTTGATAAAAATATATATATATATACAACAATTACAGCGCAACAAATATTTAAAGGATTAATTCAGGGGTCAAGCAAGTTTACCTTGCAGTTATATGAAAGAGAACTTTAAAAGAAACTAAATAGTGAAAAAAGCATTTATTCCGTTAAGGAGATAAGTCTAGGTCTACAATGGAATTTTGGCACCCTAATCCTCACATTCTTAACAATTGTTGATGAATCTTTAAACAAATTTATGTTAGAATTATTTTTCCTCGAACTTTTTTCATGTGGTAGATTATAATTACCCTAGCTAAACTATGATTTTACTATGACATATCCAATGGTTTTAAGCCACAAAAATCGCAGGACAAAATTTGATAGAATACATAAAGACTTTTGAGGAATCCTGAGGCTGTGACGTCACAAGTAGTATGATTTTAAACGTTTTTACACAAATGATACCAAACTTTAAACTTGAATATCTCCTTAACGGATAAGATTTTTGAACGCTTTTTTTCACCATTTTGTTTCCATTGAAGTTCTCTTTCATATAAGTTAAACTTGCTTGACTCATAGACTAATCTTTTAAGATCGCCTCATAAACGATTGGGTTGATTGAAAATAAAATGAAGAAATCTCCAGATTAAAAGGGAGATTTTGCTTCACTGCTTAACAGCCTAATAAATCTAGCCATTTATTCTCTACGTTCTTGAAATCGACAGTGAAAACCTTTCTTGTGCTATTTGTAGAGTTTTGCATCATATTAATCATATTTCTTTTATTCCAAATGCAATAACTTGTCTTCCTTCTGAAAGTCGTCTTTACACAGTAACGGTGGTACCCTACGCAGGACGCGCGGTGCAATATCAGTCTGGAAGCATGCCTATTAATATAAACATTTATAACACACAATGACATTAAAGCCATGCTGCCATCTTGTTTAGATGTTGCGATCAAATACCATAGTTTCTAATTTATGATACTTGAAATATTGAAAATCATTGCGTTGAAATACATTTGAATTTTCAAAATGGCCGTTTTGCGCCTAAAAGCCTAGCTCTATTGTCTATTTTATCTAATACTTCGAAAACGGCGTGGTGAACATATCAAATGGGAGTGGACAAGCTGTTGTAGCCATGATAGTAATGAAGGTATTTTCATAAGTTTTAAGATTCCCCTAGCAAAGATATTTTCCCAGACGTATCTTAAATTTGAAAGAAGTAAAATTGCATACGGCTTTAATGTTAGGATAGCAAAGGATCATGGGAAATATCACAAAATGTTGGCTTCCATGTAGCAAAATGTTCCCATTAATTGGAACATTTATGTTCGTATTAATAGGCATGCTACCGGACTGAGTATGGGTACATGGCGGCCTTCATTGCATTATAACAATCCCTAGTTTAAAGGATCTGAGTGATCCTCAAAGTCCAGATTTCTCCCGTGCTACATGACAGTAACATTGCATTAACAATCCTTTGATTTAAAGAATCTGTACCTTAAAGTTCAGGTTTCTCCCGCACTGATTGACAGTGACATTGCCTTAACAATCCTTTGATTTTAAGGATCTGATCCTCAAAGTTAGGGTTTCTCCTGGATTGCATGAAAGGAACAATCCATTGCAGTAACAATCTTTGAATTTTAAGGATAAAGGAGAGATAAAGTCAAACATTCTAGCTTGACATAGAATACAAAATAAACCCAACTACCAAAACCCCCATCAACCCATCATAAAATCTGCTTACATTCTCAAGTTATCCTAGTTTGAAGTTGTAACATACTGACATGTGACGCTGCAATTTTGCCTAATGTTGTGTTGAAATCATGCCAACGATGACATAATTTTCCTTATGTAAATAGCACACATGTTTGTTTTTTTGAAATTTTCTTTTCAAAATGCTTTGACAAGGAAGTTCTAAGTGCTTGAATCATTAATATCACACACAAATGAAAATCAATAGACCCATGCATGCAAAGGACAAATTATTTCTTCGAAGTTAGAAATTTTGAAATAGATTATAAATACATTAATATTGTAATCTGTACTGGGGTGTGTGGCATCATGTATGAACAAAATGGCCGTTCCCATGTAAGTTTATATTGACAGAAAAAATGTTTGAATAAATTAAAAATATATTTGCTGAATTGTTGTGTACGATGTGAACTTTCTTCAGATGTCTTATTATTATTACTTCTATTCAAAAAGGGAAGAAAAAGCCAGACTTTATGTCTACTTTAAGTTTTCTCCGAGCCTGTGGGCAGTGGTGTCAGTAGGCCGTTTTTACTGGGGAATGTAAAGTATAAGATTTACCAATGTTTTCAAATTAGCATCCCATTGAAGAAAAAAAAAAATGCCACCCTGTAAAATAGTTAATAATCAAAATCGGTGTTTTTACCTACCTGATTTCAGAATAAATTTTACCGACGAGTCTTAAAATTTGGGAGGGGGTGACACCAACACACACCCCCGGTATTTACGCCCCTGCCTGTGGAGGACATGTTCCCCTTCCCTTGGAATTTGGGCCCTGTGCCATAAGGTGGGAGGGGGAATGAAGACTTTTAGGTGAATTGAATTGGTAGCACATGTATAATTGTTTCACAACTGACGTCGGCTATTTAGAATCCAGATACGCAACTGGACTGAACCCTTTATCACTGAACGGTTTTTATTGATCGATCGTCACGATTCACTGACTAAGATCAATACTGTGTCCTCTGCTTGAACCTAAGTCAAATAGATTGAAAAACAAAATCCCACTCGGTTACGCAGACCTGGTTAAAGGTGAATTAATCAAATACCAACCGGTCTTCTTTTGAACAATGGGTAATTAGAAAAATATTTTCACAAAATAGCCCCTTTTTATTTCATTGGATGAAGCGTTTGAAAAATATTTCATTAGTCAGCTAAATATCAAAGCAAATAATGACTAGTAATGAGATATCTGCAAACAATTTTGGTCAGAATGCCTGAAAGTGATAATGAAATGAGCAAAAATCCCACCAAATCGGCTAAAGGTCATCATTTGATAGCTTTTTGTGATGTTAATAATTCAAAACTATTCGAAGTCATCATTTGAAAAGCATATGAACAATATTATTTGACAAATTATAATTTTATCGTTTTTTCTTCTTCGTTTTTTTGGAAGACTTATATTCACAAAAATGATACGAATTTGTGATGTCATCATACGGAAAGCTCTCGTTCAGTCATTTTATGAAAAGTTTTTTTTTTTTAAATCGTTGCAATTATTACTTTAAAGGGCTGCGGAGCAGAGTTTTGACTAGAAATGACTAAGCACAATGGCCATACCCCCCCCCCCCCCACCTCACCCATCTTCCTTCCATCAAAATTTTAATGGAAATATGTTATCCGAAAGTAAATTGAAAGACAAAATTAGAATTATTTTTATAGAACTATAATTAAATTAGAACTATATTTATATCTATATAAATCTATACCCACAACGTAGGTTTTTTATAAATTGCGCATTTATTACGACGATTTAAAGAATTTAATAAAACAGAACAAGTCCAAAACAAGTAGATTCATATCGGGGCCGCACCATTCCCTCCCTGTAAACGTCGTCTAGAAAAAATAAATCTTTCTGATCATTTAGAATATTTACCAGCTAAATATATAATTTAAAAATGTTGCAGATTATAAAAGAAAAAACGTTAATTATAACACGTAATATCATTTTAAAGATGAATGTCTGATCTAAATATAGATTACCCATCTGCCCATCACATGCTTTCCACTATCTCAAACAATTCAGCCCATCACAAGCTTTTCACTATCTTAAACAATTCATTTCGGTGACAAATACATTTTCTATTTCATCAAGCTGAACAGCTGAAAGACTCTCTCCCTAAGTATGCTATCCCCGAAGGTTGCCCCTTCTTCTAAACCATTTGAAGACGTTTTACATCGTACAAAACAATTTAGCATATATTTTCTATTTTAATTTAAAACATTAATTTTGTCAATATAAGCTTACATGGGAGCGGCCATTTTCTTCACACGCCCTACAAAATTGATGTCATATACCTGTACACTTAGTGCAGATTAGAAGATTAATGTATTTCTTTAAAATCTATTTAAAAAATTAACTTCTAAGAAATAATTTGTCCTTTGCATAAGTCTATAAAGTTTTACTTGTATATGATATTAAAGATTCATCTGTAAAGCCCTTAGAACTTCATGTCAAAGCATTTTGAGAGAAAATTTCAAAGAGAATTCTAAAGAAATATATTATTTGTGCTAGCATATGAGGCACATTATGCCATCATTGGCATGATTTCAACACATAATTATATAAAATGGCAGCATCGTGCATGCTACAACTTTAAAATTGGATAACTTGAGAATGGAAATCAGTTTTATAATGGACAGATGGGATTTTGGTAGTTTGTTTACTTTTAATTCTCAAGCTGGAATATTTGACTTTTGTCTCCTTTAATAACCCTTTCCCATTATCACGATTACACTTTTGTGGACCTGTCGCACAGTATATACAGTTTAAGTAAGTTTCCGAAATACGTTTTAAAACTTATGCCTTGAAATGCTGGTGTTTAGGATGTACACCTTGGTTAACACGTAGAGCCAGGGACACCTCCTGAACCTCATGAGACCTTTGCCCGCCTCCCCTCCCCTCCCCTACTTTGTCGATGAGAATTACGGCCCTAGTATAGGAGTGCCCCACAGCAGCACAAACACTTTCGTCATAGAAATATGAGTTTCACACAAGCCCTCTCCACCTGTCCAGACGCACGCACACGTTCCCTGCTTGGAGCTCATAAACTAAACCGAGAAATTTAAACGGGAACCAACAAAAGGTAATTTATAATTTCCGACTGAACAGTTATCTCACATACGAACAGTTTTAATTATTTAATAGATTAAAGGACCAGCAGCTTTGTTAGTTTGTTTACAAATTTCTTAACAATTGTTAATGATATATTTTAAGAAAATTATTTCATTAAGCTTTTAATTATTTGAATTTTTTCTTTTAAGTTTCTTCGGGTAGTAAATTATAGCTATGTACATTATGTTTTACTACTTTCCTAAGATATTCAATGGTTTTAAATAACAAAACCCCAGGAAAAAAATCCAAAAGATACTTGAAGGAATGTGGTGGTGTGACGTCACGACTAGTCTGATATCAGTCATTTCTACATAAAAAGACAAATCTTCCAAACTGAATACCTCCTTACTAAATAAATTAAATGAAGGTTTTTTCCCCATTATGTTAATTTGAACGTCTTCACAATCTGACAATACACAATATACTATTATCACAGTATTCTCACATATAGTAGGAACAAGGGTGTAGGAAGCTTTCGAAAAGTGTGTGTGTGGGGGGGGGTAGGGGAGGTACGACCTCTTAGGGGGCACTTCCCATGTCATATGCATGTCCGCCTCCCTGTCTGTAGATAATAAAGTAAAGTAAGATGGGCACTTCAATTTAAGAAAGGGGCAAATTTCCAATGGGGACCCATTTCCCCGTACATGGGTCTGACAAAAGCTGCCAGTTTCGTACTATTAGGTCAGTAATTAAGGGGCATTTATTTTGAAAAAGGCGCTTTTGTAATATTTTAAAGTGTGCGAAAATTCCACCAGTTCTTGCACCTTTGACAGTAATTGAGGGGCAATTTTCATTTTCAAAAGGGGCACTTTTGTCGTTTTTCAGAAAAGTGTGTGTGTGTGAAAAAAAGGGGTAGGGGGTGGGAGGGGAATCAAAGATTCCTACATCTATGAATAGGAACAAGTTTAATAAAAATTAATTAATCAAAGGACCAAGCAGCAGTTTTGTTTACAAGCTGATAGTATACATCAGTAATATTTAATACTTTATATCGGACAATCTTAATCTTATCTCTGCGCGATTTGGTCAAACAAGACAAACATGTTTAGATAATTTTATGAAATTAATTGTGTCTTGACAACCAACGTGACACGTGACATACCAGTCGTTCAGAAGTATATGCATTTTTCCCAATTAGATTGAAAGAAAGATGATAATAAATGATAATAGATAAGAACATTTCAAAAAAATCTCATTGGCACAACAAAAACATGAAAGCAAATTTCAATTTTTATTTGAGAGTAACCAAATTTCATTAAAAAAATAATTATTAAAATCGCGGTCATTATGATTTTAAAGTTTATTCTTTACTCGGTTAGTTACATTTGACAGAATATATCAAAATTCTTATCTTACTTGTAATATGAAGTGTGTTGGTCCAGTGCTTCATTTTTGTTTCAATGACTTAAAAATTAAATTTAGCTCACAGAACGTACCTGAAAATCTATCGGAAAAGATAAGATACACCGGAAGGACACGGAATTATGATCTTTATAAACATTTAAAACCTAATACTAAGTTACACCTTTATTGACTTAATAAAACAAGCAGTCAATTTTGAAATGATTTCTGTAAACAAATTTTCAGAACGAAAGAAGAAAATCGTATAAGTTTGATTACTGAAGATAAACGAGTATCATAAAGCACGTGTTCAGGTGTTTGGATTATAGAAAAATCAATGTGGTTCGTTTTAATATTTATTTTCCATTGGTATATAAGCAAAAAATAGTATTTCATACGTCAGTTGTAGTTTTAAACTTGCTTGATTCAATTTGTCAGAACATTATAATTTGCCCCGAGACTAATTCAAAGGTGATTCGATGTAAACTTGTACGCAAAGTCAGTAAAATGCATGGAAATTTATGCAAAGTTGATATTGGGTTGTTCAAATTCACCCCACCCCCGTGAATAGAAACACTGTGTTATATACTGTTTTAATCTCGACTCAGCTTTTTTTTTTTCAATTTTCTTCTTCTTTTCTTTTCAAGCAGGGACGTGGGAGTACCCGGGGGAAAGTAAGAAATTTTATGCCAAGTTGATATTGGGTTGTTCAAATTCACCCCACCCCCGTGAATAGAAACACTTGTGTTATATACTGTTTTAATTTCGACTCAGCCTTTTTTTCATTTTTTTTCTTTTTCTTTTCAAGCAGGGATGCATATAGTTATAACACTAAAGTGGGATTTTAGGAAAGGAAAAAAAAAAAATAGGTCCAATTTATTTTACGAAGCTCGCAATTCTTCTAGGCGTCATTATGACTTCGTGTAAGATATATTAAGATGTTAAAATGTTAAGTGTTAAAATTGTATTATAAATATTGCGAAATAAGTCTGAAAATGATCAGACATGTCAGATATCGCAATTAAGCTAAGACAGCTTCAGCTATAGGCTTCGACTACTCTCACTGTTGAAATGGCTGATCTTTGGCTGCTTGGGAGAGGGTGTGTATAAGAAGGGGGAGGGCATGATAATTGCAATGATAACAAACAGGAAACTTTCTCTTACAGGTTTTGTATACACTTTGAGCAAGAAAATTTTGGGTTGAAAATTCTTGAGAACCTTTTTTCACAACTTACCGCCAAAATAATTAACAAATATTGCCCTGATTATAATTCGCAAAAAATCAGAGAAATGATAAGCATTACGATTCAGGGAAATTAAAAAACTTCAATTTTAGATTTAAAAGAATAGTTCAGGGGTCAAGTAAGTTATCTCATATGAAAAAGTATTTCAAAAGAAACAAAATAGTGAAGAAAGCATTCAAAAATCTTACTCCGTTAAGAAGATATCAAAGTTTCAAGTTTGGTATCATTTGTGTAGAAATCAGACTAATTGGGACGTTATAGCCTCAGATTCTCAAAGCCTTTATGTATTCTATTATATTTTGTTCTGAGATTTTGTGGCTTAAAAACCATGGAATATGTCTATATTGAAAATAAATAAATAATATAGAAAGGGTATTTGTTATCTGATAATGTACATCCTGAAGAAAGTTCGAGGAAAAATAATTCAAAAAGTTAATCAATTAAATCAACTTTCTTTACAATACATTAACAATTGTTAAGAATGTGAGGATAAAGGCACAATCTTCCACAGTCTGACAGTGACTTGACTTACTACACCAGTCATTTCTACAAAGAAAAGAACAGAGTTTGAACTTGAATATCTCCTTAACCTGCTACCGGAATAAGATTTTTGAACGCTTTCTTCACCATTTTGTTTCTTTTTTAGTCCACTTTAATATAAGATGGACCACTGAAGTAATGCTTGACCACTGAACTAATCCTTTAATGTCTTTTCGCCCTCCAAGAAATTTCGTAGCACTACTATAAGGGAAGGGTGGCAAACTTTTCGCACCATATAGAGAATGATTTCACGTATATGTATTTATATAAAGTATAAAGTATTTATTTTTTGGTAAAATGTTTGAAATGCAAAGTTTGGTTTGGTTTGTTGATGTTTAACGGCACCGCGACAGTCAAGAATCAAATATGCCAAGTGGGTTTTATAACTAAGGGGTTTAGTTAGGACAGGAGAAGAAGGGAGGAGAGAAAGTGAATAAAGGAAAGAAGTTAAGGTAATAAAAGGAAGGCGAGGAAGCTAAGGCAGAAGGGAAGGGGGTTTAGATCAGGTGGAATAGATAGCTTTTGCGGTTGCTGTTCCTATGCAACAACTCCAAAACGGAACCAGATATCAATATGGTTTTTCACCAATTTGTTTCTTTAATAGTCCTATATAATATACAATAATCCAACAAGTCTAACATAGGTGGCAACACTTTATTCTCTGTAAACAAAGCCCTCTTATAATCATTTCAAGTTTTCATTTTAATAAGCAATCAAAACATCATAATTTCGATTTCTTTTTCGTAAGAATTAGAAGGTGCACCTTTAACAGGTTTTTAATTTGTTGCTGAGGAATAAGCGATTAATGATAAATCTTATCATAACTAAATTACACTTGATTCTGTCCTGCCTATGCCGGAAGTCGTATGCCTATACCGGAAATCGTCTTATTATCAAATTTCCATTTTGCAGCATATTACTTTCGAGAGTGATATAAAACAAGATGTTTGAAATTATTAAATTATTCATGGAATTGTTTTTATTATAGTTTTTTTTTTTTCCTCTTTCCTATTCCATTCCCTACCTTTCGACCTGCCTTAGAATCACCATATTGATCTATTTCTAGGCCTTTTTACATATGCCTGGCACACCACTTTTCCAAGAAATTGTGGTATTGGTGGGCCAACCTGCATATTTTACACGAGGGCCTGATGAGCAACAATGAAATGTAAAATAAGATTCATTAGCAATTTTCATATGATTTGGGAGGGAAAATTTACTTTCAGGGGTTACCGTTATCCAATGTTTTGTCATTATTTTCTTATCAAAATAATACAGTGGAGGATCGGTCTCTCCCAGAATCAGCCCGGTGGCTCTGTTTCTGTTTTAGGGATTCACTGTCTATCGATGTCATTTTTAACATCAAGTTCGCCAACGCAGCATGACCAGTGAAAATTCCTTTAAAAAGTATCTTTGTGCGATTTTTTTTCTTCCCTTGTGCCTTGACGTCTTCTTACTTCAATAGATAGGCCTACTCTCCCTTATGTTCCATACTCGGTGAATGAACCCCTCCCAAGTAACTTCCTAATCCATTTATTTCAGCGCTCCTTTTTTATTTCTCCATATTTATATACTTGACTGCAATTTTTTGCAACTGATTTACAACTGCATTGACTGTTAGAAGGGTATCGTACAATGTCATGAACGCTATGAAAATTAAAGAAGCAAGGGAAGACCAAGTTGTTCATTTACAAGTTTAACCTCTGCCCCCCTCCCCCTCCCCCTGACAAACTTACTCTTGCACATTCACATTTTGAACGCACAAATATTTATTAACATGATTAATCTCTTTCTTTTTTTTATTTTGAAAGCACAAACAACATGATTAATTATTTTTTATGATTATTTTGCTTGTAACGTTAGATAATAAAATTCGATATAAAATATAAACAATTATTTCATTTTATTGAATCACGTCTTAATACACGCAGTAATGCTGTCACTTAGATTATTTTTATATACAGAAGGGTCAATATTATTGTGATTTGTCCGAGTAAGCTGGTCAAATTATCAGAAGTTCAAACTTTATAAACCGCAAAAATGTACATGAGTACAATGAAGGTGACTGATATTTGCTTGGCAAGCAATATTGATGCAATCACCTTTATAACTTTTAGAATTGTTAATTACTAAATAAACGCATGTTTCAGCTGTTTGTATTCGACATTTCAGGTGAGGAAATTCTGACAGACATTTTCTTGGTCTTAAATTTTTCGCACCTTTTGATAGGTAATTCTCAGAAAGAAAACCACCTATGGTGATTTAAGAGGCGTAAATTTGTATCCCGAAATGATTATTAATTGGCTTATAATTAATCATATGTGTAAATTTGAAGAACAAATATTGACGGAAAATGCTTATTTTGCCGATATTTATCAGACACTATATAATTCATCTGTTAATAAGAATTGAATTCTCATTTTCACATATATGATTTTGAATTATTAATACAAAAATGTATTGCAAATAAACCCTTTTTATATCTTATTTTAGACTGTTTATGAGTTAGGCCTATTACATATCAAATATTTTACCATTGAGTTGAAAGTGACCAGAGCAGAATATAATGTGATGTACTTGCAGATCCAAGTCAATGTATTTTTATACAAATTTTAATAATTTTAATTTTAAATTTTAATACAATTTTTTTTAAAATACATATTTTTGAGTAAAATATTAAACTTCAAAACGAAATAAAATATCAACATGGTTTTTAACTTATTTGTTTCTTTAATAGTAATCTATCATAAATAAAACATTCACGGCAATATTCCTTTGATTATTACTGAATGAACTGAGTTTATATGAAGGTTTATCGTCAGATCATTACTATGGTGTAAAGAAAGAACTTAGGGGTAGGGATAATGAGGAGGTGTGTGGTTTCCCGTGGGTGTGGAGGTGAGACTTCAGTTATTTTCGAAGTTGCTCAAAATTGGTGTTAATGACCATGTAAATCTAGACTATCTCGTGTATCTGCTTTCAGGAAGTCTAAACTGGGTCAAATCGCTTGAAAAGCTAGTAAATTGGTCGAGCAACACAATTTGATGACACATACATTGAACGGTCATAATTTGTGCCAAAATTGGTGAAATTTAATTGGTACCCTTCCCCATAAATGGATTTTAACTAAGTTCGTGTCAAAAATCAATTGGATAGCTATAATAGCATAAAACCAATTGGATGGCATAACAGTGTTAGATTAATCTTAAACCGGGCGAGAGGATAAACTATATCTATTTTCTTATATCCATGGATAAAAATTAATAGCTATAGTGACATTGAAAAAATAATAAACATCTATTCCGTTGCTGCATATAAATATCATATGCTAGTCTCTCAAACGTGATGAATCACAAAATCATATGAGCACATTAGTTTTGTTTTTGGTCAACTTGGTCTGTTGGTGACGAAAATGTGATTAATTTAACCGGCTACCCTTCCTTCCTCCTAATGAAGGTACCCCAACATAATGTACAATTTTCATATGTTTAACTTAATTATAAATGAATATAAATATGTTATTGATTAACTTTCGTGACTATTAGTACAAAGATGATTCACAATAACGTAAATTATAAGTGCTTGGTAACTATGGCAACAACACCAATCTCTTCGAATATCTTCTCTTAATTTTACATATATAAGGAAGAGGTTTAAAAATTTTAAAACATTCCGACATTTTTTAAAGATTAACTTATTTGTTTTGCAGTTCTCTCTGATGTGTGTTATAAATGCAACTTAAATCGTATCTTTAATTAAATGACGAAGATGTTTAAAAGTCCTCAAAACATTCCACCATGTTTTAGGATTGACTGTTTTGCAGTTTTTACCGATGAGCGTATACGAATGCAATTTCAACAATACCTTTAATTCGTTGAGAAAGAGGTTTATAGTTCTCAAAACATTTCAACTTAATTTTATGATATACTCTTTTGCAGTTTTTACCGATGGTGTAACGAACGCAATTTCAATTTTCAACGGTAACTTCGCGATATTCTGTTTGTCTGTGGGTTTCCCTACAAACAATGAAAATTGCGAAACATATTGAATAACGGACAACAAACATAAGAGTCCATATAAAAGTAAAGAAAGTTAAAATTCTAAAAGTGAAAATAACGACCAAAGGTATAAATAGAAGATACACAAAGAAAAAACATTGAAATAATCACACAAACGGCTGCAAAATCAAGTATAGCTTGTGAGTACGGTACCTGCGTTAAAGTTTTCTTCAGTTCGCTTCTGACATTCGCTCATCGTTGAGTCCACCGCACATACTCCGTTCTCCGTACCGGAGAGGAATCCACCCGTAATTCCGACTTCTTCGCTCGATAAAGATGTCTGGCTACTAAGCCCGGTGCCGACATAATCTTCCAACGACGAAAGTGGGCCCTGAATTCCAGCCATAGCGCCGACGGAATCACTCAAATCCTTGGATTATCTCAGTAAGAATGAACAAGGCTATGGGTGCCGCTTCGAGAGGATTTGATTTAATCTTGGTGGATATAGTCACTTCAACAATATTTCTTAAAAACGAAAATGAATTGATTAAAGCTAAATATGGTAGAGAAATGAAAATTCAGTCAAACGAATCATTAAAGGTTAAAGCCTACTATTAAGTGTTACTTATACTTTATTTGTCACTTATACTTTGAGTTTTTGAGCTTGGTGGAAGACAATCTGGTTTGAATGTTAATGTGAGAAATTTGCTCGCTAAAGTTACTCACTAACTTCCTCTTTTGATGCCTAATATATGTTTACGATTGCAGAACTTTTGGACTCTACGAGTTTCGTTGAATTTTTCTAAGCAGACAAATTATGACAAGATCCTGACACGTCATTGGAAACCATTTTCAACCATGCGGTCAATTTTCTTCATGTGGTTGGGCAGAATGGAAAGTAACCAATATATTATACTCGGAATTAGATATGAACGAATCAGCATCTATTGATTAATTTAGTATTTATATGTTTTCAGTTCTTGAAACAGAGTTATTTCGAGTTATCCACCTCAGAATAGGTGTACATTTTTACTCCACTTGCAGATGAAAATTAAGGCAATAATTCTAATAAATGCCTTCTCTGATGAAAGGCAAAAATAGTCTCTGAAACACTTGTGGAAATATTTCTTATTTTGTTGAAAACAATACCGTGAAATATAATACAAATTAATCATCTATTTGTGATCTTTTCGCTTCCAAAACTCCTCGAAAATATTCAAAAAAGGAAACAAAACGTCCAGGTAAATGATTAATCAACGGCAAAGCTAAAATTTCAAGTTACACACTCACTCACTTGTCAAAAAATACTTGACAGTTATAAACCCCAAAAAGAATAGAACTAATTCTCAAAGATTAACGAGGATTTCACGAAAAATTTCAAAAGAACTGCGAATCGATAGTGGTTTGTAAATGAACGACGTTAACCTTAACGTCAGGTCAAGTTGTCGCAAGAAGTCTGTGTTCGCTCAGCCAATAACTTCTTACATACACCCAAACACAGACTGGCCAATTACAACACAGAAGCGTTCTGCTATACAATTTAATTGGTTGAATGTTTTGCAAGTTCGTAGTATATTGGATACCCTTGACCGAATGAACGTTCAATAATTCTTCTTTGTACACTTTTGTTTTCTGATGCTGCCTAAAAGTTTTTTATAATTTTTGTATTTTGTTGCACCATCCAAGAGATAAGACGGTACACTTCAGTGATTTTTCATATAAGGAAATGTTTTCATTGAAGCATACAGTACTTTACCAGTACTATAAGAATCGATTATTTTACAAGCAATAGAGAGTAACTGTGTGTTTAAGTTTGGGTACCTTCCTTTCAATTAAATCGCGCATCCCGACTAATGTCCGTGACCTCGACCTGACGATCAAAACACGAGGAGGGAGATATGACCCCTCTTACCTTCCCGAGAGCAATTGATCTGAATAATTCATTCGCCTTTCATGAAAGCTTCAGCTCATTAAAGGTATACAGTAACAGTTTCTATATAAGTAGAACCTGAGAAATTCAGTTTTTGAATTTTGAAGGGGCCTATAGCTGATCGAAGAACGGTCAATTCTCGTTTTTATTTCATATAAGATTTGTCAGTTTATGATATATGACTGGGCGGACAGCTCGAAATCTTTATGTAATCTTGAAATTTGTTTCTTAAGTTTATAAATCACTGTTAATGATGGGAAAGTCTATTGCTGCTGTAGAAGTTTATTGGAGTATGGCAAAGCCTCAAATATACAGAATATATTACCGCTTCCAAGAACATCTAAAAAAAAACATTTGTAAAAGAAAATACAAGGTCGCCCTGTAATACATCACCGTTAAATATAAAATGAAAATTGATGCCTGATATTTACAAACGCTGTAAAATTATCAATGTTTAACCAATTTTTTAAAAAGTTTTTAATTTTAAGGCAATTTAGCAATATTGCCTCTACACGTCCTCATAGCTTCAATATATATTTGGTCTCCGTTTGTCATAAAATCAGCTCCACTTGCCCAGAAAATATCTTCTTCCATAGCATAGGTGTAGGAACCGTGGGGGAGGGGGAGGGAACGTGCCCCAACTTTTCTGAAAAATGACAAAAGTACCCCTTTTGAAAATGAAAAATGCCCCTCAATTACTGTCAAAGGTGCAAACACTGGTAGAATGTGCGCACATCACTTTTTAACCAATTATTACAAAAGTGCCCCTTTCAAAATGAATGTCTCTTACCCACTGACCAATAGTAGAAACTGGCAATCTTTGTAAGTTCCATGTGTTCCCATAATTGGAAAAGTGCCCCTTTCTAAAAATTGAAGTTCCCTTTTTACCTTATTATCTACGGACAGGGGCGGACTTATATGCATATGACTTTGAAATTGCCCCCACTTGTTCAAAGTTATACACCCGTGTTCTATACGAATATTTGTGCCATTTAAAGACTGATCGGAATTGTGTTGATTTCTCGTGTAAACCTTGTTTTGAGCTTTTTTTTTCTGATTCTATACTGTTTTTCCAGAAAGGGATGTAGTGCTATAAAGATAAAAAAAAAAAAAAAAAAGGGAGAGGGTGGATTCAAGTATCAACCAGGACCGCTGAGAGTATCGCGGCCCTTCAGAGAGCCTGGAGGGAGGAGAGGAGGGGGGGGGGGGGAGGTTTTTAGGTCATTTTGAAGAGAAAAACAAAAAGGTCATCACCTATTTCTGTTCCAATTTTGCCGCACCGTTTTCTCCATCATGTGAAGCATGTGTTTTCGCAAATATATTGGGGCCCGCTGTTTTAACGCACATTCTTTTTTAATTACGGGCCCTTATGACCATGGCTTCCATATAGGACTCGGATCCAGGGAAATGTCCACACCCTTTAACCCCCTCCAACCTTATCGGCGGTACTGGTATCAAATGATATAAAGGTACTCAAAAGTTTTGGTATCTTACCATATCCCCCAATCAACATACGACTGTACAAATACGAGAGAATAAAATCTCAATATTTTGAAAGTAACAAATCAAGGACTCAAATCGGCCTATAGCGTATTGCATGAGAATCCACGTTGTCTTTCCGCCACAAATTTGCATTTGTCAAGAGAAAATTGATAAACCAGAATTCGAAAACTCTAACAACATGCTTTTTTCAAAATATACAATCCGGTTCACGCTCCCGATCAGGAAATCTCCTGATTGGGAGATCAAGACATTCGCAGTGCAGTGGCGCCGCTAGGGGTTTGATATGGAGGAGGGGGAGGTAGGGAGGGGGTTATCGGTATGTGGTCAACGACTAAAACAAAGCCCCCAGGAAATTCCGCATTTTCCAAGTTTTAGAGTTTTAAAAAGGTCAAAATAGTCATTTTGCACAAAATAGGCGCCACTGACGCAGTGGCGTCTATAATTGGGACTATAAACTGATTCATATGTGGTGCAAGCATGGGTGAAACCAAGAAAATTAACAGCTCTCCCATAACTTAAAATGGTCCAAAAAACTTGTTAATAGGTCCACCATCCAGATTTTGAAGCATTTACCTTTTTTGTTCTTCAGTAAAATTTAAGATCCGAACAGTTTTAAATTTTGTTTACGCCATCAGTTTTTTTGTTGGTAAACCCCAAATCCAAAAAGCTGGCTACTTCCGACAGTGGGGCAAATGTGACTAGATGTAATAAATGTAAAAGGGGTTATGCAATCTTGTTTTTCTTGTGGGGATGGGGGAAAGATGTATACGTTACACATTTCTTCATTTGCAAATGTTTACTAACGTTTTTTTCTCGACCCTCCCTTCCATATCTCCCACACACACATATATATTTATGTGGCTTTGTCAGCAGGTCAGTCAGTGGTTTGTTTGATTTTCATTCCGCCTACTTGAATTATATAATCGCTCAACCACTTGTGCCCTTCAAAAGTCAAAATAAAGAAATTTTGAACATTTGTCAGAAATGTTAACTTTCGGAAATATACGAAAATGCCGCTGATTGATATATTTAGAAGGTTACGTGATTGACACTGGCCGTCACCACCATATTTCACGGTCATTTATTGCCGGCATGACGCGCCGGCAAGAAATAAAATCATAGCACGCCATAGGCAGGGGAACATGGGCGTGCTTATTGGGAAATTTCCTTAAATTTTCGGATAATTTTCTTTTGGGAAAATTTATTTGCCTTTGGGAAGGAATTTTTGTTAATTTTCGGGAAATGTTGCCATAATTTACTTTTTTCAATTGCATGTTGATGATTTCCAAATTTTACCTTCCAATTGAGAAGAAAGCAATCAATCTGGAGGTGACATTCTTTCAGGAAAAAGTGGAGGGAGGGGGGGGGGAGGGGGGGGAAAATAATTTAGATTGGCGGTGAGGGAAGGACCCCAAATAATTATTTGTAATATTCATAGTTTTGGTATATTTTTAATCACCCCGAGATTCATATGTTCTCTTTTTCATGCAGTCAACAATTGCAATCTTCAACTATACAAAACAAAAACTTCGAAGTTTTTTGTAGTTTTTGTAATATATTAAACAGCAGACTTTTTGGAGAATATTATGAATCTATAATTTTTGTAATGGTTTGAGAGGGGGTTCAAAGAGGGCACTTTATTCCTGCACCTCGGAAAATTTTAAATGGGAAGGCGACGTTCTATAATTGGTCAAATGGTGTTCTGGTACTTCAATGAGCTTTGAAATTCCAAGTGCTTATTAGGTATTTAGATTTTAAAAGAGCACTTTCTCAAAAAAGGGCGTTCTTTAGAGAAAATGTAAAATAATCTACTAGTAATATATTAACACTTGTTTATGATATTGTATTTGATACATGAACTAAGACACCAAGAGATAGTGAGGGAGGGGGCGGAATATAGAACAGGTCATTTTAAAAGGTTGACGTTCATAGTAAATTATTGGAAGCTTATCAAACATTTTCCTTTTAGACTAACACATAATTTTCAAAGAGTGACCATAGACCTACATTCATGCACAGAACATGAACAATAAAACATTATGCGTTTACATGATTTTTTTTGTATATTGTATATTATATCTCCCTTTGACTTATTTAATATACTTTCTTCCTATGCGTTGTGACGTCCTTTTTCCCCCTTCAAACGACAAATTTACGAGAGCTTTCATGGACTTCGCCCCCTGAACCCCACCAAGGATCTTTACTCGAGCCCCTGGACCCCACATCGAAAAGCGAGCGCGTTCGGTGTCACCTTAACGGACAATTTTTTTAATGGCTTTACGCCTGTTCAGCGCATGGACCCCCAATATTCTTTTCCTTTCGCCGTCGCTGGAGGCTCACGAGGTTTTGTGGTGGTTATTGTGGGCTATAGTCTGATATGACCAAATCCCACAATACTGTTCAAATAGTACTTTATACGCCGCACGGAGCATGGGCGCTTATTAGAAGTAACTTCGGCCCTGAAAAGTTGTGCAATTATATTTTTGCATGCGCCCGGGCGCTTATAACGTCAAATACGCTATGTGTTTTGGGTGCCGACTATAGTGATAATATGTGATATTCGTTTTTCAATTTGTTTTGTACAGTATATTGCATTGACTGCATTAGCGCACGCCGCTCAGCTAGCTGTACCAGTACCGCGTTGGAGTTTCGCCCCATTTAGTTATGCAGATTTTGTTGCTTGGCAAAATCACGCCGGTGATTGGTTGGAAAAGCTCTCAATCATTTAACTCAGTGAGGTTAATTTGGGGTTAACATAAGGGGGTGGTGGTAACAAATGAAGAAGTTAAAATTCGCATCTTTTAGTTGAAAATCACGGCAGATGCATTTAAAGAAAAGGGTTAACATTACCATGTATGTTTACATGGCATGAAACTTTAAATAAAATAATATAGTCCTAAATCATAAAATAAGAATCCAAAGAAAAAGAAACTATAGATATAACAGAGCAAAGTTCATATTGATCATACAGAAATGAGAGCCACGCAACGCTGGTATACAGTCTTCTTACGATGGCAGTATACCAGTATATATGGTTATTTGGGTGGAGATCTTTATTTGCTTCAAACAATTTTATGGCGTGCCCCAATGCAGTGGCACAACTATCGAGTCCCTTGGCCCATGGAAAGATGAACGCTCGGCTCCCATTACACACAAAAGCATCGCAACGACATTGCCTGTGGGCCCCAAATCTCGATTTCGGGGATCGTGCAGTGGCGGCGCCAGAATGGGGTCCGGGAGGAGAAGGACCCCAACCCTGGACCACCTTGGGGGATGTCGTGGTCGGGCAATCATGAGTTAATAAAAGAATTTTTTTAACTTTTCCCAACCTGCTGCAGACGAGCAATGCAATGAAAACCATTCTTTAAATCCTTATACAGATATGGCCCAGAAACTGATTCTATCATAGACCTGTCTGCGTTGGAGGTTGAATGATTTTTGCGTAGCTAAGATTTTATTCCAAATATGGAATACTTTCTTAAGCTTGCTCCCCATCAGATATAAGTTATTTTTCAGATCATAGGCTATATAGCGACTTATGAATACGTTTGGCAGTTTGGATGGGTTATTATTATTATTATTATTATACAAAATTTATATAGCGCCTTATCCAATCAGAAATTGCTCTATGGCGCTTTACAATAAAAGACATACAAATTTAAGAAAGAATATATATATATATATATATATATATATATATATATATATATATATATATATATATATATATATATATATATATATATATATATATATATATATATATATATATATATATATATATATATATATATATATATATATATATATATATATATATCTATATATATATCTATATATATATATATATATATATATATATATATATATATATATATATATATATATATATATATATATATATATATATATATATATATATATATATATAGATATATATATATAGATATATATATATAGATATATGATATATATATATATATACAGATATATATATATAAATATATATATATATATATATATACAGATATATATATATAATATATATATATATATATATAAATATATATATATATAAATATATATATATATATATAAATATATATATATATTTAAATATATATATATATATATAAATATATATATATATATATATATATATAAATATATATATATATATATATATAAATATATATATATACAGATATATATATATATATATATACAGATATATATATATATATATATATATATATATATATATATATATATATATATATATATATATATATATATATATATATATATATATATATATATATATATATATATATATATATATATATATATATATATATATATATATATATATATATATATATATATATATATATATATATATATATATATATATATATATATATATATATATACAGAGAGAGAGAGATATATACAGATATATAAATGTAAATGTAAAATGTAAAAGGGTAAAAGAGGGGGCATATGTACAATAGATATGTGTAAAATGGGAAATGCAGAGATAACTTCGACATTACAAATAGTATAAAAACACGATTACTAGAAAGTAGATCTAAAAAAAGGTTTTTTAAATCATTTATGTTATCATTATATTTATAATATTATATAGAGTGATTACTTTAATACTGGCTAATTAAAATTATATTCCTGCCAATTCCGTGGCAGTGCGCCGTTAGAGATTCAAACTATTAACAGGTTGGGCTAGCGTCTCGGGTTCGGTTCACATGCACAGTTGCATGGTACATTTTTACAGCTTTAGTTCTACATTTTAAATCAAACTTTGAAAAATAAATGAAAACTGTAAAAATTATTCAAAATTGGGCAAACATTCAATGCCAGAATGTATTGAGCGTTACGTCCAGACGTCGTAGACATACTGGTTTACCTACATTACTTGATCGACACTTTTAATATGGTATTAGATCATTTTATGGTATTAGTCATAAAAGACTTGAATATCGGAGGAGCATGAGACTGCAAGACTCATAGACGAAACCAATTGGGAAGCACATTTCGCATGAAACAGTGAAAAGAAACCTGTTATGTCGTATAGCCGACATCCCAAGTTTCCATTTTCTTTGTCCATAATTTTATTTATACAAAATAAGCCTGTAGGCAGTCCGGCAGCATGCCTATTAATAGGAACATTTATAACAAACGAGAATATTGGAGTCATGCAGCCATATTGTTCAGATTTTGCGATAAAATGTCATAGTTTCAAATTTTGTGTACTTGAAATATTAAAAATCATTTTGTTGAAAAAATTTTGATTTTCAAAATGGCCGTTTCGCATCTAAAAGCCTAGCCTATTGTCTATTTTTTTAATATTTCAAAATGGCGTGGTGAACTATCAAATAAAATAGTTGTAGCCATGACAGTAATGAAGGTATTTTCATGAGTTTTAAGTTTCCCCTAGCAAAGATATTTACCCCAGACATTTCAAATTTGAAATATGTAACATTGCACAGGGCTTTAACGTTAAGATAGCAAAGGATTATGGCAAAATCACAAAATGGCGGCTTCCATGTAGCAAAATGTTCCCATTTTTAGGAACATTTATGTTCCCATTAATCAGTATGCTCCTGGACTGGTAGGTAATTTGAATCATTTCTACAAAATCATACAGATATCTTTTCCAGTGGGTGTCCATGAGTATTTTAGGGATATTCCATGAGTCATTATCCAGGTTCAAATCGATTGTTGTATTTTCATTTAATTTTTTGATGAACCATTTTGTTTCCTCTTAGGAAACTGGGAAAAGGGAAGAGGAAACGTTTTCGCGCCGTTTTTTTCTCCAGGAGTTTTGAACTACAAAAAGCGAAGGCAAAAAACTTACCAGTTGCGTTGAATAGAGGAAGGGATATGGGTCAGGGGTGGACTAGATGTTCTATAAACTACCGGAAAAAGTGGGTGAAATAGGCGCAGCCCCCTCCCAAAAAATTTGTCGTGCCACGCCCTTCCATTCCTTAAAACAGTGCCCTTTTATAATGAGGGACGATAGTGCGAAACCTTGGTAAGGGGTCCAGGGCGAAGCCCCGGAGGCTTTAAAGATATCTTCTTTTTGAAATTTTGATGCTCCAAAATGACTGAAAATCAGCACAAAGATCCAAAACTAAATTAATAAAAGAAAACGATTTAAATCTATCAAGTTAAAATCTACTCAGATAAGCATCTAGGTTATCATTTATAAACAGGAAAAAGAACAATTTCCTTGTAGATTGAGAACAAATTAGGGAAAATTATGAGGTTGTGGAGAAATGACTGTTAGTTACTAATAGACCGGTAGGTCCAGGGCCCGGAGACGCTCTTAAGAAATCTTAGTTTTAATTTGAATTCCCCAAAATGACTTAAAGGACCTGTACTGTCGAAAGGGGAGAAGTGCACCATAACTGGTTTTCAAGGCCGTCTTGGTTGTCGATGTTATTTTTCCGTAACCTGTGTTCTCGTCCAAATTAAGCGTTTCGTGATAGCATTTGTACTCTTACGCAGGCGAAGAAAATTGTGTGTTCAACTCTCTCTCAAAGGGGAGGACTTCTCGTCTTTTTGATTCGTCCAAATGCGAAACTCTCCAGAAGAAACTAACCTGGGGAAGGGGGGACAAGATCCACTGAAGGGTCTGTAGAATCAATTGTACTGTTAATGGATATTGGGACAGGGATACAATTCAAATCAGTTTACTTTCGTATGACAACGGCCTGATCCCACATCAGTTTTGGGGCTAATTGTTCCCCCACCCCCCCCCTCAGTTAGTGGTGCCTGGCGTGGCCACTGGCAGACAGGTCTAATTTTTGATACTTGGTCGTTGAAATTTTTATGAATAATTTGAAGATTTGTATACAAAGGATTTCAGAACGTAACCATCACGGGCACGAAAAGTGTGTTCGAATATTCTTGAGACTCAAGGAAAATATGCCCTCGCATTTTGGCCGTCAGGTCATTCACTAATTTGAAATCTAAAAAAATGCAATTGATGAACAGAAAAAAATTTCAATTTTAAATTCGAACAATGAACTAAAATCAGCATTTGGGTTATCAGCAGATAGAAAGGAATTTTCCAGTTGAATGACCGTTTGATGCAATGTCATATTTTGAATGCATATTGAATACCTGTTTGTTTTTTATTGCAACTTTATATAGAAGTCAGTCAAATTTTACCACATAACCCAGATTTCCGATGATATACAATTTCACCTTAATCATCTTCAGTAAATGTGTGCCGGAAATATCCGTCATTATTATTTCCTGAGATAAACTAAAATATCATTTTTACTCAGACTGAAGTTAATTCAGTATAACAACCAATTACCAATAAATGGATCATTCAGATAAGTTGAGAATTTCTTCCGAATTTCTGTCACAGATTCTTAATATTTGCTCGGCCTAAAACACATTGATTGTTATACACTGACTAAATGAAAAATCAATCCTACTTTATATGAATTTAGAACAATTTCGTTCATAAATTACAGCTGCATTTCATTTTTATAATTTTCTCGACCTAAAACAATTAATTGTACTAGCCTATATGAAATTACGACAAATCATTCATTTCGTTCATAAATTAATAATAATGCATTTCATTGTTAAATGTTGTGGAGAATTATGCTTCATCATGTAATAAAAATTATAACATTTCTATGGAGTATTTGCATTGTTATGACCCGTACATTAAATACCGTTAATGCACGACCATTGTTACTTGGTTTATTCCATTTTCAACACAGGTAATATTCTGAATAAAGCGATAAAATATATGTAAATGTTTCTTGTTTTTATTTTTCTAGGTTTTTTTTTTTTTATGCATTTTAAACAATCTCACACGAAAATTTCTTTAAAAGATTAATGTTTTGGCATCGTGTTTATATGCGTATTTAATGCACGGTCCAAACGATTTTTGAGCTCGCGGCCATTCTTCGACGACAACGACGACGAGTGAACACACAATTACAATGACGGGGTCGTCGCCTGCGTATTCGATTATGATAGTAATAATGCTATTACCAGATTACGAAACGCTTAATACGACCCGGACGAGAACACAGGTACGACGTACGGACAGACATAACATCGACAACCAAGTCAATGTCCACGGCCTTGATAACCAGTTGTGGTGCACTGGCGTGTCTGCCTCAACATTAGTCTTTAAGAATAGCATATTTTGTTTTCAAGATGTACTAATCAAAGCTTGCTAGATATGTTAAATCGATCTTAACTGGACAGTCCGGTTGACGCTCCCGATCGGGAGTTTTCTTGTCATCATAACCCACAATGCATCTTTTCAAAGTCAAATATCTCTAAAGAAATACATAACAGTAAAATATATAGTGTAAGCCAAAGGTAGAAAAAATACATGCGAAATATTCTAATTTTATTGGTACAACAGAACGATAAAACTATTTTCTCCATTTTCACCATGCCAGCGCAAATTTGACTTTCACCAGGGAATTTTTAACAATTTAAGTAATCCTTGAAAATGTATTTCAATAGTTCCTGAAGAAGGGATTTTTAAACTTTAGTCACCAGCAAAAGCTCAAATTTTACAAAACAAAACTTATAGAAATATAAATTTCAGTATCATTTTCAAAGTATGCAACTTTAGAATAGCAGAATTTGAAAAGCAAATATAATTCTCAACGGCTGAAATTTTGAACAGTTTAAATTATGGTCATTGCGTATGTCTTGATCTACAGATAAGGAGATCTCCCGATCAGGAGCGTGGGCCGGACTGCTAAAAGAACATAACGATATAAACAATAAAAAACAGCAAAAAGTTTCATCAAAATCGCTTAAAAATCGTAAAGTTTACAGCATTTTTAATTTTAAAGCTTTATAATAAATCATGCTCATTTTAATGTTATGACATATTTCAATTTTGAACAGAAAAAAAAAATATCAAAAGCATGCGTAGTTTGAAGCTAGTCAAAGTTTGAAATTTTTTCGATATATGTAAAAGTTGTTTAAATTTCTGTCCAAAATTTCATTTACCTGTTTACTGTAGGCCTATACTGTATTCTCCTGTCAAATTTTTGATGGAAGATGGAGGGAATAACTCATGGAAGATGGAGGGTATAACTGATGCAAGGTATAACTGATGGAAGATGGAGGGTATAACTGATGCAAGGTATAACTGATGGAAGATGGAGGGTATAACTGATAGAGGGTATAACTGATGGAAGATGGAGGGTATAATTGATGCAAGGTATAACTGATGGAAGATGGAGGGTATAACTGATAGAGGATATAATGATGGAAGATGGAGGGTATAACTGATGGAAGATGGAGGGTATAATTGGTGGAAGATGGAGGGTATAACTGTATAACGAAGATTCAAAACCTATCGAAAAAAGGTGGTTAAGAATTAAAAAAATACAATAAGTGAAAAATCATAGCTTCCTGTGAGATTTCACAATTTTACATGAATTTGCATAAATTATCACGATATAGCCATAAAATTCAAAATACTGCCAATACAAAGAGTCAATTTCACACTGGTTTTGATGACGCTTTTTTCTATGTATATGATTTATATCATATTTCATTCCAAAACTTGGGAGTTGTTGCTACTTGTATATTAACCAAAGCCTACATATTTGTGTTCATTGTGCAGCTTAAGTAAATCACACGTCAACATTACCTCGAGAAAAATTAACACTTCAGATTTTCAATGAAATAGCAATTTGTATTTTACCCCCAAAATGCGGTAAGAAATCGACAAGGGACAATTCTACTTTTCAATAATACGTCCCCATCGACTTGTTTTAATTACTTGGTCCTTGGTCAGTTGGTCAGCAATGAAAGTTTCGAGGCGTTTATTTTTGTTTTTAATTTGTTTTTTTCACAAATAATTTCATTTACAAATTAACGAGATAGGAAAATATCTTGGCTATAAGTTGACAAGTTACGCTTGGCTGAAAATCTGAATGGACGTGAAGGTTGCTTCAAATTACCGAAAATAATTCTAGGTTTGTTATGAAATTGTGAAAATTGCGGGTTACGTTTGGCTCTAGCGATTTCTTTTTATGTACATACGGAACAAATACCTGAATTAAAACGGTAATTCAATAAAGACAATCTAGTTCTTAGCATCTATGTTTTTTAAAGATAATTGAAAAACGATTGAATATTCGTCACTTTAGATCAGTAGTTTAATTTAGGCCTACTCAAGAAAATCTACAACTGACTATTTCAAATGTAAATGCAATATCTAATATTCATAGCAGGAAGGCAGTTGAATTATCCCATGCCCCATTTTCGGCAATAGTGGCGGGGTAAGTGTACCCTCCTGGTCAGAGCAGTAAACCGTGTACCTTCCTGGTCAGAGCAGTGCGCTACAGCTTTCTGATCACAGCAGTGAGCCGCACCTTCCTGGTCAGAACAGGGAGCAGCAGCTTCCTCATGTCAGTGAGCTGCAGCTTCTTGATCAGAACAGGGAGCTGCACCCTCCCGATCAGAACAGAAAGCTGTAAATTCGTTATCTGAGCAACAATGAAGCTTCTCACAGAACAGCGAGTAGCGACTTCCTAATCAGGACAGATGGGCTGCAGCTTTATAATCAGGGCAGTAAGCTACTGCTTTCTGATCAGAGCAGTGAACTAACTGCACCTTCCTGCTAAGAGCAGTGAGATGCAGCTTTCTGATCAGGACAGAAAACAGCTTTCTGATCAGACCAGAAAGCAGCGGTTTTCTAATCAGAAGAGTGAACTGCAGCTTCGTGATCAGAGCAGTGAGCTAGAGCCCTCTGCTAAGATCAGAACATAGAGCTGCAGCTTCCTGATCAGAACAGTTTGCTTTGATAAGGTTTACCGGCACCGCAACAGTCTGAGTCAAACGTGTCGATCAGAACAAAAAGCTGTAAATTCATTATCCGAGCAACAGTGAAGCTTCTTAGAGAACAGCGACTTCTTAACCAGGGCAGATAGCTACAGCTTCCTGATCAGAACAGTGAGCTGCAGCTTCCTGCTCAGAGCAGTGAGCTGTAGCTTCCTGACCAGAGCAGTGAGCTGCAACTTCCTGTTCACAACAGTGAGCTGCACACTTTCCTGCTCAGAACAGTGAGCTGCAGCTACAGCTTTTCTTTAGGTGCAGCTCTAGCTGTTTCAGGGTAGTATAAGCTTCAACTTCCAGATCAAGATAGGGGTCATGATCAGAGGAAAACTACGGCCTAGTAAAAATTTCGTATTCGACGTATTAAGCGGCCCTGCTCTTATAAACGCCCACCCAACATTTTTTGACAGTTAACTTAATTCATTTGACTAATTTGAAGACTTCAAATAGTTTTGTATTATCCACTATTCTGCAGTTTTTCGTGTGACGTTCATGATGTTTTTGTGGTGGTTATTGTGAGGCTAGCATCATAGAACCCCGTTCTGCCCGTTCACACAATGCAGTCAACTGCACGCAGCCGGAGCATGGGCACTTATCAGAAAGAAAATTTGGGCCTAAAAAGAAGGGCAGCTATATTTTCTCTAGCGCCCTGGGCGCCTATTACGTAGCGACTTGTTCTTGATATATTGAAGTCTTGTTTCCTCCATGCACCCCTATTATAAAGAAAAGTACAAGAATTTTAATAGGATGAAAATAATCTATTGTAAGAACACTTAACACACCCATTGTACAAGGACATTTCATAAAGAAAGTGCAGTGAGTTCAGATAGTTAATTACTCCTGCCCTTATTGATAGTGAGCAATTATTATGACGGTGATTCGGTGAAGCCTATCATCAGATCATGCATTCACCAGTTTACTGTAAATGGGTGCGGCAAACACAAACAAGAATTACGTGAGAATGTTGTATAGAATGATTGCCACAGAATGGTTCACCTGGAAAATGTTACGGGTATCATAAAGGTATATGGACGTGCCGAGGCATCTATAGATAAACTGTATTAAGCATGAAAAATGCAACGAAATTGTATCAAAATCGTTTAAAAATTCAATAACTTAACTTAAATTATGCAAATTTATATGCAAATTGAAAAAAAAAATCAAATTTGTGATGTTACAACTTCTTATGTACATCCTTTGTTTTTCAATTTTCTTTTATAATTTTTTGAAGAGACACCCTAAAAGATTTATAGCAGGAGTAGGCGTTCCCACTATTTCTAGAAGGCATTCCCACCATTTTCAGTAAGCGTTCCCACCATTTTCAGTAGGCGTTTCCACCATTTTCAGTAAGCGTCCCACCATTTTTAGTAGGCGTTCCCACCATATTCAGTAGGCGTTTCCATTATTTTTAGTAGGCGTTCCCACCATTTCAGTAGGCGTTCCCACCATTTTCAGTAGGCCTTCCCACCATTTGCTGTAGGCGTTCCCACCATTTTCAGTAGGCATTCCCATCATTTTCAATAGGCGTTCCCACCATTTTCAGTAGGCGTTCCCACCATTTTCAATGAATCAGATTTACGAAGTAAATTTTAAATAATTACATAAACAGATAATGACCGTTTTGAGCTGTCCACCCTGTCCCAAAATTTATTTAACATAAATTAAATACCAATCAAATTTTGATCAGTCACAACTTAAGAAATTAATTCCAAGTGTTACATGCGACCTTTCGCAAGAAATCAAAGACATTCCGTGACGAAAATTGTGCAATAACACAGTCATGCAATAACTGAGTGGCGTAGTTCCAGAAAATTCCAAGATGATCTCATACTGACCTGCTGACACAATCTTCTAGAATTGGAACATTGCCGGGAAACATTGTGACAATATTTCTAAAAATACTCACTGTCTACGTCCGGTGTGATAGTAAATTCGGCCCTTCCCCCCCCCCCCTCCCCCACTCCCTCCCTAGTAAATTTGTGGCCCTTCGGACTGATTTTACTAGGTAATTTACTGGTGTGTCTGTACTGGTTCCTCCAATTAATTTTGCGTACTGAAGTGATAAGCTAAAATCAAAGTAAGTAATATTTACGTACGGAATACAGCACCGCTGTACTCTTAGAATTTGGCCACGAACAGAAAATGCCTTCCAGTAAGCACTTCGGTATAAAAAAAAAATATAATATTTTCTTTAATCTGGGCAGCACCCATCGGGATACACTAAACAAAACGGCAGTGAGATTTACTGCGAAGGGAGAAGGAGGGCTTTTTCTTGCAAAAGGCGGACAAGTTGTTGTCTCCTCCGTTGAGGAGAGAAGACAATGCTTCTTTGCGATGTTGGAGGTAGGCCTAAGTCATGGGCTAACCAAGGCATGAACTGTAAATTGTAATGATCATTTATAATGTAACGTTAGTGTTAATTCTTTGGGCCCAGGTCCTAGTCGAAACTACCAACAGTAGGGTCGTTAATGCTCACGGGAGAAATAGACTTAGGGCCTATGAGTGCACGGGCCGAGGGCCCAAATTTCCCAGCGGACCGTGTTTATTATGAGGGGGGGGGACCACATTTTCTGGATGGCTACGGCTTAAATGTCTAAGGCCTAAATTTCCTAGGAAATAAGAACCGGGACCAAAATTTACTGGTGGACAAAATGTACTTTTACACCGGGTACGTCTATTTCTAAAAATTGGAATCACTTGAAATGTATATAAGATACTAGTTTTCTAAACTTTCATTTGAGGTTTCATCAATTTCTGTGTCTGTGCTCTTACATCGAGAATTTTTTAACTGCTTTCAGTCAGCTAGTGTGTGGATTATTATGTCAACTTGAATTATTGTTGATTTCTGCTGGAGAATATGATAGTCAGATGTCTTTTTTGACTGTCTGGCGAATCTATATCATTTAGATCATAAAGTGGATCTATGCAGCTGTTATAAAAGTATTTCAATGAGCTTAAATCCTACGGACTTAAAGAGACTTTGAGAGAAATCATCGCATCGATATTATTACAGAATTCTTCGCGGAATTGGATCACTATCTTGGAATATACTGGACCATCGCCCAAAGATCAGGAAGACTCAGTTCAGGCTATTTAGGCTAAGTTTTAACTTAAAGATTATTATTTTGTACTATTTGTAGGAAAGAAACTTCAGAAATTTTGAATACACAAGATTCAATTTCAATGCCACTGATTTGATTTGATCTTTTGACATTAAGTTCTGTTACACATTTCCAGTTTTAGTCCGTAAGACAAGCTATTCAGTTTTTACATTATTTTGAAAATGTAAAAACTG
The DNA here is from genome assembly GCA_020152595.1 of Chiridota heheva. NCBI lineage: Eukaryota > Metazoa > Echinodermata > Holothuroidea > Apodida > Chiridotidae > Chiridota > Chiridota heheva. The sequence goes on along the minus strand of JAIGNY010002542.1, from coordinate 306,527 downwards.
ACTGGATTTGATTTTATACTCTGTTAGGCCTGAATAATATAGAAATGTGCAAACACCTTTACAATATTCCACTTTATCAGGCACGGGCTTTTAATAAATTGGGACAAAAGGATCCGCTAGAATGGCGGTAAATGCCCACAATATCAGAGGGTCACCTTCGCGAGTATGCAAGATGGGTCTTTGTGATTTTTCAAATGAACAACGTTTATTTGATGGAAAAGGATATACCTGTCTATTTCATTGCCATGTTTTATTTGAAAGTATGGGTACAGGCGGGTCTTCGTTTGATCTTTATATCTTGTATCTTTTTTTAACAAAGCGTGGCTGGTCAAGTTAAAGAGGCGAATAATTGGTAGTATGAAACAACATACAGGCCTACTATACTGCTATAGTAGTACTAATTGATCATATGTGCCAAACAGCTCAAACAGCTAATGAACAGTCCAGCATTCCAGGGAGAGACCTTCAATTTAAAGGATTAGTTCAGTGGTCAAGCAAGTTTATCTTGAGTGAAAGAGGACTTCAAAAGAAACAAAGTGGTGAAAAAACTACTTAAATATCTTATTCCGTTAAGGAGATATTAAAGTTTAAAGTTCTTCTATGTGAAATAATTAATGTACTTAGTTTACTATGGAAGGTTGGCGCACTCATCCTCACATTCTTAACCATTGTTAATGTATTTTAAAGGAAATTGATTGAACTTTCTTATTATTTGAATTATTTTCCCCGAACTTTCTTCAGGTGGCAAATCATAATTACCTTTACAAGATTCTGTTTTACTTCTTTCCTGACATATGGTTTTCAAGCCACAAAATGGCAGGACGAAATATAATAGACTAAAATAAAGACTTTTAGGAATCTGAGGTTGTGATGTCACAACTAGTATGATTTCAGTTGTTTCTACACAAATTGATACCAAACTTTAAACTTAATTTAAAGGAATTCCTTACTTTTAGTGATTCTAGAACTAAGGAATATACACGAGCTCAATTACACTATTTGTTGTGGCCAACAATGCTAACTTTCACGTAATCATTGGCCTACACATCCCTCAGTGCGGTTGACATTGGGTTGACATTGGGTTGACATTGTTTTTGAAAATTCACACGTTGTAGAAAATTGATGATTGAAAAATAACTTACTTTTTGGATATTCTTAAACCAATTTATTCTAAATAATACACTTTTCCAAAACTTTTTTTAAATCTGTACCTTTTTAGCACCACGACGGGATAAAGTTATACGATTCATGTGGTCGATTCACATCTTTCTTAGTCACCGCACGTTTGTGATCAACTATTCAAACGTCCGCAAATAACTTTTAGGATGTTCCACCAACTGCGGTTGATTTCTCGCCGACTACATTTTGTTGTTCTTGTAATTTTATTAAATAGTTTTAGTAAATAAACTGTGTGCAAAAACAAATAAATAAAGATCAAGAAATATTTTGATTATATAATTGTACTTTTTGTATGAAATTATAATTGTATTATCTTGATTTTTCCGCAAATAATCTAAAACTTTTTACCCCCGCTAAAATGTTATAGCCCGATAGCAGTGTTTTAAACTTTGACCGTACTTTGGAGAGCTCGTCAGACGATTTTTACGGAAAGAAAAAGTAGTCCAGTAAATGCTTCGATAAAAGTAACTAAAATCACCATAAAAACAGTTTTTGAAGACATGGATAAAGTAGTCCAGTAAATGCTTCGATAAAAGTAACTAAAATCACCGTAAAAACAGTTTTTAAAGACATGGATAAAGTAGTCTAGCAAATGCTTCGATTAAAGTAACTAAAATCACCGTCAAAACAGTTTTTAAAGACATGGATGGGCTTTAAATATCATGAATAAGCATTGTGGGCGAAAAAAAGGTAAAATGGTTTCGTTTTCATAACGATCTTAAAACTTAGAATTTTCTATGTATTAACACATCGCCTAAAACAACACAGCAGGGTATAGGCTTATGTAGCTTCTTCGGACGACAAGCCATCAGTACGTCAGCCATACTAATACGGCTGACATCAGAACGACGGTACTACGGGAAGTACTAAGCAGTTACAGGTTAGCATCTAAGCTCTTGAGCACAAAATGTTTGGGTTGAGTGTAGAAATCTCCAGACCAAAAGAGAAATTTCGCTATACGAATTTCGCCACTTTATCATGAAACGCCAATTGGGCATTGATTAATCGCATCGGACGTAAGTCAATCGCATCGGAGTATAGTCCATCGCCTCGGTCTTTACTAAATCGTATCGGACTTTATTCAATCGCACGTCCGTCCATCGCAGCGCACTTTTGTACACCGCATCGCCTTTCCGTTCAACGCATCGCGCTTTTGTCAAATGCAAAAACAAGCCTAACTTATACGGCTAATTTTGAAATTGGCGGGAAACATTTAGGCTAATACCGAACGAAACTGTGATGCGTTTAACAAAAATGCGTTGGGTTGGGTTTTTTGTTGTTGACGAAAGTGCGATACATTTGACAAAAGTGCGATGCGTTGAACGAAAAGAGATGCGATGCACAAGTGCGATTGAGTAAAGTCCGATGCGATTGGGTAAAGTCCGATGCGATTGGGTAAAGTCCGATGCGATTGAGTTCAAGTCCAATGCGGTGGACTAAAGTCCATGCGATTAATTAATGCCCAATCGGCATTCCATATTCTATCCCTATTTTCTTGAAATCGAAATGGAAACGTTTCTTAATCCCATGGCTTTTCAAGCATTTTTGTAACATAATTGAAAATATTCACATTTCTTGAATCTCCTTAACCTGTTAACGTGTGAAATTTATTTCAAATTCATCTACACAGTAGGCCTGTGGGACGCGCGGTGCATTGTGGGGAATAGAGACCTCCATTGCATTTAATATCCTGAATTTTAAGGATCGGGTAGATCCTTAAAATCAAGGATCTCCTGGACTTTTAACAAAGGTCACTTAATAGTGAACTGTATAGGCCTACAAAGTATTCAATTATTAGTTCAGTGGTCAAGCAAGTCCATTTTATGAAAGAGGACTTCAAAAGAAACGTGGTGAAGAAAGCATTCAAAAATTATATTCTGTTAAGAATATAGCTTATATAGCTTGATAGACATATCATTTGTGTAGTAACGACTGAAATCAGACTAGTTGTGATGTCATAGCCTCCCTCAAAGTCTTAATGTATTCTATCATATTTTGTCCTGCTATTTTGTAGCTTAAGAACTATAGGATATGTCAGAAAAGAAGTCAAACTGAATCTAGTAAGGATATTTATAATATACAACCTGAAGAAAGTTCGAGGAAAATAACTCAAATAGTAAAAGATTTAAATACACTTTCTATAAAATACATTAACAATTGTTATGAATGTGAGGATGAGGACGCCAATTCTCGTAGACTAACACTAAGTACACCAGTCATTTATACACAGCTAAGACAAAAGCTTTGAACTTGAATGACTCCTTAACGGGATAAGAATTTTGAACGCCTTCTTTACCATTTCGTTTGCCGACGACTACGAGTGAACACACAATTACAATGACGGGGTCGTCGCCTGCGTATTCGGTTATGATAGTAACAATGTTATCACGAAATGCTTAATACGACCCGGACGAGAACACAGGTACGACGTACGGACAGACATAACATCGACAACCAAGTCAATGTTCACGGCCTTTGATAACCAGTTGTGGTGCACTGGCGTGTCTACCTAAGCCAGGCTTGAACCCAGGGCCTCGTGGTCTGTAGACAGGTATGATAACCGCTACATCACAGTTAGTAGACGTTTCGTTTCTTTTGAAGTCCTCTTTTATATAAGATGGACTTGCTTGACCACTGAACTGTATAGGCTTACAACAACCGAAAGTATTTTCGAAAATAGCAATGCAGTCTATATAGCAGGGCGTTTTTTGTAACACACAGACTGGAGTCACGCCCCTTCACTCAGCAAAGTCCCCCCCTCCATTTTAGTCCCCTCCCCTCCATTTTAGTCCCCCCCCCCTCCCTGGTTTGGTCCCTTTTGGTCCCAGTTTGTTTCTTAATATATATCACCAAACAAATTAAGTGCACCATTTTTTTAAAGAATTAAAAGTTCTCGAAAATGGAAGAAAACGTTTCTTAAATCGAAGAAAATTGTCCGGAAATGAAATAATTTTCCTTAAAATTGGCCAAAATATTTCTAAAAATGAGCAAAATTTCCCCCAAATGAGCAAAATTGTCCAATAGAAAACCTAAATTATCTCATATTAAAATCAAAAATTGAGCGAAAAGGTCTTTTATGTGTATTGCCCCACCCCCACCCCCACCCCCACCACTAAAGATGTTTTTATTTTTTTTTTAAAGGCACTGTTGAATAGCATATATTTTATGGGCCTTTTAATCCTTCGAGAGGGGTTCATACGACCCCACTGACCCTACGAACAATACGTTGAAACAATAGATATACATTGTTAAAACAATGAATATGCACTGAAAATATGTGGTGGATTCAACTGGCAACATCATATAAATTTTCCTATCTTCTTGAATAGTCTAGTAGGATTAAGGCATTTTTAAGAAGCTGTAAAAATGGGCAATTAGAGGATTTGTATATATTTTTTTGTTGCAACTTTGATCATTTTTGATGGAATTACAACAAATTTTGCTGCCTTGAGGCATGGTAGCTCGTGAAGGTGAAATGTTTGAAATACATAAGTAAGACTAAAACTGTCTTTGGAGCAATTTGAAGATTAACGTTAACATAAGAAATGGAGGAAATGTATACCCTCGGGCAGAAACGATTTGTCCCGAGTGACGGGATTAGCTTAAACAAGTCGAGTGGTACTTATCTCGCAAGGGGATTAAATCCTTCAAGTTTCCATGACAAGATAAAAGCAATTGTTATCGTTCAAGTTTTGAATAGTCGATGGCGGCTCTTCAAAATTAGATCAATCTGGGTTATAAACAACGTTATGTCTACCGTGTAAGTGTCGTAAAAATAAGCTTCAAACATGACGGAATATTTCATGTTTCAATCTGTCACGATATTATATTTTCGAGTTGTGTAAACAATGATGACTATATCTGCCCATTTAGACACCATGAGGAACGTTTTGCCGTCCAAGTTGTCTAAAAACAATGGATCACGTTATCATGTATGACAAGTATCATACTATTAAAATAGTCTTGGATTAGTTGAATAGCACAACAGACTGCCAGATAGCGCACCACCTGATCACGTTGGCCCTCTGCAGGTTGGCGATTGATGGCAAGGTTGGCCCTATGCTGGAATTGCATGCTAGCGTTGGGTCAATCTTGGGCCAACACTTGCACAACATTAAATCAATGTTTGGGTCAACAGCGCTCATACGAGAAGGTAACATTTAACGTTCAAAGGATTGAACCAGTGATCGAGCAAGATTAATTTTATATGAAGGACAAACTCAAAGGAAACAAAATGGTGAAGAAATTACTTCAATATCTTATTCCGTTAAAGAGGTAATCAGGTTTAAAGTCGTGTCTTATCAAGGTCTTTGGTAGAATTTAGAAATGACTGTATGGTGTAGTTAATATACTATGGAAGGTTGGCGCCCTCATCCTCACCTTCTTTACAATTGTTAATGTATTTTAAAGAAAATGTATTGTTCATTTTGCTTTTTTACCATTTGTATTATTTTCCCTCTAACTTTCTTCAGGCATGTTAGGTGGTGAATCATAATTACCCTTATACAAGATTCCTTTTTTACCTGTTTACTCCTTTCCTGACATATCCAATGGTTTTAATCCACAAAATCGCAGGACAAAATATGATAGAATAGATAAAGACTATGGAGACTGAGATTCTGAGGTCATAACTAGTCTGATTTCTGTCGTTTCTACACAAATGATACTAAACTTCAAACTTAACTTCTCTGAATGCGTTCTTCTCCATTTTGTAGATTTTCTTGACCCCTGACCTAATCCTTTGAACAACATTTTTTTCAACACACTGCTAATTTATTCCAACGCTGTGCCTATTACCATCATTTGCCCAGCGAGCTACCATGCCATTTTCAACATTTGTTGATAAATTTCTTAGGTATGTGGTATGACGGACGGCTCAATAAATTTATGTATTTTTTTTTTATTTCACTGCAAATGATGAGGGGGTTTATTCCTCCATTATATATTATTTGGAGGTATGGTCACTTTACGCAAAAAACGAGCGCGTGGAAAATCTTTGTTTAGATTCACGTGTTGGCATCGTTTATATAAAACTAATATCTAAACTAGAATATTAGCACTCTCTAGAGAGCATACCTCCGTCTGTTGCAATTCCAACATGCCTATAATAATCTTAGAGTTTATTTGATCCCGAATACCCATTTTAATCTACCTCAGAAATACTAGGCCCACCAAGATTCATCCCCAAGTTTTGATCTGTAATGAACATTTGCAATTTGAACACTTGAAGATTATCTTCCGACTGGATTTCGTCTAAGGCTACACCATTGTTTTCAGTTTTATTTACGCGAAGCACCATTGTTTGAGCTCTATTTAGCCAGGATTCACATTATGTCATTTTTCATTCATGGCAGAAACCAAATTGTTTCATTTTTCTTGATTCCAGGGAACACTTGATGTAAGTCTCTTTAAGTCCAGAAAATTGTTTGTTTGTATCTTCATTCAGAGCGCAAAGTCATTGTTCAAGCACATTCCATCGAAAAGTTTCAACTTAATCTTGTTAACTTATGTCTTGACAGATCTCATCCTAAAACATCCCCACTCCTCAATTTCTGCCCTTCCCCTGTTTCAATTAGTCCCAAATTGTAATCACTTGTTCATGAAACAGTAACAAAACCACACACCAAATTAATTCAAAACCCACTTATCAGTTCTGGAGATATCTTGATGACAAACAAACAGACAAGCGGCGAAAACATGTCCCTACCACCCATTTTCACCCTTACCCTGTTCCAAATTTGTCTCAAATTTGAATCACTTCTTCCTTAAAGCAGTAACAAAACCACACACCAAATTTAATCTAAATTCAATTATCAGTTCTTGGGATATCTTGATGATAGACAAATTCACCTTAAAATGTCCTCACCCCTCCATTTTCACCCTTCCCCTATTTATGTCCCAAATTTTTCACACTTTGTTCTTAGGCAGTAAACAAAACTACACACCAATTTTGATCAGACTCCAATGATCATTTCTTGAGATATTTTGAATTCAAACAAACAAACAAATTTACAGAGGCGAAAAAAATAACCTTTGTCCAACTTCATTGGCGGAGGAAAAAATTGACAATTGATGGCTGTGTAATTGTTGTGCTTGTGACCAGGACATTTTAGGGGTTCTTGACCTCTAAGAGGTGACCCTTTCTATCAGCGATGTCGGAACCACTGGGGCAAGGAGACTATTGCGAAGGGGGAAAGGAGGTGCACTTTTAAAATTTTGGGGCGGACTGGGGAGGGAGGTGCACTTTTAAAAGTTGGGGGCGGACTGGGACAGGAGGTGCCCTTTTGAAAGTTTAGGCGGACCTTGTAGGAGGTGCTCTTTTGAAAGTTATGTGAAATTATTCGAAGTTATTCTTACAGCTTGAAAACAAATAGAAAACCACTTACTCACAAATCCTTCATAGTACATAGAAGATTTAACATACATTTTATACTTATTTGACACAATTTAAGCATGTCATATATACCAGGGGGAGTGACACTGAGGCCGTGTCGGAGGGGCCGTGTCGGAGGGGGGAGGGCATTTTCCCCAATAGTTTTCAAACGTATGGGCCTTTTACCTATTCGCCCGATGAACAATTGACAACATTGGCCCTAAACTCAAATCGCGATTTGCCTACCGAAAGTGGGAAGAGTGAGAGGGTGGAGGAGGGAGGGGAGATGGGGTAAAGAGGGAAGGGGGGGGGGGGTCACAAAATCACGCTAAAATACAAATACAAAGGTATACATTAGAAACCAGAAATCGCAAACGATACAAATCCCTTCGCCGCTAATAACATGCTCTCCAGCCTCTGTCACCTGCCATCTCACTCTCATGTTCCACGTGCCATACCATACTACTTCCCTACCTACAGGAAATCATACCTGAAAATCCAGATGCCATTCCACCACATGACCCATATGTCATCACACATGCAATCAAGATGACATCCTACCATATGACTTGCCACCCTGTCTCATATACTATGCCACCCTGTCCCACATGCCGTCCATCCCTGTACCACGGGCCATACAACGTGCCATCCCCATGTCCCACATGTTATCCCTAAATGTACCAAGTGCCATTCCACCCTTTATGATTTTTTTTCCTTCAAAAACTGACAAAAGCCTCTTTTTGAAAATGAAAATGAATTACTGTCAAAAAAAAGTGCCCTCACTTGATTTTCTGCCCCCCCCCCCCCCTTTCCCCCAATTACACCGCCACTACGCCAGTGGCGTGTAAAGAAAACAAGTTCTTTAGTTCATCGCTTTTAAAAAGAAAACCTGCGAGGGCTCTTCTTGCCCCGTGAATGGAAAGAACAAGCTTCCCAAGTGTGGCGATGGGCAGTGACCATCGTCCCCGTTGTGCAGGCGTCCTCGTCAACTTTTTACTATATTACATCATGCAGGAATTACTCACCGTCACTTTGGTCAGTTTCACAAGATTTCTCTGTTGAGGTGATTCCGTCTTGTCGAAGATTCCTGTCTCTGATTGGACTTTCGCTAAGTCTCCAATGACGTCATCTCTGAAATCCTGTGCGTCCACCAATCGGCATCCATGTACCTGTTCACTTTCTTGTTTGCATCTATGGCGTTTTATCATTTCATTTTCAGATGAACTACGGTTATTATGGTCTTGTTTAATACCGTGCAATATGTTTTGTATGCTGGGCCATCTATCAAATCAAACGTCATTCTGCAATGTTAGTATGTTAAAACACGTTGTTTAATCTGAAAAACAGACGGCACAGAGCAATTAACAACACCAGATAGGAAACGTGATGGCGTAGCATTTGTCATTTCATCAAATTAAAAAGCGTAGTGGCGCAGATCATTGTTTGGAGAATTCATCTTCCTATCCACAGTCGGTAATTTCAAAAATTCGATTTATGCTTTACTGCTTGGTACGTTGTGTTCCATTTGTCCTGTTTTTCATTAAAGAGAAAAAAGCAACATGGCGCTAATCTGCAAGAAGAAAAAAAGGTACAAGTTAAAGGACTACTTCAATAGTCAAGCAAACTTATCTTATGTGAAAGCCTAACTTTAAAAGAAACTACAACTGTCGGAAGGACAGTATGCTCGACTATTCAAAGCTAGTATAGAGAATGATCTTATAGAGGGAAGTGTATACAGAAATAGGGTAGCAGGGGCAGATGGTTTGAAATTACTTGAGCTTTGAAAGATGCACTTACATTTTCATTTGCACTACAGCTTCAAAATATCTTAAAGTTTTCCAAGATTTTTTAAGACAAAAAAGCTCAAGTTTACTTTACCCAGTAACTCATAAAACATGTAAAACCTAGCAGTCTTTATAACTACAACACCTCTTTTAGTTCTATCAATTGAATAACAAAGAAAGGAGAGGCCCTGACTTGCCAATGTCAATGAAAGAATGCCATTAAACCCCCTTTCCAACCTGTACCCTTCCCCGGCCGCTACACATTCCCAGAACTACATTCTGGATTGTAATACAACTTCCAAGTTAAGAAAATATGTGTGTCAAGCAAAGTCAAGCAACATGAAAAGTGTACAATAATATTAAAACAAAATTATGCGAAACAATATTGCCTAACGTATGACATACTAGACATTGGAAACGATACAACTCCTCTCACCGCTAATAATGCATATTCCAGACTGTCCCACATTCCATCCCAACCTGTCCCAAATGTCACCCCACGTCTTTACTCTATGCAATCACACCTGAAAACCAGATACTGTATGTCATTCCACCACTTGCATGACCCATATACCATCACAACTAAAATCCAGATGACATCCCACCACATGCCATTTCGCCCTGTCCCACATGTCAACTCACCCTGTTCCACATGCCAACCCACCCTGTTCCACATACTAACCCGTCCTGTTCCACATGCCAACCCACCTTGTTCTACATGCCAATCCACTCTGTCTAACATGCCAATTCACCCTGTCTAACATGCCAACACATCCTGACCAACATCCCACCGCACACTGCTCTACATACAATTCCACCCTGTCCCACATGACCTCATCCTAATTCCTTCAGCTACTTTATCATCATGTCATATTTCTCAAACCCCTAATATAACATTCTTTAGAAGCAAGGAAATTTTGTATTTGTTTCTTTATTCATGGCAAGACAAACATTTTGATTGCTATTCATGTCAGGAATATCAATATCATATCAAAGTCATAAGCCATATGTTTTTGATCTCAGGTCAAACATATTGCAGCAAATGCCCACTATACCTCACCATTAAGTGTGAACAATGCTCTTCGCATATATTGATTGATCTTTTGTTTAAGCAAAATCATCATACCCACTTTAATTCAAGAGATATATTTTTTCACTGTTATGCAAATAAGCTAATTGGTATGCACACGCAAGCACAAATCATGCTCATTTGAACAGTATCCATATCCTCTACCCCTGTAACAAGTACCAAGTTATTATCTAAGGTTAAATATTTTATGCGAAAGTCTATTGTTATGCAAATAACCTAATTAATATGCATATTACACCTCACCATTATGTGTAGACAATGGTCTTCACATATATGATCATTTGTGTAAACAAAATCCACATGCACTCCCACTTTAATTTAAGAGATATCATAGATACAACTATTTTCATTGTTATGCAAATAAGCTAAGTATTATGCACACACAACCCCCATCATGCTTATTTGAACAGTACCCATGTCCTCTACCCCTGTGCCAAGTTACATGAATGTACATCAATCTTTACTTAAGTTATGCCATCATGAATTTTAAACATTTGTACGAAAGTCTATTGTTATGCAAATAACCTAATTAATATGCACACTTCACCTCAACATTAAATGTAGACAATGCTCTTCACATATATAATCGCTTGTCCAAACAAAATTCCCACATCCACTCTAATTTAAGGGATATTATAGATACAAATCTTTTCATTGTTATGCAAATAAGCTAATTAGTATGCACATAGAACCCCTAATCGTGCTCATTTGAACAGCACCCATGTCATCTACCCCTATGCCAAATCACATGAATGTACATTATTCATTAGTTATGAAAACTTTAACCAAAACTTTAAATCAAAACTTTAACCTGATAAATATTTTCATCGTTATGCAAATAAGTTAATTAGTATGCACACACAATCCTCCAATCATGCTCATTTGATTAGTTTGTTTGTTTGTTTGTTTGATGAGGTCTTAACGGCACCACGACAACGAAGGTCAAATTGTGCCTGAGAGGTCAGATCATTTTAGAGGTAGTAAGGAAAGAGACCAGGGGAAGAATGAGAGAAATTCAAGAACAAAAGCCAGAAAGCTGTGATCGAGAGAGGAGGTGCATGGGTAAAACTAAAAACAGAGTAGAGAGGGGTGGAAGAGGAGGATTAAATATGGTTGTAGAGGATGCATGCTGAAGGAAGGAGACTATTTTATCTGGAGGATTTTTTGGAAGAACTCAGCAATTGAGTTGTGGGGCGAGAGAAGCTCTGGGAAGGTTGTACAGGGGCAAGCAAGGAGAACGTGTTGGATTGTAAGGATGCAGTGGCAATTGTTACAGAGGGTTGGGGGAACCAATAAGGAGGTGGGAGTGAGTGAGGTGGGTGTGACCAATTCTAAGACGGGTAATATGAACGTTGTCGATACGAGAAAGGTTGTACCCATGTCCTCTACCCCTATGCCAACTTCCAAGTCACATAAATGTACACCATTTATAACAAGTTAAGAAAACTTTAACCAAAACTTTACCGGACGCTGACGCCGACGTCGACGTTGACGCCGACGTCGACGTTGACGTCGACGTTGACGCACGCCGACGTCGACGCCGACGTCGACGTTGACGCCGGGATGCCGGGGGTAATAGAATAGTTCTACTATTATTCGAATAGTCGAGCTTACAAAATGGTGAAGAAACCTAATTCAGTATCTTACTCAACGGTTATTATCAGTTCAGTCCACGCGCCCGAAAGGGAGGGAGATCTCCCAATCTGGAGATTTTTGTCATTATATCCCCAAAAAGTATTTTTCCAAATTCAAAGTATAAAAAAATATATACATAACGGCAAAATAGGATTTAGCCAAGGGTAGGAAAAATGCATGCGCAATATTCTAATTTTATTGGCGCAACAGAACGATGAAATTATTTTACCCATTTTCACCAGCGCAAATTTGACTTTCACCAGGAAATTTAAAGTAATCTTTAAAAGTTAAATTCAATCATTTCTGAATAGCAAATTTTAACATTTTAGTCACCAGCAAAACCTCAAATTACATAGAAATATTAATTTCAATATCATTTGCAAAGTATACAACTTTAGGATTACAGAAATTTAAAAAGCAAACTTTTTTGAAACGCTGAAGTTGTTAGCATTTAAAATATTGTTGAATTGTTAGCATTTAAATTATGGTCTCTGCTCATGCAGTCATGTCTCCAGCTCGATCTCCCATCAGGAGATATTCCAATCGGGAGCGTGGACCGGAAAGATTATGTTAAAGAGATATCCCAAGATGAAAGTTCTGCGTCATTTGTGGAGAAAGAACTGGTATGGAAAGTCTGATGCGCTAATGTGGAAGGTTGGCGCCCTCGTGCCTTATACCGACATTCTTAGCAATTTGTTAATGCATTAATGTAAACTCACTTTAACATTTTTTCAAATTATTCGAGTGTAAATCATGTTACTTAATTAAATCTGGCAGTTTTAGTACTTTTCTTATCTAATGGTTTTTCTGTCAATGAAACATGAGAAAGAGATTTAATAACATAACATAACAAGATTACGGGCTAAGAAGGGCTAGTCACCCCATAAAAAGCCCAAACTAACACCACCACGACCACAAAAAAAAAAAAAAATCTAAAAAAAATCAAAGACGCCCAGAGTTAGTAAAGAAATGATCAATGTTGACTTAGAAATTGTGAGCAGAATCGGAGCTGCTTACCCACTCAGGCAAACCAATACACTCATTTACAACTACATTGCGAAAAGCTAAAACGCCGAATATCTATGATGTCACAACTACAGCTTGATTTCAGTCGTTTCAAATGAGAACGAGCTTTAAATTGATTCTCTTTAACTTTAGCGGAATAGGATATTGTATTAGTTTCTTCACCATTTAGTTCTTTTTGATATAAAATAAACTAATGCTTTAGATGCAGCGACGTGGCTATAGTAGGGTGGGCGAACGGATATTTCCTAGAATAAGCACCCTACGACACAACACGCCGAGTTTCCTATCTGGAGGTTTCACTTATCATTAAGTCAATGGAAAAATCAGAACAACTTTCACCTTTTTGTGATTTAAAAAGTACTGGAATAAATTCAATTTCTGCAAATATGATTAAGACCAATCCCAACACATCAGCCTAGCGGCCAAACAATACAGTCACAGTCTTTGACCCCATATCGGACAAAATAGCGGCCATTTTGAACGGTTTCTATAATAACTGCGGCCTCACAAAGTTCCCTATATTTTGATATTTTTAATTTGAAGTAATTTAATGTTAATGTAGAGCTAACATACATATCAAGAAGTCATGCACTTTCTTTCAGTAAGTTTGAAACTAGAGAGTTGTTGCAAAAATGTTGAAATTTCCATCGACTCAACGACATTTGTCATATCCTTTTTATAAAAATAACCCATAAATTGTCAACCGTATAGCTTAATGCAAGCTAAATTTTACAAGAATCTTGTGTTTTATCAACATGTTCAACATATTTGAGTTTCAGATGTTTTTTCTCTTGACTCATGAAAAATTATTTGCAAAAACCTGAAAAAAGTTAGACCTTCCATTGACTCCCAACATGCCCAATGATAACTTTGATAAGTGACCCTTCTAGAAAGTACTGTGCCCTATGCTATAGGAGCACACGTGTATACTCCCAACATG
>JAIGNY010002542.1:132500-287500 GCA_020152595.1 Chiridota heheva | reverse complement strand
AGTTTTACCAGTGGGGCACTGTAAGTGTGGGATCTGGGGATAATCGTACAATGCTCAAGCTTGCCACTGACATCTGGACACGCTGAAGACTGATTGCAACTTTGGCTCTAAAGTCTAATATATATTGATATATTAGTATATAGCATGGTGAAAAAAAACCTGAATCATTCTACGGACCTTTATTTGCTTCTCACTTTATTTGGGACATTAAATATTCTGATTCATGATCAATGCGATTCACGAATCATCAAATTCATCCGGTTTCAAACAATTTCCAATTTGTGTATTTTTGGTATAAAATTGTCCCGAATTTTTGTCCAAAATATCTAATCAAAATATTTTCTAACTGAAAAAAAAAAAAAACAAACAGGTGTGGTGTAGTGTAAGGGGAATGGGAAAGAAAGGGGGAAGGGGGAGTTCTTATAAAGCTACCCAGAAAACACAAAACGTTTTAAAACATTTTGTGTTATATTGTTTTGATAATATAAAAATGTAGTGTCATAAAAACTTTATTACAACAATTTTAAAAATAATATTTTGCAAAAAATGTTTTTTATTATATCATTTTTATGTTTTTAAAAACTTTTTTTTCTTCAAATGTTGTAAAAACATTTTTATGACACCACAAACTGATATTATAAAAAATTTTGAAAAATGTTTTTTGATGTTTTAAAACATTATCATGTTTACTGGGTTAGGCTGCTGTCACACATGATTTCAAAATACGTCAGTCGGAAAGTGCCCCTCATCATCATCATCGTCGTCGTTGGTATCAATCAGTCAAGACCTATATTTAAAAATTACTGCTTTTAAAATTATCGGGGACCATGATCCGCTCGACTCTCGGTGTCGTGGCTCTGCTATGCTATAGCTGCTATAGCAAGACAATTGTTGGATTTCATGGAGAATTCATGCAACCCTGGTATAGGGTTCAGGTTCTAACCCCCGTAAGCTATATGGTTTATGATTTGTGTGGGAAAACAGCTAGAAACAAAAATGCTGTTTCAAAATTTGAAAACCGAGTGCTACATGTTCATAGATCTTTATTAGTTCCCTTTTCAGAATGGGTACCACGATCAATCTGAAATAAAACAATTTATATGTACAAATTACTCAAATAATAACTTACCATTCATCAATCTGCATATTTCAGTCATGTTTTCACCCCGAGGCATTTATATATGGTACAGACACAAATCCGTGGATATCCGCAGATCAAGGTATACCCACAATAAGGTTAAAGGTATACCCGCAACGCGACCTTCCCTTACTATGGCTCCTACCGTGTGATGATAGCAGGTTGAGTGGCATCCGATTAGGAATATGAGGGGGCTTTAAAGCAAGGGTGGCGACAACTTTCACATTCTGTGAGTTCCGACGTTTTTAAATCTCACTCAATCCTTGTTTTCACCACGTGGTGGAAAGGAAGCTGGACACCAACTTTCGAATGTAATAGCTCTTCCATCGTGGGAAGAAAAAAAATGACGACAAACAAAAGGTGAACAAGAACAACATGACAACTGATGGATTAATCAATCAGTAAAAAATAATTTGTGTGATTTATCAACTTGACCTAAACTCGGGGTTAGTCCAATTAAAAACAATTAAAAATTAAAAATCTTGACAGCTCAAACCATACCGGATGCATGGGCCGGACCCAGCCTTAAAATATACATTGGCTACCTTGGCCCTAATCATGAAAGGTGCTAGATAGGGGTGTATAGCTGTATAGCTTTTAAAAAGTGGGGGCACGACTTCTTAGGAGGCACTTCCCACGTCATATATGCAAATGTTCCCCATCCCAATCTGTAGATAGAATAAGTGAGCGCAACACAACAAAGTAAAGTATAAAGAGGTAAAAGGGCACTTCAATTTTTATTTTTGAAAAGGGGCATTTTTCAATGGGGAAACATTCTTCCCGTACATGGGACTAACAAAATCCGCCATTTCCTACTATAACTAAAGGGCAATTTTTTTTGAAAGAGGAGCTAATTTTGTAATATTTTTGTAAAAGTGTGCGCACATCCCACCAGTTCTTGCACCTTTGACAGTCATTGAGGGGCACTTTTCATTTTCAAAAAAAGGTACTTTTGTCATTTTTCAGTGAGGGAGGGGGAAACGCGACCCTTGTGCCCCCGGTTCATACACCTATAGCGCCATGTAATATTTTCTGGAGGGGAAATTTGTAATCTAAGGCAGTAATTGTAAGGGGAATGTCATACGAAAATAGCCTGACATGAACATTATTTTATTTGGAAAGTAGTGGATGGGGGCGGGCGGGGGAAAATCACATTCACTGATTAAATGTACTTTGCGTACTTTGTACAGTTGCGTGATATAGGAAAAATTGCAAGAGAAGTAAAGATCTAGCGTGACGGTCACTTGCTGAAAAGTGAGGGTGTTTTTTTTTACAAAATGACAAGAGGTCTGATTAAGAAGTGGTGAAACTTAGAGGATGGAGAGGAGCGTAACAAGAAATTATTAATATAATAATATAATAAAATATTAAAACATTTGTATTTTTTATTTTCTACAACAATTTCAAGTTTGTCTATGCATGCATTATGTGTTTATACGAAGGACTTTATAGAAACAAAATGGTGAAGAAAACATCAAAAATCTCATTCCGTTAAGGAGATATTCAAGTTAAAAGTTCTGCCTCATTTGCGGTTCGGGAGATCCCAAAAAGTTGTAGATCTTTAACTTTTTGGAGATGACAGTTTTGTGTTCTAACTACTTGAACCCATAATCAACACAATTTTTTTTAAACTTTAGGTAAATATACCTATAAGCCTAGTAATGATCTCCTTCATTTCAGCCACTTGACTGCGCAGTAATCAAAGAATTCAGGTCACGGTCAGGATATTCCGCGCCGAATTTCTCGAAATTTAAACGGTGAAATTTCTTGAAGCAAAACATTTTTTGTTTATTTACTCTTAAAGTAACCGAACACTCATATCCCACGTGGTGCCGAAGCATGGAACAAATTTCCCAACCGTTTTAACTTTGACCTACACACTAAGTCAATGGGAGAGCATATGGGCATTGTAAGTAATATCGCATAGCTATTCTATTTCCAACTTCTTGGAGATATTTCATCTCCGACTTTTAGGAGAACTCCCTAACTGATCTGTGTAGAAATGACTGGTGTAGTATGTCTACTATGGATGGTTGGCACTCTTATCCTCACATTCTTAACAATTAATTGTTAATCTATTTTAAAGAAAGTTTATTTAAATTTTGTACTATTTAAATTATTTTCCTCAAACTTTCTTTAGGTGGTTGTATATTATAAATGCCCTTCCTGTATTTATTTTGATTTTTTACTGTTTTAATTATTTTTCCTCGAATTTTTTTCAGGTGGTAAATAATAATCACCCTTATTAGCCTCTGTTCAGTTTCACTACTTTCCTTACCTATCCGATGGTTCTTAAGCCACAGAATTGCAAGACGAATTATGATAGAATGCACACAGATTTTGAGGAATCCGAGAATGTGACATCACAACTAGCAGACTAGTCTGATTTCAGTTGTTTCTACGCAAATGATAGCAAGCTTTAAACTTAAATATCTCCTTAACGGAATTATTTTTTTAATGCTTTTTTCACCATTGTGTTAGTTGTTAGTCTGTACAGATGGGTGCTAGTAAAGCAAGGAAACGGCGAGCGGGTCGACCTCTAACTCAAATGTCTTCCAAAATGTCAAAAGGTCCAAATATTGAACTGAATGGTCCAAAATATAAGGCAACGACCTTTTTATGCTCTTCAGTACAACTTAGCTTCCAAACAGAAAAAATTTACGCCACTAGCAATTTTGTTCGTTCTACGACTTCCCCACCCACCCTTCTTTCCCCTCCCCATATTCTGGATGTAACAAAATTGATTATTGGCATGTCCTAACATATGCAACATTTACAAATCCGATACCTCAGTCCGGGTAAACCCTTGATTATAAGGACCACTTAAAATCAAGGTCCTGGATTTGATGATGGGCGCCTTTGACTAAAAATTCCACGGTGACAATGGCTTTCTTATTTGCTCTTCGAAAATTTGGCAGAGTGGAACATTTGCTCTTGCATACATGTCACAAAAGTGTTGTGTATTGAAAGACCCCCTCCCCACCTTTTCTTGAAATGAATTGAGAGGCTGACTAAATAGTTCTATAACTTCCTCACTCCTAACTTTCTCAGACGTTTTTAGATTGTTAGATTCTCCTTTGAATGCTGACAGCTCTGGCCTTCTACTGTTCTAGGGAAATATCTCGTTGCTTGTGGTTTTCCCTGCTTCAAATTTTAATTGATATCCGTGGATTAACACAACAAAACTTAGTGCACTAATATGCATGTTCATTTACCTTGATATCGTCGTACTTATGTGCCACCTTGTGTTGCCGTTAGCCTTATTTCTTATTTGTTTTAGCTGATAAACCCGTTGATTGAGAAGAAAAGACTCATCGCAGGACTTCAGCAGTTATATCTGTCATGGAAGTAGAAGAGATCTGTAAAGGTGTGCCGAAGTATTTGAGTGTTTTTTCCACTTACAAAACCCGCCGCTGTCGCATCAGGTCACGTGATGACAGAAAGCGCTGATGAAAAACGGATCGTTTTGGTACATGACCTTGCTACTTCTGAAAAAAGTACAAGATGAAAATAATGAGTTCAGACCAAGGAACTACTACACACGGCGTATAGACAGTCGGCTGGAGTGTATGAAGCTTTCAAAAAGTGTGGAGGGAGGGGCACGACCTCCTAGGGGGCACTTCCTAAATCATATGCATATGTCCCCCATCCCAGTCTGTAGATATAATAAGTGAGCCAAAACAACAAAGTGAGGTCAAAAGGGCACTTCGTTTTGAAAGGGTCAGGCTCCCGTACATGACAATAGTCGCCAGTTTTCTACTATTAATTAGTAATTAGGGACACTTCATTTTAAAAGGGGCATTCATTTTGAAAGGGCATTCATTTTGTAATATTCTACCAGTTTTTGCACCTTTGACAGTAATTGAGGGGCACTTTTTATTTTCAAAGGAACACTTTTGTCCTTTTACGAAAAAGTGGGCGTATAGCACGTACCCACTGTTCCCCCGGTTCCTAATTTCCTACACCTATTTGCCTATGACAGTCGGGCATCATACTTTATTCTGATGCATTGTTACTGTAGACCTACACACTAGCATTGCATATGATGAACGGACGTAGGCGGGGCGGGGAAATGCTTTTGTCATGTCCATAAGCGGGACGGTGCACACACACACACACACAACTGCCATGGGATATACACAAATCATAGGAGAATGATATTTTCCATTTAGTTTAGACACAAAAGCTTGAACCAGTGCATCAATCTCCATACATGAAAACATTATGCAGCCCTGATGGAAAATCGTGAACTCAGGCCTAATGTTTGATCTCAAGGCAAACACACGCGCCACTAAAATTATAGGAGAAAGATATCTTTGCATTTAGTTTCACATGAAAAGGTGCTCAACGTATGAAACGCAGCCAGATGGTAAATCGTGGCTCAAGCCTCTCATTGAATAACATTTGAATAATTCATTACGTATTTTTGGTAATGATATAAGCACTTGTCAACACATCACTGGGGCACGTTTTTGAAGCACCGATTTATACCTGCATGACAAGCCAATTCCCTATTCGGCACTACCAGCCAACTTGCTTATATTAATTGTTTGATGATTACAAAATTGTTAATTCTTTGTTTCATAAGTTCTCTTGTGATGTCAGAAATAAAAAAAAAATTGCGTTATTTACTACAAGGCCTTGAAATTAAAAATCCTGTAAAATGGTCAATTTGAACTGATTTTGATGAACCTACTGCTTACTTTCATAGTTTATAGTGTATTTTTTTCCAATGAAGCTCAATAATTGTTGTTATATGCGACCTTTCTTCAGAATTTGGACAAACTTTGCGCCAGAAACATTTCAGTCGATAAATTAATGGCGCAGTTCCAGAAAATTCCAGAATGATCTCATACGCTAATGATCTGATAACATCGTGAAATCTACTATTGATTGTTTTACATTCGTAGCTTTAACTCGCACATCAATCTCAGAAAAAGAGGAACGAGTAAGTGGCACCACAAAGGAAAGGTGGGTGAACCCCACACGCCCCGAAAAATGTGAAATTTAGGGCCCCGGGAAAATGTGTAAATTAGGGGGCCAAGAACATTTGTAAATTAGGGCCGGAGAAAATTTGGATTTTGAAACCTGAGAAAATTGGAATTTGGGAACCCCAAGCGAAACAATTGTGGATAAACCTAAACACCTGCGCACCAACACGTTATTTTCCCCGCGAGTCCCATAGTCACTACTTCCGCCACTGGGAAAGGCGAAGGGTAGAGTTTCCGGACGCGCATTGAATATTCATTCAAGTTCAATTTTATATCTTATAACCACTTGGATATCATGGTCCGGATATATAAATTTTGTATCGTACATGCTGTATCCAAGCTCGCAGATCTCATGTCCATTTCTTACTGCTGATGACGTCATGAGAAGACATGCCCACTAATCCATCTGATTGAGTACTGTCGACAGTGGACATCGTGTGACGTAAAAATAGGTGGAAAATATTGTAATGACTGCTGTAACAAAGTTGTCGAGTCATTCTGAAAGGAAACGGTCAGCTACAATGACTCAAAGAAGATCACGTATCGGATAGACCTATTACGACTCGAGCAACTGAATTAAGGAAACGTTGAATGGTCATTATGGTCTTTTTACCGTAACTATGTAAGAATGGGAGGGGGTTACCAACCTTCCCTTGCGTTTGTCTCCAACTTCACCCAGTCTGCTCTTGCTACAAGAGTAAACATGCTTTTTCTTACATTGGCAAAGTGATATACATAAGAAATCTTTAAGGATTTGTTCAGTGGTCAATCAAGTTTATCTTCAATAATGAAAGGGGACTTGAATAGAAACAAAGTGGTGAAGAAACTATTTCAATATCTTATTCAGTTAAGGAGATATTCAGGTTTAAAATGTTGTCTTATCTGTGTAGAATTGAGAAATAACTGGTGTAGGAAGTTTACTATGGACTGTTGGAGTCTTCATCCTCCCCTTCTTAACACTTGTTAATGTAGAAAACAGGTAGGCTCAGTTGGCAGAGCGCACGATTGAGATGCTGGACAGCTGGAGGTCCCGGATTCAATGCTCGGTCAGATGTAATTCTAATTTTCCACAGCTATGTAGACAAATACGCCGAACACCAAAGCGGAAGCATTTTGTCTGCAGCTCCTACTCCTTTCAGCCGTCGAGAGAGGTGACAATGGTTGAATGGCGCATACCATTAAACTATCGGTCCCGGCGGCAGGACAGTTACCTACAGGTCCTCTGAACACTACTTGAGAGCAGAGCGTGAAAACGGCTTAGCCCAGTCAAGTCTCAAGTTCATGGGTGCTGATTCAAGTCTCAACTTCATGAGTGCTGATTCGATGGTAGCCAGAGAACTTGATTAGAGGCGCTGTGGTTTATATGGAATGAGGCAGTATGCAAGCCTGTTGTATGTTTGTATATAAAGAACATTTATTTGACTTTTTTACTATTTGAATTATTTTCCTAGATCTTTCTTCAAATGGTAAAATATAATTACCCTTATCAGATCCTGTTTTACTACTATCCCTAAATATCAAATGATTTTTAAGCCACACAATTGCAGGACAAAATATGAAAGACTTTGAGAAATCTGAAGATGTGACATCACAACTAGTTTGATTTCAGTCGTTTTGCTTGGATAAGGTGGACTTTTAAACTTAACTATCTATAACTTAATCAATTTTTTAAATTTGTACAATAAAACCAAGGACCTCGGGAACTGTGGACCAGAACACCCAGTAAGATGGAACTCTTACATTCAAAATGTCGACCCATGCATCTTAGATTGATGGTATATTGAAATAGCGGCATCTTTTGAACTTGTTAGTACTGAAAATACAGTTATTCTAATCGTGGACGTCAACGTTTGCAGGTGTCCACGGTTATGAAGGTGTGTATCCTTGATGTTTATCATAGTCCACATTTGCATGTATTTACAAACGCACACACACAATGCGTAACGTATACGTTATATCAGATTTGTGCAGAAATTACTGAATTCTGATTATTCGAAGTGACGTCACAGCCACAAAACTCTTTGATACAGTTCGCTGAAATTTAGTCTTGAGCTTAAAAGGTATACGGACAAGTAGAGATTTTCACCCAAACAACAGAACAGAACATTCTGTGAATGGTCACATTAGCACTTATAGTTTTGTTATGACTAATCAAAGTTTGAAGAATTTTTCAGCTTGTACAAAAGTGATGTTTGAATAGGAATACAGCTCAAATTCTTAATATTATTCTTTATATTTCTCTCCCGAATTTCAAATACCAAAGGTTCTCAAATTGCATTTTACTGCTAAGAAGTTAAATCCGGGTGAAGGTTATGATAATATCTAATTTCCTGTTCAATATAGCCAACTGTCTCTAATCCAAAATAGTTTCTGGAAGGACAGAAAAAAAAACCCCAATACGTTTACATGGGCAATTTTCTAGTTGTTTCTTTCTTAGGTTACAAAGTATTGCGCATTTTATGCTATTTAGGTATCTGAAATTTAAAATGCTGTAAAATCGTCAATTTTTACCCGATTTTCATGTGACTTATTGCTCTTTGTATGGTTTCTTGTATATTCTAAATCATTTAAAGGTAAGTGAACAGTGCAACAAATTTCTGTTCAACCACTAACCGAGAAGAGCATTAAATTCAAAGCTCAATGGTCTTTTAATTTTGAAAATAGCATGTGTAGTTTTCTACTTACAGAGTAATCAAAGTTTGATATTTTTTTTCTTTATTGAAAAATTGTTATGTACGAACAAAAAAATGTCCCAAAATACTTTTTTAGTTTTTATTTATATTTCATTCCTAATTTCAGACCTTGGAAATGTTGAAAATGCCATCTCCAGCTTGAAATTGGTAGGGTGTGTGGTAAAGATCAAATCCTCTTTATTAGAATTATCTTCGCGTTTTCCAAGAGAAATGGCAGATGGTTGAAAAACAATGGATTTTCATAAGAGAATAGAGACTATGTCCCATTCCTACATCATAAAAGTAACACAAAAATTGTATTTGCAAAAAAATTTTCAACAACTTGTGAAATGGCCAATGTTTTAAACTGATTTTGATGAAGTTACTGCGATTGGTCATTCGAAGTTCCACATCCCGCTTTTGGGGCGTTGACAATAGACATCAAAAGTCACACTTGGACAACTCACTTTTGGACGCTGGGCTGCTCCACTGCTGCATTGAACAATAAATTAGAAGTCAAATATGACAATGATAATTTGGTGGGAGAAGTGGATAGACATTTGAATGGTGAGTATTATAGGTAACATCTTGCAAGGGTAAGTGTAGCCTCCAGGGAGGGAGAGGGGGGAGGGACTTTAAACTAAAAGTGGAAGCGGTGTGCAGCCCACCAACCGAAAAACATACCCGCAGTATGACATTTTTGTTGGTTACTGCAGTAAAAATTATACAATTTTGATGCCCGCAGTATGAAAGTCAATTTTGATATCTGCAGTATGAGTTTTCAACGAAAATATTTAAAAGTTGACTAGCGGTACAAAATTAACACAGTAAAACCTCATTTTGTGGGACCTGCACTACGAAAATGATGAAAAAAAGATATTAAAAAAAAAGAGCAAATTTTTACTTTTTAAACTAAAAACAACAACACTTGCACTACGAAAATGGTGCAAAAAAGGCACCTGCTCGGGCGGCACATTGATATATACCTCACATATGGAAGAGTGAACTATGTCAAAAAAGTTGATAATTGGATGTACATGGAGAATATTTAGATTTCACTGGTAAGTGGTGATATGTTCCAGCTCTAATGCCCCAAGAAAATGTTAAAATGTTTTCTTCTTGTTAAATTTTGATGGAAAGTAAGATGGAAATTTAAAATTTGTTGTGATATTCAACTCCCTACATAAAGAAATTTAGTGAAGGACCGAGTTTTCTCTTTGTGATGTCATAAATTTAAATAAGAATTTGCATGATTTACTAAAAGGCCTTGAAATTAAACATCCTGTAAAATGGTCAATTTGAACTGATTTTGATAAAACCTATTGCTTACTTTCATGGTTGATTTTCTTCCAATGAAGCTCAAAATGTTGTGAACTGTTGTTACATGCAACCTTTCTTCAGAATTTGGACAAACTTTGCGCCAGAAACGTTCCAGTCAATAATTGGTGACGCAGTTCCAGAAAATTCCAGGATGATTTCATAGGCCTACTGATGTAATCTTCTAGAATTGGAACATTACAAGATTACGATAAAATTTAGCATTCATGACATTATTGAGGACTATGTCCAGCAACGCCAGTTTCTAAAAATACAACTTAAGAATTATCTAAATAAGCAGCTGTTTTCATCAATATGCTCACGGCCTCTTTCTAAAGATGCGCAAATTCAACATACCAGAACATCTTACGCGATGGATCGCTAACTATTTAAGAAACAGATCCACAAGATACAAAATCAAAGACAGCTATTCACAACCGTTAACCATCTCAACAGGCACACCTCAAGGTAGACAATAAGTCCCATCTTCTTCATCATGTATACAGCAGACATACCACAACCGCCAACAAATAATATCCAGCTCTCGCAACTTGCGGATGATATAGCCATCTGGTCTACCTACAAACATTACGACAATGCAGCTAACAATCTACAAAAAGATATCAGCACCATAGTGGAGTAACGATTAGAAAATCAGACACAACCCAGCCAAATCACAGATCCTACATATCGCAAAGAGAAGAAAATTCAACCAAAACACAATCCTCACATATCAAGGCACACCAATTCAACAAGTCAAAGAAGTCAAATACCTAGGAGTCGTCATCGACCAAAATCTAACTTTTTAGAAACATCACAATATAACCATCTCAAGGATGAAACAGAGAGTTAACCTTCTACACAGACTAGCAGGTACACAAGAAAATCCAAGAGCTACACCAGAAACTATGATGAAAGTCTATAAAATGCTAATACGTCCAATCATAGAATATGCAGCACCAGCACTATGCGACCCTATGGAACACCAGCCACAAAAGTTTGAAGCAACATAACGAAGAGCCTGCAGAATTGCTCACAACCTCAATAATGAAACTTCTACAAACACCACCAACCTTATAGCCAACATTCTGACTGTCAAAGACCGCCTAACAAAACTCCAAGCCAACTTCCTTACCAAATGCAAACACCAAGACCATTATCTACATGATTTCATCCATAAACACATCAATGCCAATCAACTAGCCAAGCACAAAACACCACTAGAAAAAATCACCACTACAAATTTCAAGTAATCATCAACATCACAGCAAGGAAGCAAAGGAAAACATCTCCTTCTTCTCAGTCCCGTTGGCCTTTGTCACGTCGGGTTGTTGGGGTCTGGTTTTGTGTGGGGTACGATTGATGCAAGTTTAAAATTTCTGACTCATTATGACCTACGGCCAAATTGTGGTACCGCTTGCAGTAGATCTTTTACTCGAGTCTTCATCATCATCAATATGCTCATATTCAGATCTGATAAACTTTGAGAGAAATTGTCGCATCAAGGTTATTACAGGATTCTTCGCAGAACTGGATCATATATAGTGGAATAACTAAAGGTCAACCGTCGCCCAAAAAGAAACTAGACAGATAGCACATCATCTTCACTATCAGTGTCAGCTTAGGATATCTAAATAAGTATCCATTGTAATGTTAAATATTTGTCAAGTTTGAAATTTGAATTTCAATGCCACTGATATTATTTTTGGCATTCTTCTGTTAGTGTTACTTTTCTATTATTGGTCCATAGCACTGTCCATTAGCCTTTAATGGGATGTAGGTATGTTGCTTTAACCCTTACTTTACCAGCACTTTTTTTTTAAATGCATCTGGGAGGCGGAGTCAAAGATCCAAAACAGCAATAATATCGCAGTGTGGTAGAGTAAGGGTTAACCACAGGCTTAGTATTAGAGGGTCCTGTCTTCTGAGCAGCAAAGTCCGACTTGTTCCGCTTCAGTGACCTGGTGGGCCCATGCTGCATATATTTTTGAGTTGGTACACTTGCCGCGGGTTGATTAACCCTTACTCAACCAGCACTTTTTTGAAAATGCATCTGGGAAGTGGAGTCAAAGACGGGGCACCCAAAATGGCGATAAAATCGCCGCGTGGTAGAGTAAGGGTTAAGCACAGGTTAATTATTGAAGGGTCCTGTCTTCCAAGAGGAAAGTTGGACTCATTCCGCTTCAGTGACACCCACCAGGACCATGCTGCATATATTTTCCAGTTGGCACACTTGTTGCGGGTTGATCAACCCTTACTCTACCAGCACTTTTTGTAAAATGCGCCTGGAAGGTGGAGTCAAAGACGGGGGACCAAAACATCACTGCGTGGTAGAGTAAGGGTTAATAGGATATAGGTATGTTGGTTGGTTGGTTTTATGGGATGTAGGTATGTTAACATAACACAAATACCGCCCCCCCCCTCCCTTCTCCCACGACTGGATACAAGGCTGTATCTATAATTGTCAAGTCCCTCCAAAAACTCCTTCATAAGTTTTAACTGGCATTCAGAAAACACTAAAATCAAACTATAGAAAAAACTCAATCTAACAATTAAAATAATTTTATTCACAGATATTAGTCCTCTATTTTTCCACAAATAAACTGCACAAATTGTTCCTTGTTGGATGTTATTTACGATTCAGAAAATATACATTTCGTATTTGATATGAGCTATACATGAAACACTTAGTACACACTCCACAAATATTTTTGCATCATTCTTTAAAAATGAAAATAATAAAATATTATTCTATATAATGAGAGTATGTTTACCAAAGGTACGATGGGGATATTTTATGCAAGATGACATGAAAATAAGAGTAAAATAAATATTTCAATTTACAGCTGAAAAATTATTTGACTGTTCTAGAAGTAAACTATAAACATGCTTTTCATAAAGAAACTGTAACAAGAAGAAGAAAATTAAATTCACTAACACTTAATTTCTTTGTGTACAGTTTGTAAATTCAGTAAAGTGTTAATGGAAGAGATATTTCAAAGTCTGTAAGTGGATAAAAATCAAAGCTTTTCACAATTATTTTTGACCAGTTGCAAAATATCCTTCAGCAGAATCATAAAACATACTATCAAAATAAAATCTGCTCACAAACTTTTCTCATACAATTTTTTTTGTGGCATTCACAAAACAATTACAACTTTTGAAGGAGCACTGAGACCAAAAAGTGAGGGAGTATCTTTTTAGGGGTCCCCAAAAATCAAATGCTTATCTAGCATGCAACAGTATAGCAATTTTCTAGTAGATATCAATATTCAAGTGATTTTTGCCCTCACATTGTCTGTGGGCTATGGAGGCATGAAGTTTATTGATCTGTTGTGGATAATATATCTGTGAAATTCAAATCAAACAATTCGATCTAGTGCTCCTTTAACTGAAATGTCCCCAGTTTTACATTGAGAAAAAGATAAGCAATAACTTTCATTCCAAATACAGATGTAATCTCTTATAAGAAACGTTCCACTTGAATATTGCCTAAAACATTAGCAAGTAAAGAATCTTTGGTTAGGGACAAAGATACAAACACCTCAACATAATGGCATGATCACATTGTTCAAAATTCCCCAATGGACTGGACTGATTTTCTGATTATTTTTGCATGTCAGAGCAATAAGACAGCATAAATTACCACATCAGCTTGCAGCGATGTTCATAAACACTTTATTTTAGTACAGTACTTTGTAAGTCTAAACCTAATTTTCCACGGACCGGCATTATCAAGATGGACCAATCCAACGGTGTATCTATAACAGTCATATAGTCTTTTAAGTAAGTAATACACACCATACTTCCCATCAACAATGTATTCCCACATAAAAAAAAAATACCAAAGATTTTTCACAAAAAACTTTAACACAAAAATCCAAAAGATTGATCAAAAAAATTCCCAACCCACCTAAAAATGACAGTTCAAAACACGGCGCATGAATACACATGCATTTAAAAATTATAAAACTGAGCGTTTACGGTTACAATGCTAGAGACTTTCAGTCAACTTCAGTGCAAACCAGACTGCACAATTTGTAAGTCGGTCGACAAATTTAAATGCTTAGGCCATCTGGCTCACATCCTAAATCTAACCCACAATCAATATTGTACTCATTTAAAACAAAAGGAATAAGATTTTTAATGATAAAGATAACAATAATCAATCAAACTAAGAAAAAGCCTAACACAAGTTTCTCCATAACTTTTGTTCATTTTGATTGGAAAGTTTAAATGAAATTTTTCAAATAATTTTATTAAAAAGAAAACTCATGGACTGTGAGAAAGATATAGCCAATAGAGTAATGAGCATGTGATGTGATACGTTCTTAAACAGTATCCTAAAATCTCCGAAGTTGGACTGGGATGCTGTAGAGGGTGGTGATCTTTGGTGCCATCTATACCTGGTGCCAAATACCCGGAGAGGGCCCAGGGATGCTAAAGTAGAGCAAAGGAGGGAGGGGCCCTCGGAGCACGTAGACCTTGCCAAAATGGCCAGTCCAATGCTGCAAGTCTCCAAAAGTTATTTTGTAGTATACCAACTAAACAAACGTTACTTTTTAACAATGTTGATGGAAATTAGGCAACTTTAGAAATCAATTAAAAAAAACTGCAAAAGTAAATAAAGCAATTTTTACACAAAGAAAAATGAATAATGATTATAGAAATGTCCAATTTTGATACAAAAGATCACACCACATGCAATTTTATAACTATTCCTTAACTGGTGATTGGTTGATTATTTGATTGGTTAATTAATTTGATTGGTTGATTATTTGATTGGTGAATTATTTGATTATTTAGTTGGCTGATTATTTGATTGGTTGATTATTTAGTTGGCTGATTATTTGATATTTTGATTATTTAATTGGTTGTTAGAGCAACAGCACCTGTAACAGTAATAGCCAAAAGTGCTGTCTGCTGTTGATGTGCTTACTGGTGAGTGTTACTTGGATTACATGAATGACGTCTGTGTGTGAATGATGCCTGTGCATGGATGATATTTGTGTGGGGTTAACACCTCTGTGTAAATGACATCTTGTCTGTGTGGACGCCTGTGCATGGATGATATTTGTGTGGGGTTGACACCTCTGTGTAAATGACATCTTGTCTGTGTGGACGCCTGTGCATGGATGATATTTGTGTGGGGTTAACACCTCTGTGTAGATGACATCTTGTCCGTGTTTGGACGACGCCTGTGCATGATGATATTTGTGTGGGGTTAACACCTCTGTGTAAATGACATCTTGTCTGTGTGGACGCCTGTGCATGGATGATATTTGTGTGGGGTTAACACCTCTGTGTAGATGACATCTTGTCCGTGTCTGGACGACGCCTGTGCATGGATGATATTTGTGTGGGGTTAACACCTCTGTGTAAATGACATCTTGTCTGTGTGGACGCCTGTGCATGGATGATATTTGTGTGGGGTTAACACCTCTGTGTAGATGACATCTTGTCCGTGTCTGGACGCGCCTGTGCATGGATGATATTTGTGTGGGGTTAACACCTCTGTGTAAATGACATCTTGTCTGTGTGGACGCCTGTGCATGGATGATATTTGTGTGGGGTTAACACCTCTGTGTAAATGACATCTTGTCTGTGTGGACGCCTGTGCATGGATGATATTTGTGTGGGGTTAACACCTCTGTGTAGATGACATCTTGTCCGTGTCTGGACGACGCCTGTGCATGATGATATTTGTGTGGGGTTAACACCTCTGTGTAAATGACATCTTGTCTGTGTGGACGCCTGTGCATGGATGATATTTGTGTGGGGTTAACACCTCTGTGTAGATGACATCTTGTCCGTGTCTGGACGACGCCTGTGCATGGATGATATTTGTGTGGGGTTAACACCTCTGTGTAAATGACATCTTGTCTGTGTGGACGCCTGTGCATGGATGATATTTGTGTGGGGTTAACACCTCTGTGTAGATGACATCTTGTCCGTGTCTGGATGATATTTGACGCCTGTGCATGGATGATATTTGTGTGGGGTTAACACCTCTGTGTAAATGACATCTTGTCTGTGTGGACGCCTGTGCATGGATGATATTTGTGTGGGGTTAACACCTCTGTGTAGATGACATCTTGTCCGTGTCTGGACGACGCCTGTGCATGGATGATATTTGTGTGGGGTTAACACCTCTGTGTAAATGACATCTTGTCTGTGTCTGGACGACGCCTGTGCATGGATGATATTTGTGTGGGGTTAACACCTCTGTGTAGATGACATCTTGTCTGTGTCTGGACGACGCCTGTGCATGGATGATATTTGTGTGGGGTTAACACCTCTGTGTAAATGACATATTGTCTGTGTCTGGATGACGCCTGTGTGTGGATGATATTTATGTGGGGTTAACACCTCTGTGTAAATGACATATTGTCCGTGTCTGGATGACGCCTGTGCATGGATGATATTTGTTTTGTTAATGCCTGTGTGTAGATGGCGTCTCTTCTGTGTGTGTATGGATGATATTTGTGTGTGATTAACGCCTGTGTGTAGATGACATCTCATCTGTCTGTGTGGATGCCACGTGTGTGCATGAAGCCCGAGTGCAGACCACGTCTGGTTATGGATGATATTAGTGCGAAGATAATGTCTCTGCCTGGTTGACGTTTGCGTGTGGATGATGCCGTATGTGAATTGATGCCTGCATATGTATGTCTCGTGAATAACGTCTGTGTGTGGACGACGTCAATAAGTGGATGACGTGTGTGGATGGCATGTGCTTGTGGATGTCTCTGGGTGGATGACATCTGTGCAATTACTGCAATACATATGATACCTGTCATAACACTATATACCAATGCTTAAAAGCTATAAAACAAAATGAATACTCCCCAGAGCTCACAAACAAAACATTAGTGTAAAGTGTGCAGGAAATGAATTGATGTAAAAATGTAGAGTACGTTAGTTAATGGCAGCTGAGAGAATTGCAATACTGATTTCTCAACCCTAAATTGTCAAACATTCAAACTATATGTAAAGTTGTTTTACCTTATGGTATCACTTTTATAAAACTATATGTAAAGTTTTTACCTTATGGTAAACTAAAACAAACACCTCATTTGAAAAACCTTTTTTAATATCTTATACATCATATAAACAAATACTAAAAATGAAGATCCAACTAGCACATTCTTATCACCATGGCAATTAATTCATGCTCTACAATTTAATTTTGACTTATAAATTGAAAATATCAATATTACATTAAAGAAAGAAAAAAAACCTGACATGAACATCCACGTGCAAGTGGGCTTGTATCTTACTTGAAGGAACAAGAGTTACATTTGTAATAAATTCATGGCCATAACCTTACCCCAAAATATGTTAAACATGTCAGTCCAGTGTTCGCGTTAATGACATATTTGTCGAATATTACGCTATGGCTAAAATTTCTTACAACACATGTTGTACCTGGCGTCGTAAAATTTAGATATAACATGTACAATTTTACACCAGAGTTTTTCATTAACTGAAATGAAAATCATGAAAATCTTACCTCTCTGATGTGATTGAAAGTTTTATTTCACACAAAAATGATTTTGAATTACTCAGAAATAAAAGAAAAATGACACAACTACGAGACTAATGGCCGAATGATTCAACATGTCCGTACAAGTACTGTACATAAACACATATAGGCTAGTATATATAGTCAGTATATACATGTACACTGTACGTGAAAGTTTTGATTTGAATGGAGGCTGTCAATTGTCAACGATATCATCAGCTAGGATTCTACTTTCCTCCTGTATTGTGTTGTATGTGTAAAAGCAAGCCTGGAGCGCTGCAAATGTTGCAAGCTTTGCTAGCATGCAGTGCCCTGTACATTACACAGTGCCCTGTATATACGACGGCAAATTTACAAAATACACCAAAATTCAAGGGCTTGTCGTAACCAAATACGCCAGACAAAAAATTATAACGCAACCTCTGCGTCAGTCCCCATGTGTACTTGTACACATCTAAACATGACTTTTAAAAGCCTACCTGGACATATATCCCATACCGTAAAGTGTTTTGCAATCATAAATTATTAAAATAGATAAATAATATCATACAGGAACTATAGTTCTTCTCCCAAGAAACGTCATTCCAACTTTTTCTACCTACAACAAACCACACCTAAATTTGTAGATAATTTCACTGAAATCAAATCATCTAACTTTACATAAATACAGAAGAATTTTGAAAATGATTTAATCAAAATTTCCTTTAATTGAAATAATGTTGGTCTTTTAGCATCAAATTAATCCACTATGAGATAATCAAAGATTAATGTTGAGGTGGAGTGCATTTAATATATGTGCATATATGTGCATTGAATGCATGGAGCAAAGGACATTGACACAAGTGGAATGACCTGACTGTAGGAGGGTCATTTGAGTGCAAAGTCCTTTCAACCGTGCATTAAATATGCATATAAACAAGATGCCAAAACATTAATCTTTTAATAAAATTTCCGTGCTAGATAATTTAAGATTCTTAAAAAAACGACAAAGAGAATGAAACATGAAAAAAGTTTACATACTTTTGCTTTCTTAAGAAATTCACCTGTTGTAAAAATGGATTAAACCAATGTGCATTTAATGCATGGGTCAAGACAAAGCAAGTACTCCATATAAATTTGATAACTAATGAGATGTCACACATTCACGATCTAACACACTATCTTTCAATAGCTTTCCGGCATCATTTAAACAGTTCTCATCATTATGTTGTCCCTACCATACTACTGAGAAATCCAGCCCAAGATAAATCCTTGGGTAACCTTTTGTTCTGATTCAATTTGGAAATGAACTTATAAACTGCGATGACTTGTTGTAGTATTTTCAAACTATGTTTATATGGGCAGGTAACATAATTAATGTTAAGTATTTGACAACTAGAGATATTAAAAACAGTTTCAACTGGTTGTGAAACAGCTTTTTGACCAATTGCGGACCAACATTTTAAGCAGTTGTGGGTTCCTGTATGTACACATCACTGTAAATATTATCCGCAATTCGTAAAGGGATATTTCCATGCAATTTCATTTTATGTATCTGATAGAGAACAATTTAAGAAACAGATTGGTTAAAAAAACACATCTTGATATCTCATTCCTACAAGAAGTTATTGAACTTTATTTACAGACTTTTCATGTCTGCATAAAAATGACTTTTGTACCGAGTCTAAGTCATCATTATAATGTCATTACAGCACTTCCTGTACTAATCTTTATATATTTCTTTGAAAAATAATTGCCAATTTTTTATAATTAAAAAATAAGTTACAAGAAGAGATTGGAAAACATTGCGAACTATATTCTACACTATTCTTAATAATTTTTGAAGAAAAAAATGTTCCCAATCATTTCAAAGAAATACATCAAGAATAGTATAGCAGTGCTGTGATGACATCATAATGATGACTTAAGACTCTGACCAAAGTCTTTTACGCAGACAAGACAAATCTTTAAAATTCAATAACAACTTCTTGTAGGAATAAGATATCAAGTTGGTGTTTTCACCAATCTGTTTCTTTCATTATCTATCAAATATATTAAAATGAAATCCCACAAAAATATTCCTTTAAATGGTCCCTAGAATATTGTAAATTTGGAACAAACACTTTCAAGCTGTCTCGTTTCTGCACTAATAGATCAGACATTTTGTTACACATTAAAGCTACTGAGGATATATAATCTCAATTATGCATCAAAGGTGTTTCATGTGCAACTTCTTTCTGCCATTAAACTCAACAATACTACTTTCACAAATAATAGAATATTAAAAGCTGCCATCTTTGTATTTTCTGCCTCAGAAATCACACATACTCAAAACTAAATGCCAGAAACAGCTTACAATCCATCAAAATTTGGGATTCCTCTCATTTTTTCCCCCTCATTAAGAATAATCTTACTGCAGTCTAAATCTGTAACAAACAGGTTGAATGTCACAAATAAATTACTTCAATTTGAATTCAAGTCAATTCTCATGAAATTCAACATTTTCATGATTATGCATACATGAATATGCATCAGACCAATGAATATGCATCACTACATGCCCCCTATAGTAATGAGACCCTCATGTACCAGATCCTGCCGTCTGAGCCTGAGTCACAGTGATTATTGGTAGCTGGGTACCTTGTAATACCCTAGGATCTATAATAAGTGGGACAGTACCACCCTGTCTTATGGAACCATCTTGCCCCGGGGGTACCAAAGATGGCAGAGGGGGGTGTAAGATGAAGGTAGATTGAGGTGCTATATGAGTGACACTGACTGGAACATGTGCAGAGGACTTTGTTGACTTCTTTGAGGGAACTTTCGACTTGGCATGTTGGACACCAGCTTTTGATGGTGGTGAGGTAATTGGCGCATGTTGATTGGTACTGTTAGCTTTTACTGGAACCTTATCCACCTTTTGTGCTGGAGCTTCTGTACCAGGTTTGGGAGGTTTATCAGCATCTGAAATTTAAAATGGAGATTGATTTACATCTAAAAACAGCTCTTAAGCTCATCATATCTCCAACACTGTAATAAAATATGAATATTGTCCTGAAGCATTCCACATTATAGTAAAATATTTCCTTATTTAAAAGTGATCTTTGAAATTAATTATATTTTTATAACTTTCTGAATTTTCTGTAAGACACAAAATTTGAAAGCAATACCTAGTACAAAATAGGAAGTCGATTTGTTTTCTCCGGTACAATTTTGAATCCTCTACCACACCTCTTAAAGAAACTTGATTCGACAAATAGATATTGAATCTTAAAGGTATGTGGATGTAACATTAGCTAAATTAATTTGAAATCTATTACAAAACATCATAGTAGCAAAGCCTTTCACCAAAATCTGTTAAACAATGACCATTTAACAGCATTTTAAAATCTCAGGCAACAATTTACATATTTTATGCAAATTTTGTAAAGTATTAAAGGGCGATCCTGGTATTTTCATTTGTAAACACTTTGTTTTCTACATGTCTATCATACTTCTTTGATATGCTGCAGGAAGTTGTGAGAAAAAGTTTTGAGTCTTTGTCGTGGCTCCAATAAAATTCTATCGCAGGAAAAGATTTTTTCATCATTTTCGTTGACTAAGATTTAGAAAATAAATCTAAAGAATTACACAAAGATTTTTATCAGTCCGCTTTGTCATACATCACAAATCAATTTTGCATAAATTAAAAAGCTGATCAAACGTTAAAGGAACACTAGACCAAAAAGTGTAGGGTGTATTTTTACACTTACAAAAATCAAATGTTTATCTATCATGCTAAAAATAGAAATTTTTTGGTCAACATAAATATTCAAGTGAACTTTGCCCTCATATCATCTGTGGGCAATGGAGGCATGAAGTTTATCAATCTGTTGTGGTAATATATCTGTGAAAATTGCAAAAACGAGCACCCTCACTTTTCGGTCTAGTGCTCCTTTAATCAGCCATAACTCAAAAAATAAAACTGCTTTTTTCAAAATTCAAAACCTAATCTAAAGCTAAATCCATATGAGTCATCAAGCTCATAGAGCTGGTGCTTATCCCTGGTTTTAATGGCGCAAGCAGATAAGAGTTCATGACCCCCCCTCTCTCTCTTTGGATGTGACACCAGTCCATCGCAGATCAACTCCCCAGCAGTGCTGGTACTCATTTTACAGCTGAGTGGACTGAAGCTAATAAAGTGTCTTGCTCAAGGACACAATGCAGCGCTTACAATGGGAATCAAACCTGGTACCTTTCAAATACAAGCATGACTCCTCAACCAATGGGTCACTGCACTTTAATGGAAACTTGATCTACCCAGACGTAAATACCCTTTCACCAGTAGAGCAATTTGTACCTGTCTATAGATCTTGTCATTACACCCCTATTCACGCTGCTATCAGGTGGCATTTTGCAATACAACTGTTGGTAATAGCTAACAAGTTGCAAGGGGATTACAATAGGTATGCACTCCGTGTACAGAGTTGAAATTCATTATAAAATTTTCAACGGTTCTGAATAAAGGTGTCAAAAATCTTCCAACAAAAAATCATGACAGAAATAATTTAATGTAAGGAATACATCTTTATGTTTCCCTTTTCGCAATTAATTATACTTTTCACGCACAATTACATGTGG
This sequence comes from Chiridota heheva, assembly GCA_020152595.1. Lineage (NCBI taxonomy): Eukaryota > Metazoa > Echinodermata > Holothuroidea > Apodida > Chiridotidae > Chiridota > Chiridota heheva. The sequence continues at coordinate 265,258 of JAIGNY010002542.1, read as the reverse complement.
ACGTTTTTAGAGCATATATTTACCACATATACTGTTGTTTACTCAAGAATACTGGAGAAAAAAAAATATATATTAAAGTAATTTGGTAAGTGATTCATACCTCCATTTTTCTTGTCTTTTTGTGAAACTTTCTCCCCATTCACTCGAGGCTCTCCAACATCTCTGGGTATTGCATCTTGGGAAGGACTGAGGCTGGAACACGAGCTGAAAGAAGAGTAGACTTTCCATCATTTTCACTGACTGAGATTTAGGCAAGAAATTTAAAGAATAAAATAAGATTTTGAGCTCTGTGTTCAGTCATATATCACAAGTTACACAATGTTGAAGCAATCTACCAACTGTGGTGTAGCGGTTATCATACATGTCTACAGACCACGAGGTCCTGGGTTCAAGCCTGGGTTGGGTAGACACGCCAGTGCACCACAACTGGTTATCAAAGGCGTGGACATTGACTTGGTTGTCGATGTTATGTCTGTCCGTACGTCATACCTGTGTTCTCGTCCGATCGTATTAAGCGTTTCGTGACAGCATTGTTACTATCATATCCGAATACGCAGGCAACGACCCCGTCATTGTAATTGTGTGTTCACTCGTCGTCGTCGAATGTTGAGGCAGAGTATTTATATGCATATTTAATGCATGGGGCAAAGGACTTTAACACAGTGGAATGGCCTGACTTTAGGAGGGTCATTTGTGAGTACAAAGTCCTTTGAACAGTGAATTAAATACACATATAAACAAGATGACAAAACATTAATCTTTTTATGCATTTTAAACAATGTAAAACAAAAATGTACTTGTTTTGAAAATAGAATAAACTAAATAATCATGGCTGTGCATTAACGGTATTTAATGCATGGGTCAAACAATGCATACACTCCATAGAAATCTTATAAGAATAAATAAGTGATCAAACGTTGACCAGCCATAAATCAAAAATCCAAAGTGTTTTTCTTTCTTCTTCAAAATCCAATCTGTTCAAATTTTAACCCTTAAATGCCAGATTTGGAAGTGCAATTTTCAACAAATAATTTTGGGACCATACCAAACTGACACAGAGGTAATTTGTATATCACTTGAAAAAACTCCTTTAATTCTTTCCTATTCTAACCGTTTTTGATAGGGGTCATATTAAAATTTTAGAGTAAAATAGAGCCAAACATGAGTAATTTTCAAATGATCACAAAAATATTCCCAAAATTAATAAATATTTAGGATGAGGTTAAAACAAAAAGTTTTAACTTTATTTTTGGTTAAAATCATTCATTCATGAATATCCAAAACCTATCTCAAATTGAAATTTGTAGGCATTTTACACTGTTATCTACCATTTTTGGTCCATTTTGAAGCAACAATTTCAAAAGAATCTAGCTCTTGAATGGAAAATCAGAATGGAATGATTTTTCCACCATCTTATAGACCTGGAAGCCAGCTTTTAAATGAGCTTCTATGTTGATGCATAGCCCCTCACAAAAAAAAAAAAAAAAGAATTGTATCTTTTCAAAGATACGCAACTTTGCAAAGATTTTGGTTGACGAAAGACTACGTAAACTTCTGTAAAGATACATTCTTTTACCAAATTGATAGTGTAAAATTCGTAATTGAAGATCTACATGTAGGATATGTGATAAAATGGCTTGAAGGAGGTGAACACTGAAGGAGGCAGTCTCAAGTAGAGGTAAATCAGTATGTTTTTTTATTCTTTTCAGGCCTGTTGACTAGTACGTGTAAATCCTCTATACCTGTTGTGTAAAATCATGACTATACATACACAGCATTTCATACATTTCTACAGTAAGTAATAGTTTTTTTGCTTATTTTACAAATAAATCGACCATCTTGGGTGAGAATATATGTACTTTTGGAATGAAAAGTTAATCTGGGTCATGAAACTCCTTTTTATAAGAAAATGAGTAAAAGTTGGTATGACAATGCATTTTCCCATCCCATGGAATCATTCTTATATCTTATTTCATTCCTTATGAGGTTATTTGAATATTAATTAATATGCAAAATATAATAAACAACCTTATGAATCTCATACAATTGATTTTCAACATTTTCAAGAGCCCACAAACAAGAAAACTTCATTTTCAGGTTATAGCTTTCCAACATTATTGTAAAAATTGATAATATGGGTCATGATATAGGTCAAAATGTGACATTATAAACTAATTTGCATATTCCATTTATTCCTACTTCCAAAATAATCACGAGTGGTATCATTGAAAAGAACTTGATCATCAACATTTCATAAATTATATCAAAACTGCCACAACTGCTTACCACAAGAAAGTACATAAACACAAAGTTGGCAGTTTTGTTCACAGGGCATGCATATTTAATGAGCTAATTTGCATATTCCAGTGTGAAATTATGTGGGCCATTGTGAAGATCAAAGTATTACCTTTCAGTTAACACATACTTGTAATGATAGCAAAGGAAAGGAAGATGTGGAAAAAAGCATTATCTAAAAAGTTTCCCAAAATACAGATTCTAAATGAGAGACTCAGGGCTCTTTCAACTAATATAGCAAAACCTCCCTGGATCAGATCAGAAACACCTACCTGGTTCCTGAGGTTTGAACACCTCGTCCTTTAGCCCCGGCAAGAAGCAATTGATTCTCTCCCAGGTGTGCATCCAGAGCAGATAGGCAGGGTCATCGAGACTCCCCTTGGGGTCATCGAGACTCCCCTTGGTGTCATCCATCTGGAAAACCCCTGCTGTGTCCATCACAAGCAGCATGTTCTTCAGAGATTCAGGGATGGCTTCACTCTGTGGTAAAATGTCAAATAAGAAAGGTGAATGTTAAATCCATGCAAGAGCCATGAAGGCTGGTGCTAATCCTTAGTTTCCTTGGCACACAAATACATCATGACCCATGCTGATCCCCCCCCCCCGGACAGTACGTCAGTCCATCGCAGGTCAACTCCCCAGCAGTGCTGGTACTCATGTTACAGCTGAGTGAACTGGAGCAAGCAGAGTGAAGTGGACACAATACGCAGCTGGAATCAAACCCGGTACCTATCGCATACAAGCAGGACTCCTTAACCACTGCACCTCTGTCACAGTACACAACATGTTTCTTGTATGGATAATGAAGATTATACTCTTTATGTGTTTCAAAATGAAATTGATTTTTCTTTCATTTGGAGTACGAGCAGATGGACAAAGCAAGCTCTTGTAAAGTGCATGTGATATCCCATCTCAACTACTACACAAAAACTGTTTCCAATTATTTAGAAAAAGGGACTTAATTTTTTTTTAAACACATAAAATATTTTTAATCTGAAAATATGACATCACACTGCAAGGTCACTTTTCAACACACTGTGAAAATCTTTGAAATGCAGTAACCTCCTAAACAGAATAAAATATCATGATGATTTTTCACTAAATTGTTTCGTTAAAGGTATATGGACAGGTAGAGGCAACATTAGCTAAATTGATTTGAAATCCCCTAAAAAACATGAAAAAAACAAAAACAATCATCAATATCAGTTAAAAATTGGCCATTTTACAGCTTTTTCTACAAATATGCAAATTTTTGTGTTGCTCTTGTGATGTAGAAATGGGACATAGTCTCTGTTTTCTTATGTAAATCCATTGTTTTTAACCCTCTGCCATTTCTCTTGGATAATTCTAATGAAGAGGTTTTGATCTTTACCACACCTCCTACCAACTTCAAGCTGGAGAAGGCATTTTGAACATTTTCAAGGTCTGAAATTAAGGGAAGAAATATGGAGAAAAAAAAACGCATTTGGAAGCATTTCCCTGTTCATACATCACATTTTTTCAATAAAAAAATGATCAAACTTTGATTATTCATAAGTTAAAACTACACATGCTATTTCAAAATTCAAAGACCATTTAAATCAGAATTGAATGCTCTTTTCAATCAGTGGTTGAACAGAAAACTTTTAAACCTGTCCATTAATAATAAATAGTCCTCTATCATATATATGAAAATAAAATTTACAGGAATATTCCTTTAAAAGAAACAAAATGGTGAAGACACTAACTCAATTTTAGAACATTTTTGTGAAAATGCACAGTAAAAATGACTTACCAAGAGTTCACTTTTGTCAGCATGCATGTACTTGTCCATGAAGTCCAGAATAGTCAACCAGAGGGCCGTAAAGGTGCTCAGAGATAACAGAGGAGCAAGATGCTGAAGAAAACCCTGTTGAGGAGAGAAAACACAATGTTTTATGGACTTGTAGCAATTTCTATAGACCTTTTCAAATCTGAATCCGGCAATGTCCGGATAACTAATTTAAGTAATGTCACATGGCCGAGATTCACGCGTCCATAATGGACCTATCGTATACTGGAGGAATCTTATTGACCAATAAAATACTGGAGGAATCTTGGCCGTCTGCACAATTCTCACACGGTATGGGACCAAACGTATAAAAAATGCTTTCAAGCGCACGTATCATACGTGTGTTATACATGAAGGAAACACGTGAGCATACTGCGGCTTATATTTTTTCCTCAACCCTGCACCTGACTGGTTGGGAAACGAAGGGAAAGTTCCCCCAGCAATTTGATTGGTTGAAGTATTGAAGAAATCACATTCGGCTAAATTCGGTTTGAAAAGGTCTATATTAGCCAAGCGTTATAGGACAAAGGCAATCACACTGAATTAATAGTATATGAAAATGTAGCAATTTCTGCCTTGGTTAAATGAGTATTATAACATTTCTTTTGAGTATTTGCATTGTCATGAACAGTGCATTAAATCCCGGTAACGCACTACCTTCATTATATGGTTTATTCCATTTTTACAACAGGTGAATTTTTTTTCATAAAGCCAAACCATATCGGTAAACTTTTCTGGTTTTTCATTCTTTTTAGTTGTTTTTTATGCATTTCAAACAATCTAACACAGAAATTGTATAAAATATTTAATGCTTTGACATGTTTATATACGCATTTAATGCACTGTTCAGAGGACTTTGCACTCACGAATGGCCCTCCTAAAGTCAGGCCATTCCACTCGGCCAAAGTCCTTTGTCCAGTGCGTTAAATGCATATATAAAACACTCTGCCTCAACATTAATCTTTAATGAAAATCTGAGCAGATCAGTTTTTGAATTTTGAAATTAGCACTTTGAATTGTTGAGCTACAACTGATAAAAATTTGATAATTTTTAAATTTCTGTTATGGGGATATTCACATTTGAAGCTCCGTCTTATCTGTGTAGAAATGACTGGTGTAGTAAGTCTACTATGGAAGGTTGGCGCCCTCATTATCACATTATTCACAATTGTTCGTGTATTTTAAAGAGAATTGATCTATTTTACTAATTGAATTATTTTTCCTTGAACTTTCTTCAGGTGGTAAATTATAATTATCCTTGCAAGTTTATATTTTACTACTTTCCTAACATATCCAATGGTTTTTGAGCCACAAAATCAAAGGATATGTTAGAATACATCAAGACTGTGAGAAATCTGAGGCTGTGATGTCACAACTAGTCTGATTTCAGTTGTTTCTATATTAATGATGCCAAACTTTAAACTTGTCTTGTCTCCTTAACGGAATAAGATTTTTGAATGCTTTCTTCACAATTTTGTTTCTTTTGATGTCATCCCTCTTGACTTCTTGGCCCCTCAACTAATCCTTTCAAATAAGAAACCTGGATTTTCAACTAATATTGGTTGTTTTACTACTTTCATGGGTGTTCATAGATTTTACAGCAATAAGGGTGTTTCAGCTGACGTCATAAGGTCACATGACTTTGTTTACATCGCCATTTTGTAGGGCAGGAACACTGTCGTCTGCTGTACACTTAATTAGACCTACATACTTTTGCATGTTGTTATGTAAGATTATTTTTGTAAGATGATCATGCCGGAATCTTGCTGTGTCGTTGGTTGCACTAATAGATGTGTGTGGGGGAATAAAAAAACATTTTCTCAATTTCCATTTGATCCTGATCAACGTTCGAAGTGTGTTTCTGTTGTACAACACAACAGCTTTTAAACTACAGTTCACACTAGGATTTGCAGTGAACATTTATATCAGGTATGTAGGATTTGTCCGAGTATAACAAACAAACAATCAGCTGGCATTAACATCAAAGTTACTCATCGTATACCTGGTGAATATATAAAACTTAAGGAAAATATTAAGTAAAGTCGGAAGCGAACAAAAAAAACTGCACTTAGTAAAATTTGTTGAACTGGTACTGGTAGGTTAGCATGTATTATATGTTTGTTGTATGTGTGAGTGACTGAGCTGTGTAAAGACGGATGAAACGCAATGATGCCACTGCCCTGCAAAATGGAGTCCAGTTGAGTTAGAGTCACGTGATGAAAACCCTCTATATAGCTTGTATCTTGTAGATATACCTTTAAATACATTCAGTTTGGTTGTAAACAAAGTACATAAATGGTTTAATTTTGATCAGATTTTTTGCCACTTTTATGACTTTTAAAAGCAATCTACCCTCTCTTGATGCCCCTAAATGAAGGGTTCTTAATTAAATTTTGCAAAGGGCCAGCATTTCACAACAGCTTCAGGCTGTGGGCCAATCGCGTGGCAAACCAGCATCATATGACAAACAAAACTCGTCAAAACAATCCCTGAATACATACAAGTTGAGAGCGTGCGTGATTAGAAGGATGTACGCCAGATGTCAGCAGTTCTCTTATCCACCTTCATTTGACAAGCCGCGAGCCCAATTTATAGTGGAACTACTAAAGATAACATTTTATTTGATAAGCCACAATGTTTTAGTGAGCTGATTTGCCTAAGAAAAAAAAAACCCATATAATTATTGCATTATATAATCACTATTCTTCGCGCGCCAGATTGATTGTCTGGCAGGTCAGATTTGGCCCCAGGCCACCTATTAAGAATCACCGCCCTTTACCTTTCCCCTAGCTGTAGAGTAAAAAGAAAGTTGGGAGAAAAATAAAATAAAATAAAAGAAAAGAAAACCCTTACCTTGCACAACAAGTTTGATGCCCTCATTCTGGTCTCCTCCATTTCCATTGGGTTATGAATGTTACTTTCAAGGAGTTTTGATAACAAAGGAAACAAAACCTTGTTGAAGCACGACTCCCATTCCAAAGCGGACAAGGTCTGGAGGTCATGTACCAAGAGCGCCCTCTGTAGGTACGTCAAAGCCTGCATGCGAACTTGGCGTCTTGTATCACAACATAACCTTGCTATCCCTGAGGAGTATAAATAAATTCAGAATGCAGGGTTGAAAAATTTACTTTCTGGGAACATAGAAAGTCTTGAAAAAACTTTTGGGAAAATACAGCAACAGCAACAACAAAACTGAATGATTTGTGAGGAAAAAAATTGTAGATCTGTATTTTCATTTTCACACCTTTTCTCCTTTTCCTTTCCATCTTTCCTTTCTCCACTCTTCCTTTCCATCATTCCTTTTTTCCATTCTCACTTTCTTTTCCATCTTTCTTTCCTACCCATCTTCCTTTCCATTTTCTTTCTTCACTCTCCTTTCCATCTTTCCTTTCTCTTCCTTTCCATCATTCCTTTCTCCACCCTTCCTTTCCATTCTCCACTCTTCCTTTCCATCTTTCCTTTCTTCACTCTTCCTTCCCATTCTCCACTCTTCCTTTCCATCATTCCTTTCTCCACTCTTCCTTTCCATTCTCCACTCTTCCTTTCCATCTTTCCTTTCTCTACCATCCTTTCTCCACTCTTCCTCTTCCTTTCCATTCTCCATCTTCCTTTCCATCTTTCCTTTCTTCACTCCTTCCCATCTTTCCTTTCCTCACTCTCCTTTCCATCTTTCCTTTCTCTACTTCCTTTCTCCACTCTTCCTTCCCATCTTTCCATTCTCCACTCTTCCTTTCCATCTTTCCTTTCTCTACTCATCCTTTCTCCACTCTTCCTTTCCATCTTTCCATTCTCCACTCTTCCTTTCCATCTTTCCTTTCTCTACTCATCCTTTCTCCACTCTTCCTTCCCATCTTTCCATTCTCCACTCTTCCTTCCCATCTTTCCTTTCCTCACTCTCCTTTCCATCTTTCCTTTCTCTACCCATCCTTTCTCCACTCTTCCTTCCCATCTTTCCTTTCCTCACTCTCCTTTCCATCTTTCCTTTCTCTACTCATCCTTTCTCCACTCTTCCTTCCCATCTTTCCATTCTCCACTCTTCCTTTCCATCTTTCCTTTCTCTACTCATCTTTTCTCCACTCTTCCTTCCCATCTTTCCATTCTCCACTCTTCCTTTCCATCTTTCCTTTCTCTACTCATCCTTTCTCCACTCTTCCTTCCCATCTTTCCTTTCCTCACTCTCCTTTCCATCTTTCCTTTCTCTACTCATCCTTTCTCCACTCTTCCTTCCCATCTTTCCATTCTCCACTCTTCCTTTCCATCTTTCCTTTCTCTACTCATCCTTTCTCCACTCTTCCTTCCCATCTTTCCTTTCTTCACTCTTCCTTTCCATCTTTCCTTTCTCCACTCTTCATTTCTTTTTCTTCTTTCTTTCTTTTCCTCCTCTTTTTCTTTCTGGAGACCCGATAATTTTTTTTTGACCATTGGTACCCAGGACCATTGGTACCGAGTCCATCACCACCGAGGTCCATCGGCACCGAGGTCCATCGGCACCGAGGTCCATCGGCACCGAGGTCCATCGGCACCGAGGTCCATCGGCACCTAGGTCCATCGGCACCGAGGTCCATCGGCACCGAGGTCCATCGGCACCGAGGTCCATCGGCACCGAGGTCCATCGGTACCGAGGTCCATCGGTACCAAGGTCCCCTCTTATTTCACCCATCAGAATGTACTTATTTCAAGTTAAGGAATGGTTAGGGTGTATTTTGTACCATAAAATTTTTGGGACCACCGTTGCCGAGGTCAGTTATATTTTCCACCAATCACAATGTACTTACTTCAAGTTAAGCAAGGGTTAGGGGGTATTTTGTACTAAACAATAAAGGAAGAAAAACAGAATATTTCATCTTTGAAAAAAAAGTGTATATCCAATTTTTTTTGAAGTTATCATTCTGGAGGCTTCTACAAGCCTGTGGTCTATTGACCTCTCACATGATGGTGGTTATATAACTAGTAATACCTTTATCAGCTTCACTCCACAAAGTATGCTGATTTTAGGTATAGGAAATCAATCATTAAAGAAAAAAATGTGGGCTGAAGCAAAAAATGGGATTTAACACATGCTCAATAAACACCAACATACATGAATATTCATTAAAAAAATGTGTGCTGAAGCAAAAATGAGATTTAACACATGCTCAATAAACATCAACATATATGAATATTCATTAAAAAAATGTGTGCTGCAGCAAAAATGGGATTTAACACATGCTCAATAAACATCAAGATACATGAATATTCATCCACTTTCGACTTCAATACGTTTTGTACAATCTTCTGTGGCTATCAAAATATAAAATGTTTAAATCCTGTTCAAAATTGGTAAAGAAAATAAAATTCCGACCCATTTCTTTACCGCCTACGTTAAAATCAGAAACACGCAGTGTCATGCATCTTTATGAACTTGCATGATTGATCGGGAAGGCACATTTTAAATAATTCAGTTTTTTATAGCGTACAGTGTAAAGACACTGCCATGGGCATGGATTGGGCATTCATGTTTTTTTCTGGTAAGCTTGAAGAAAAGACAAAAAACTAAGGTATAACAAGAAAACCAAAATGTTTAGTGGTTTTTATGCATTTTTTCATTGTTCGTTCATTTTCAAGTTTCATACTAACTGGCATTGCATATCATAACAAATGCTAAATAACATATTCATAAGCCATGTACATCAATAAAATAGAACTTCCAAGATTTTTTTAATTTTATATTAACCCCACCTTAGCAATATGCATAACATCACCACCAAAAACAATATGGCACACAAACAGACAATAGGTTAACTGTGTACCACAAGACCTGTATCCAATGTATTGTCCTTTAGTTACTGTGTTTACATGCTTTTTTCAGCCAAACCATATTTAGCCCAGCCCACTATGTATATTAATGATATTCAACAATTTTATACCATATGTACAAACTAGCTAACAACATGAATATACCAAGTAGGAATCAAAACAGATATGTAGTTGTTAAAATATGAGCATTTTGAAGACTTTTACATTAAGCCCCACCTACTCATTGATATGCATGACATCACTACCGAAACCATATGGACCACGGGCTATTTGTGTACCAAATATGACAGGATTCCAGTTTATCGTTTTAAGATATCATGTTTACAAGCTCTTTTCAAAAAAAATCATATTAGGCCCCCCCTCCCCTACTATCTTAATGAAATTCAACATTTTTACACTGAAACATACTTGGAAGTTGACAAATATTTATACCAAATATTCAAAACAAACTATTTGCAAAGAGTTGTTAAAATAGTGGAATGGTTTGCCTGAGTGGATAGTTAGCTCCAATTTTGTTCATAATTTCAAATTCAATATTGACAAGTTCTTTACTAACTCTGGGCATCTTTGATTTTATTATTATTTTGTTGTTGTGGTGGTGGTTGTGTTAGTTTGGGCTTTTTATGGGGTGATTCACCATTCTTAGCCTGTCATCTTGTTTTGTTATGTTATGCACAATACATGCACAATACATACACACAAAAAAAAAAATAATAATAATAATAATTAAAATAGTAACAATAAAAATATTTAAAAAAATACACAATACATACACAAAACATACACAATAAATTAAAAAAAATATTTTAATATAAAAAAATGATAATATTAATAAAGAATAAAAAAAAAGGGGGGGGGGGGACACCAATATTGTTGTCGCCAAAAGTAAGTATGTCGCCTACAGTCGTATATTTCTTGTAAACTTTGTCACCTAAAGTAGGCCTACGCCATAGCATACTTACAGACACCCATACATGTTTTGACTCTACAACTGATGATGTGGGCATCATCCTATGTAACTGGTGCCCAATCATTCACACAAGTTGTGACATGACAAACTTACAACACACACATGGGATGGCGGTATTAGCAAAATAGGTTACAAAAATATTTTTAACTTATCCTATCTAACAGGTGACATCTACCAAAATGCGAAGAAAAAAAAACTGAACTAGAGTAGTGTTGAAGTCATAAGTTTGAAAAACAGCCAATTTTAGAACTAAAAGCAGCCGAGGACATCATTGCTTGTGCATGTGTTATCGCTTTGAAGGTGTTAAATATACAAATATCATCTGTTGGTGGGTCTGAACAGGTTCACCCATACATACATACACAAGCCAGCATGCATAGGTTCCTTATGCTATTAGCATTGGAACCAAAAATGCACAAATGTTGCCCACTGCGTGCAAAAGTAGATTCTTTAAAATAGTCGGCGGATCTGTACGCTCCACTTGCTCTTCAATTACATGCGTACACTCATGTTAATCGTACATTTCATTAGTCTAATTATGCGATTCTCATGCTGTTGATTTTAAGTCAAAAGAAAAAATCTTGCTTTTTTTTTCACATTTAAAGAACAATTTCACTTAGTTCACCAGCCTACCAGGTTAAGGAACATTCTAGCTACAAGGTAATCTTATTTCTGTAACATTCAAGATTACATAGGAAAACCAGATCTTCAAAATAAAACCATTGAGGTTTCAAAAAATTGTACAGAAGTCAACAGAGATTTCCCAGTCAATTATATAACTAAACCATATAATTTTGGGGCTGGCACAGTGCTGTGCTCTACTCATTCCACATACAACTACATATGTAAAAAAGTGTGTAGATATACACAATTAATCACATCAATGCTTAATTTCTTCCTATCATAAAAAATAATTACCTTGCAGTAAAGGACACCAACATTTCACCCATAATGCACTAGTCCCGGCATCAATGGTCGAGGCTTGGCCATCTCGTTGTTCCTCCTCGGCCCAAGAACTAAATATGGAGGCTGCCCTCGTGTGAAGTGTGTGCATTAAATCTAAAAGCTGTATAAAGATGTAAATATCACACTTAATTTGTATGGTTTTATAATTAACAGTATGTATATTACGCAAAATAATACTTAAGTTTCTTTTAAAGTGGTCCTGCCATGGGGGTTGGATCTTACATTAATTATGTTATTTGGATTATTTGATTTGCAAAAATATAGCTTTTTTTGCACAAAACCCCATCGGTTGCGAGAAAATTGCAAAAGAATAATGCATTTTTCGACACCTTGATGCAAAAACCCAGAATAAGGCTCAATAAATAATGACATCATTTTGGGAACAAATGTATGTGAACAATGCATCGATACCACGTATACACTTATGCTACTAAAACATGTGCTAGCATGCGCTGCTGATGAAACGCTCTGGGCATGTAAAACATGCGTTGGGCATGTAAAATACGAGCTAGGCATATAAAACACGTGCTGTTTAAAATAAACTGGCCCGATGAATTAATTTTTTAATATAAAATGTTATTTTAAAGACAAAATTACTCTTCAAGTAATCCTTATCAGTGGATGTTTAAACATGTCTATTCATTCAACCAACGGCACAGCAAAATTCAGGCATAATTATCTTACAAAAATAATGTTATATAACAACATGCAAACATATGTAAACCTAATTAAGTGTACAGTAGAAAACAATGTTCTGAATGTAAACAAAGTCATGTGACCTCATGACTTCAGCTGAAACATCCTTATACAGCACTGCTGGTCAAGAAATAGTTTTCATGTGTATAAGTGAATTGTCAATCATCACTTACGAAGAAAAAAGTGTGGCATGGCTCAACACAGAACCATAACACAGATATAATATATCTGAGGAATTTGAATGGAATTGAAAATGATGGGTTATTAGAAACCTGCTGGCTTTCATTATTAAGTGAGTTATCACATTTTTAGAAACAAGACCAGAAGGAAATAAAGGCTTTCATAAGTCTATATTCTACATATACAATTAATGTTAAGGTGGAGTGTTCATATGCATATTTAATACATGGGCAAAGGACTTTGACACAAGTGGAAATGGCTAGACTTTAGGAAGGTCATTTGTAAGTGCAAAGTCCTTTCAACCGTGCATTAAATATGCATATAAACACGATGCCAAAACATTTATCATTTTATACAAATTTTGTGTTAGATTGTTTTGAATGCATAAAAAGCAACTGAAAAGAATGGAAAAACAAGAAAAGTTTACATAAATTTTATCGCTTTATTAAATGTACCTGTTTTTAAAATGGAATAAACCAAATAATAATAACTGTGCATTAGTGGGATTAAATGCACAGGTAATAACAATGCAAACACTCCATAGAAATTTTATAATTACTCACAATGACCAATCATAAACAGGTCACACAGAATCAATCTCCACACTAGGTAGCCGGGATATTCATGAGTTATATTCACCTTCTATGCTAAGCTTGGACAATATATCGATATTTCGACATTGACCCATATCGATATGGTCAATATTGAGTTCAAGGGTCATATCGCTATGATGTTTTCCACCAATATTGTACTATACATGAACTAATAATGAAGTTAACATGACAACCAAACATGCACCTTTCCTCACTATACAGCCACCAAAAGTTGTAATTTGTAATAATATTAAAGCTGCAGGCAGTCAATAATGTTAAGAGTTGATTAAGTGATCAATATTTTGATAATTATTACATAAAGTTATGTTCCACAGGCAGGAAATTCTTAATTTTAGACAAACAGTAATGTACTCTGTATGTACAGGCCGCTATGGGCATTGTGTAATAATAGAAGTTAATATTTCATGATTTGTGATGGTTGAGCAATCCTTAAACATCGCATCTAAATTCCTTAAAAGGAATACCGCATCCCCAAATTCATCTAGAAAAGGCCTTCATTGACACCGGAAGTAGATTTTATCCTTAAAACTAAAAGATATTTCCAAAAAATTTGTCCGTTCACACATCAGACTTTCTGTACAGTACGCAGCACAAGTACAAAAAGTGTGTAGATTTCTGGGCCCACTCATTCAATTTTTAGTAGCAAAGGACATTTTCTATCAATATTTTATTGTTTTGTTTTTTGATGAGAGTTTAACGGCACCACAACAGCAAGGGTCAAATTGCGCCTGAGAGGTTGGATCGTTCCAGAGGTAGGAACCTAGGAAGAAGAGTAAACAGGGGGAGATTGAGAGAAACACAAGAATTAAAAGTCAGAAAGCTGGGATCGAAAGAGGTGTATGGATGGAAAAATAATGTAGAGAGAAAAGGGGGTGGGGAAGGAGGACTAAATTTGATTGACTTCTGAATGTCCTGGTCTTTAAAAAAGAGTGCAAAAATGACACCCTTTCAGTAGGAAATTCAAAACAAGTAAGTGGGACCTAGCACTCAAAAGGTAAAGTTGGGGATTTTCATTACCAAAAAAGCTATATACGAGTTCTATGAAAATAGCAACAAAATGATATGTTCAAACTGATGGAATTTCAATGTTTCTGTGTATTATTTTTGAGAAAGAGACAATATAAAAAGCAATTCCTTTTACAAAAATGGGTGTTTATTTGAAGACTTATGTATATATTTTCCATGAAATTTTGTAAATTAACTTAAAACTTGTACTTTCCATTTTTTGCACTGCAGCAAGATTACCTGGTAGAAAACAATTATATTATTTCAATGTGACGTCTTGCAATTTGTTTATCAATATTTGGATATTATTGATATATTTCCAGTGATATAACGATATTGTCTGAAGGTGAATATTGCCCAAGCTTAGTCTGGCCTGTCAGGTCCAGTGCACTGTTATATACAACAGTGACAGTGAGAGGCATCTACTGCATCCATTAATAGCACAGAAGGTGAGGTTTAAAGGATTAGTTTAGGGGTCAAGCAAATCTATCTTATATAAAAGAGGCCTTCAAAAAAAAAAAAAAAATGGTAAAGAAAGTGTTCAAAAATCTTATTCCATTAAGGAGATATCTAGGTTTAAAGTTTGGTATCATTTGTGTAGAAACGACTGAAATCAGACTAGCTGTGATGTCATAGCCTAAGATTCCTCAGTCTTTATGTATTCTATTATATTTTGTCCTGCGATTTTGTTGCTTAAAAAAACATGGGATATGTAAGAAAAGTAGTTAAACTGAATCTAGGAAGGGTATTTATAATATACCACCTGAAGAAAGTTTGAGAAAAAATAATTCAAATAGTGAAAAAAATAAGCTATGATTGAACTCTGTCCCTATTTGTCTTCTAGCAGAGTGACTGTCTGTCCCTTATTCCCCCTCTTGCAGGATAAGTCCCTGCCCCTTGAAAGCTTTACCTGGATGGAGAGGGCTTGGTACCCTCCTGGGTGTCCATTTCCATCAGTATCTTCTATAATCTCCGACATCTGAGACATGGCTTCTGGGACGGACTTTGCTTTGGGCAAGGCAGATTTGCTCTTGGACCTCTTTTTGCGATCTCTTTCGCGGTCGGCGTGCTTCTGCTTTCTTTGCTCATGCTTCAGTTTGCCTGAATGAGAGAAAAAGATGATGCATCTCAGAAAATTGACCTAAGTTCCGAAATAGGCCACACCCACCATAGCAATGCAGTTACTAGGTGGGGCAAACAAACCTCAAATCCGCAATCATGCATGACTGACATTTAGATGTTCATGTGGCCTGCCACAAGCTTTGATCCATTTATAGCACTTCTCCGGATCTTTAGAGTTTTTAGCAAAAGGAATAAACAAAATTCTGTTTGCTAACCATTCTGGTTAACAGGAATTGGATTTACAAAGCCCGTAGGCGCAATTTTTGTTCACCATTTCGTAATCACTCAGTCTTGTGTGTACAGAAGTTTGTGTGTACAGAAGTTTGTGTGTGCATAAGTTTTGCCGCTAGCTAGCAGTACTGTACCAGGTCCGTGTAGAACTTTTGCCCCACTTAATTAAGCAGATTTTTTTGCCAGGAAAATTTGTGCGGTGATTAGTTAAAAAAGCTGTCATTTAACTAACTTAGAGAGGTTAATCACCGGTTCACTGCTATATACAAGTTACAGGGGTCACATTTCCCAGTTCCGAGATTAATGCTTTTAATGCAGTAACAGTGAATTTTCAAACATCACTGTTCCACCAGTGCTCATTTCACAAGCAGGTGGCATCAATGATCAACAACTTGATATCTGCTCAAAAAAACAAAACATGTTGTCAAACAACATTATTATCCAAATAATTGATTCAAGTAGGAAAAAGCTTTTCCCACCTTGCCTGCAATTGTCTGCACAATTAATCATGAATAATCATATAGCAGATTCGCACACATGTACAACAGTACACAACTGGCTACATCATGTGAATACTAATAATTGACATACACATAATATTTGCACATACTACCAATAAAGTTCTTGTTAATTAGCCCATTTTGAAGAAAGGAATTTGTCCTGTTATCAAGCAACAAAGTAGAAACAATATCATTTGAAAAAGTACTGTTCCGTGAAACAGTGGCAAAAATTGGTTAATTTCGACCTGTTTATATTTCAAAACTTTGTTTATCTGCAAAATCCATATTTGTTACCAAATAGAGAACCAATGCATACACACCTCCATTTACAGTGGCTTCCACGAATGTACGAATGGCGTGTACACACGACTCAAAGTTGGCAGGGGTCACATGAGCAGCATCTCGAACCAGGAATGCAAGAGTCTCACACGATTTAGACAAGGCTTTGGTGTCATGAAAAGTGATTTTGTTATCCAGGGTGATTTCATACTGATTTTGCGGTTCCATCTTTCCATCTTTGTTCACCTGAGTTTCAAAAGAAAAACATAAACGATACGTTTTTTTGGGTTAAACAGGCCTTTGGACATGTAGTTATTTCTATAATTGCTTTTTTTTAAAAATGACATGATAGAAGTTTAAATCTATGTTATTCTTTCCAAAATCTCAGTCACTGAAAATGATACCAAAGTATTTTGAGCTAGTATTTAAATGGTGAGGGAGGGGGTGGGGAGAAAATACCAAGGCCTTACTGTAATACATAATCAATCTGCATACTGCCCAAGATTTTAAAATACAGTAAAATGATTCATTTTCAACATTTCGATAAATTATTTTCTTCATTGTTTTCAAAGAAGACATAAAAGTCTAATACAATCCTTCTTTCATATCATAGACGGTAAAAATCTCAACCAACTTCCAAAAGAGCCAACAGTCCAAATTAATATTCCTTCCTCAAGTTATTCATGTTTTAAGTCGACACATGAAGCTCCTATTTTGTTCAGCACTGTATTGAAATATTGTGCATGATGACATATTAACAGGGACAGAAGGATTATGTATTTCTTTATAAATGTGATTAAAGTTTTTATTCCAAAATGATGTAACACAAAATTTTAACAGCATGTTTTGATATTTCATGTGTACACAAAAATGTCCTTCAACCTTACAAAGAAAAACACTTTTTCATGAGCTAAAAAACTTGAGGTACATTATAAACAAATACAAAGCATTCCAACATCCTGCTGGGCTGACGACATCACAATCTGCATGTTTTGAAATCCAAATGGTGGCTCTCATGGTACTATTCAGTTTGTTTGATGAGGTCTTAACGGCACCACGACAACGAAGGTCAAATTGTGCCTGAGAGGTCAGATCATTTTAGAGGTAGTAAGGAAAGAGACCAGGGGGAGAATGAGAGAAATTCAAGAACAAAAGCCAGAAAGCTGTGATCGAGAGAGGAGGTGCATGGGTAAAACAAAAATAAAGTAGAGAGGGAGTGGAAGAGGAGAATTAAATATGGTTGTAGAGGATGCATGCTGAAGGAAGGAGATTATTTTATCTGGAGGATTTTTCTGGAAGAACTCAGCAATTGAGTTGTGGGGGCGAGGAAGCTCTGGGAAGGTTGTACAGGGGGCAAGCAAGGAGAACGTGTTGGATTGTGAGGATGCAGTGGCAATTGTTACAGAGGGTTAGGGGAACCAATAAGGAGGTGGGAGTAGTGAGGTGGGTGTGACCAATTCTAAGACGGGTAATATGAACGTTGTCGATCTGAGAAAGGTTGTTGATGGTGGATTTGATCGGGATTGTGGGCTGGATAACATGGAGTTTGTTATCAATTTGGAAGTTCCATAAGGTTTGCCAGCGGTCACGAACAAGAGAAGCAATAAGCGGTTTGATGTCAGAGAGGTTTTGGGAAAAGGGGAAGGGAGGAGGCTTAAGGGCAAGCTTAGCGGCTGTATCAGCCCTGTCATTGCCAGGGATGCCAACATGGCTGGGTATCCAGAAGAAAAGAACACTTTTCCTGCAGAGGTGGGAGAAAAGAGTTTCCGGAGGAGGAGGTGGCAGGTGAGGTTATCCCATTTAAGATTGAGTAATGAAGTAAGAACAGCCTTTGAGTCAGAGAAAATGGCAAAGTGACTAAGAGGAGAGTACTCAATAAAGTTGAGGGCGAGGAGAATGGCCTTAGCCTCTGCTGAAAAGATGGATGAGTAGTCAGGAAGTCTGCTACTGAGGGTGATGTCTTGGATGATGGCAGCAGCAGCTGTCTTGTTGCCTTCCTTGGAGCCATCAGTATAGATGGAGGTGTAATTTGAGAGTTGGTCTTTGATTTGGTTGTGGAGATTGATGAAGAGGTTAGGGTGAGTTTGAGTTTTGTTATAAGTAGAGAGGTCTAGGTGGACAGAAAGAAGGGGGGTGGCCCAAGGAGGAAAAGTGGGCCAGGAGTAGGTGCCGAGAGTGGCGGGGTTGATGCCAAGTTGAAAGAGGTCTGATTTAATGCATAAGCTGAAGGGAGGCGATAGGGTTTTAGTCCTATCAAAGAGGGAGGAGAAATTGGGGTACCTAATGAGGTTGTAAACAGGGTTCTGGGTGTTGGTGAGGACTCTAAAAGCATAGGAGAGGCTAAGCTTTTTACATCTAAGTAGAAAGGGGGGTTCGTTGGCTTCAACATGAAGGCTAGTGATTGGGGAGGTCCTGTAGGCTCCTAGACAAAGCCTGAGCGCTTCATTTTGGATGGTGTTAATGTGGTTGAGGTATGAGTTGTGAGCGACACAGTAAACAATATTGCCATAGTCAAGCTTGGCACGAATGGTGAGCCTGAAAATTTTGAGGAGAGCATAGCGGTTCGCTCCCCAAGTAGTGTTGGAGAGCAGTCGGAGGATGTTGAGAGAGCTATTGCATTTTAGTTTCAGGTTGGTGATGTGAGGCTTGTAGGTGAGCTTAGGGTCTAGAGTTAGACCAAGGAACTTTGTGTTTTCAACTTTAGGGATGCGATTCCCATTAAGCACAAAGTTCGGATTGGGGTGGAGGTTGTTGAAATGACAAAAGTGCATGCAGACTGTCTTGTCTTTGGAGAATTTAAAACCGTTATTGTTGCTCCAGACTTGCAGCTGATTGAGGCTGGTTTGGAGCCTATTTTCAACAATAGGAAAGCTAGGGGAGGAGTAGAAGATGGTGAAGTCATCCAGGTAGAGGGTACGTTTGATGCTGGGGCCAAGGTTATTCCCGATGTCATTAATGCTCAGGTTGAAGAGAGTGGGGGAGAGGATGCTGCCTTGGGGGACGCCCTCTTCTTGGGGGTACGGGTTGGAGAGGGTGTGGCCAATACGAATTCGGAACTGCCTGGATGAGAGGAAGTTTTGAATAAAGATCGGGAGGTGGCCTCTGAGGCCAATGGTGTGAAGTTTTCGGGTAATGCCGTATTTCCAAGTAGTGTCGAAAGCTTTCTCGAGGTCAAAAAATATGGCAATGAGGTGTTCCTTTTTTGCAAAGGATTCCCGGATAGCGGTGTCGAGCGTAATTAACTGGTCAAGGGTATTGCGATGTTTTCGGAAGCCGCTTTGGTGAGGAGAGAGGATTCTGTTGGTCTCGAGGAACCAGTTGAGTCTCTGATTAATGATCTTTTTCATAATTTTACAGAGACAGCAAGTAAGGGCGATGGGTCGGTAGCTGGTGGGGTCGGTACCATACTTCCCCGGTTTAAGGACGGGGATGACAATAGCTGTCCTCCAGATAGGGGGAAAGGAGTGTGAGGACCAAATGTGGTTGAAGATGGTGAGTAGGGTAGTGGTGGCCTTGATGGGAGGTGTTTCAGAAACTGATAGGGGATGTTATCAGGGCCCTTGGAGGTGCAGCCAGCATCGTTGATGGCTTGGTTTAATTCAGAAAGGGTGAGAGGGTGTTGTAGCTTTCGGGTTGTCAGAGGGAAAAGTGATTCTCGGGCTTCATCATGAAGCTTTTTGAATTTGAAAGCATTGGAGTAGTTGGTCGAGGACGAGATGTTGCTGAAAGAGGCGGCGAGGTGGTCAACTATGTCCTTTTTGCGGTGAGAAGGTCTCCATTCCAAGAGAGATGGGAGATGGAAGATTTGCCCACTCTGCCGTGGAAGCTGTTAACCATTCTCCAAATCTTCTTAGTGGGGTGTTGGTGGTGAGAGAAGAGATAAAGTTGTTCCAAGTGTTGGTTTTACTGTCCTTGATAGTGCGTCTGGCCTTGGCACGGCTGATCACGAAAGAGGTTAAGGTTATGGGTGGTCAGGTTAGTTTTAAAGTTCCTGAGGGCTCTTTTCCTGTTCTTGATGGCGGTTTGCAGTCATCCGAGAACCAGGGTTGGGGATGATTTGGGGGTTTGGAGGTTTTGGAAATTGAGCAGGTGGCGATGTTGATAAGGATATTACTGAAGTTAGACATGGGATCCTCATCCTCGAGGAGATGGGGGAAGAAGTGTGAGTCACAGAGGGTTTCAAAAGGGACCAGTCAGCCTTGTCGAGGTTCCAATTGGGGTGTGCTCAGTGGGGATTTGAAGATTGGAGTGTATAAGAAGAGGGTAATGATCACTACCACAGAGGTCAGCAGTGACTCTCCAACTAAAATCAGGGAGGAGGTTAGGGGAACAGATAGACAGGTCAATACAGGTGAGAGAGCCTGTGGCAGGATGAAGGTAGGTCAGGGAGTTAGTGTTCAGCAAGGACAGGCTGTGCTGACGAAGAGCGTTTTCGATGAACTTGCCTCTAGGGGTGGTGGTATTAGAGCCCCACGGAGGGTTGTGAGCGTTGAAGTCACCAAGAAGGATGAAGGGGTGGGAAGCTGAGAGATGAGGTTGTTAAGGCTGGTTGGTTGAATGTTGGTGTTGGGAGGGAGATAGATATTGCAGAGAGTGAAAGTTTTGTGGAGGAGATAGAAATACAGATGGCCTGAAGGTCGGTGTGCACACGAACAGGGCTGTGTGGGATATCGTGTCTAACGAGAATGGAGACGCCACCACAGGCCCTGTCAGCATCCACTTGATGTTTGTGATAGCAAGCAAAGTTGTTGAGGAGTAATGGTCGGTGGTTTTCAAGAAAGTTTCTTGTAGGCAGAAGACGACCGGGTTGAAGGTGGAGACCAGAAGGTCAATTTCTTCAGAATTGGCCTTTAGGCTCCTAATGTTCCATTGTATGATGTTGTGGGTGTTATTGTAATTGTTTGTGGTGTATGCCATAAGGGGGCGGGGTTATCTGGAGGAAGATCTGTTGGGTCTGAGTTGGCTTGTTTTTTCTTTGGATCTGTTTCTTTGGGAGCGATTGTTTTGAAAATTGGGCGAGAAGTATGATCGGTGTGTTCGGTAATCAACAATCCATACTCTCTTCAGTGTGGGTTTGGGTGGTGGGTTGTTTGTTGATTGGTTGTTTGTTGATTGGTTGTTTGTTGATTGGTTGTTTTTGATTGGTTGTTTTTTGGTTGGTTGTTTGTTGGTTGATTTGTTGGTTTGTTGATTGTTTGCTTGGCTGGTTTTAGCTTGATGTATGAAGGTATTAGTGGTGTTGGTGTAGGGGCGGTAGGGGCTTTAGAGTAGGAAGGAGGTTGAGGAAAGAAGTGGTGGTGGAGGTGGTGTGGGTATTGGGTGTGATTGGGTTGTTGGAAATGGTGATGGGCTTAGGACTAGGTAAGAAGAGCCAGGTGAGGTCGGTTTGGGCATGGGAGTTAGTTTTTGTTGTGTTAGTTGTGTTTGGGGGCGGAATTAGAGTTAGAGGAGACTACGTTTGAGTAGGAAGGCTTGGAGTTAAGAGAAGCGAGGAATTGTTTCCTGGCCTCTGGGTAGGTTATGTTGGGGTTAAGGGTTTTAAGTTTTGTTATTTGTTTTCCTGAAGCCAGGTGGGACAGTCTTTCGAGAAGGAGGATGGTTTGCTGGGTGTTTACTGTCACAATTTGTGCAGAGTGGGGTTGGTGCAGGAGGTGTTGTCATGGTCCGGGGCTCCGCAGTTACCCACAGCGCTTGGCTGTGGTAGGAGTTTTCCCGTGGCCATACCTCTGACAATTATAGCAACAAAGGGTTAGGAATGTAAGGGGCGACCTGGATTTTTAGGTAGCCGGCAATGATGTGGGAGGAGAGTTGGTGTTGCGAAGGTAAGAAATATGGTGTTGGTGGGAGTTTCGGCTCCGTCTCTCTTTAGAACGAGACGACGGGCTTCAGTTACATGTTGGTTTGCTAGTTCCTCTTGGAGGTCGTCATCGGTCATGTACGCAAGATCGCGGTGCGTATGGCGCCTTTGCTGGAGTTTAGGGGAGCGATGGGGGTGACTGTGATGTCGATACCAGAGTTGGATAGGGTTTTGGTGGAAAGGAGGGTGGTGGCTTGTGTCCCTGGTGCAGTGCACCAGGAGATCACCGGATCTAAGGGTAGAGACTTTGGGAGGGTACCGACAAGGCCAAAGAGGGCTTTATGGATGAGGAAAGGAGAAACTTTTTAAAGCTTTCCTGCCTGTTGGTGGCATGGATAATAAGGATTTTGGGATTGGGGTTGTAGAATGGTCAATGATGGTAGCAGGTGGGTCACGGGGAGGGAAGGGGTCAAGGTCACTGCATAGGCGCCGTCATTATGAAAGAAAAAAAACCAAGGGCCGAGACCGAGGCAGCTAGAAAAAATCGCGGAACCACTATATGGGGACCGCTGTATTAGTAACGAAGGGCGTGAAAAGTCGAGTCAGAACGAGGGAAAATATAATAGAAAAAAAGAAAAGAAACGATCTCACCGAAAATAGAAGCCCATCCACCGAGAAAAAAATCCGAAAATGGAGTTATAAAACAAAATGGTGCAAATTGGAGAGAAAATGGAGCGAAAATAGTATAAGAGAATAGAAGCAGTTGTCACGTCGCTCTCGTACACACGTGTTGATAGTAGCATTAGAGTTTTCAACATTTAAAAAAAATGTATTAGATTGCTTTGGAAGTTATGAACCTTGGTCAGAAGATTTTTAATTTTTAATTCTATCATATGAAATAAGGATTATGTCAGACATTACTTCGTCAGAAGATTTGTTATTTTAATTCTATCATATGAAATAGGATTATGTCAGACATTACTTGGTCAGAAGATTTGTTATTTTTAATTTTATCATATGAAATAGGGATTATGTCAGACATTACTTGGTCAGAAGATCTGTTATTTTTAAATCTATCATACGATATAGGATTATGTCAGACATTACTTGGTCAGAAGATTTGTTATTTTTAATTCTATCATATGAAATAGGATTATGTCAGACATTACTTGGTCAGAAGATTTGTTATTTTTGATTCTATCTGATTCTGTTCAATTATAAGCTTATATTTGTTCTTGTATGTATGTATTTTGCAGTATTCTTAACTATTATTTCTTTTTTGTTCACATTGTTTTGCATTAATTGTTGTGTCGCTGCGCCATGAGCATCACTTTTGATGGAAACTGGCGCATAACAAGTGTTCATTATTATTATTATTATCATTATTATATGAAGTAGGGATTATGTCATCAGACATTAATTACTTGGTCAGAAGATCTGTTATTTTTAATTCTATCATATGAAATAGGGATTATGTCAGACATTACTTGGTCAGAAGATTTGTTATTTTAATTCTATCATATGAAATAGAATTGTGTCAGACATTACTTGGTCAGAAGATTTTTATTTCTAATTCTATCATATAAAATAGAATTGTGTCAGACATTACTTGGTCAGAAGATTTTTATTTCTAATTCTATCATATAAAATAGGGATTATGCCAGAAATTACTTAGTCAGAAGATTTGTTATTTTTAATTCTATCATATGAAATAGAATTATGTCAGATATTACTTGGTCAGAAGATTTTTATTTCTAATTCTATCATATGAAATAGAATTGTCAGATATTACTTGGTCAGAAGATTTTTATTTCTAATTCTATCATATAAAATAGGGATTATGTCAGAAATTATGTCTGCTTTAATAGATTTCAAAGCAATTTAGCTGATGTTGTCTCTTTCCCTATACATATACCTTTAAAAAAAACCTT
Source organism: Chiridota heheva (assembly GCA_020152595.1). Classification (NCBI taxonomy): domain Eukaryota; kingdom Metazoa; phylum Echinodermata; class Holothuroidea; order Apodida; family Chiridotidae; genus Chiridota; species Chiridota heheva. The sequence continues at coordinate 241,066 of JAIGNY010002542.1, read as the reverse complement.
AATACTTACAACTAGCCAGCCACTCCGCTGCTAACAGAGGAAGTCTCTGATTCGCTGCCTGATCTGTAGCCACTCCCCCTTTTGTACAGCTCACTATCAGATGTGTAGCCTTGGTCAGTTTCTGGTGGTCCATGGTTCACAATTGCCAACTCACTGTCTGACTGTGCACCTAAAGGAGAAAATAGAAAATAGTTAATTCACACTTCTGTTATACTTTACTAGGTGACCCAAATTCCATCCATCCGTGAATTTTGTTCTCCACGTCCTTTGTTCAAATTTCACCTTAGCAAAGTTTACAAAACTGTTACGATTATCAATTGTTAATTTGATTCGATTTTCACTAACCATATGCTCCATACTTTGATTGTGCAATTTTAAAATAATTATTGAATAAATATATTTCAACAAGTATCAGTGATTGGACCTTTTAGGTTTTACAAGTACATCTGATGAGTAATTTGGCATATTTATCACATGGTGAACAAAAGGGTCAGTTGCGGATTTCCCAAATCAACTCATCACTTTTTTTTTTAACAATGCTTCCAAAAGGAAACAGAGAATTGCAATTGTAGTTTACTGATAGAGTGGTCAAGAAAGTATTCAAAAGTGTTCTCTGTTAATCAGATAATCTATTATCAGATGTAAGTAGAAATTTCTGAAATCCCACAACAAGAAGTTACACCACAGCTTCACATTCCTCTACAAACTTTGGGTATTTCAGCATTAAGTTGTGGCTTACAAGTATTGGATATGTAAGGGGAGTACTAAAACAAGGGTCTAGGGAAGAATCTGTGATTACCCATCTGAAGAAATCTAAAAAAAAAGAAATACATTTTAATCACTAAAAAGTGTTTACGTTAAATCAATTTTCAATTAAACATATTGACAATTGTTTCGTGAGGGTGTCATCACTCCTGAACAGATCAAGGCATCAAAGCAGCTTCTTCAGTTTATTTCTTACTATTGCTGTCACGATATGGCTGCATTACATATCAATTATCGTGGTGAAAAATATCACAATAAATTGGTATATCGCAATATTTTTCAGGAAAACTGACTCTGACATAAATTGTTAATATCACTACTTCTTTTATGTATACATGAATGATGAACGCAAGAAAAAATGATTTCCAGATCTAGCAGATGACATGATCGCATGACTATAACGTTCTAGATTTCATCACGCATCACACACATTTGGAAATTCAGCCAACGTGACAATGAATCATCCAAGTGAGAGGCATGTTCTGAGCCAATTCTCATTCTTTTTGTTAACTTATATCAGAGCGTGTCAGTGTGGGGTGAAGGAGCACGATTCTAATTAGTTTTTTCATGTTTCACAATATTTTTGGAAGTTTTTAAAGTTGATTCAGAAACGATCATGGACTAAACTAGACTTCTACATTTACTATCATAACCTTAGTACGTAACATACAAAGTAGCCTTGCCTAGTTGCGCAAAAATCTCTTAGTTCTGTATTAGTTTTTAGTATCGCGATATGTGTTAAGAAGCATATTTCATGTCATTGAAAAAGATGTATCGCAATAATCAACACATCATGACAGCACTATTTCTTACTGGAGCCATGATGACTCCATCAGGCCGGTACTTAATAATAACAATAAATAATAATAAATAAGATTTATAATGCGCACATATCCACCCAGAAGGTGCTCATGGCGCCGTACAAGGTAAAAAACATAAAGGAATAACAAAAAAAACCACACAAAAAATTAATTAATTAACTTATTTAACAAAAACATACATAGGGGCCTACACACGCACATACACCCATATATGTATACACAAAAACAATATTAAATGAAAGCTTTGGACATGAGATGTGTTTTTAGACTTGTTTTAAAAATTGCAAGAGAATTGGATGATCTGACAAGAAGGGGTAATTGATTCCACAACCGTGGTGCAGCTATACCAAAAGACCTATCACCCCATGAGTGGCTAGGTTTTTGTTAACATAAAAGTAATTTGTCACTGGATCGAAGAGCACGAGTAGGAATATATGATTTTAAAAGGTCAGAGATATAATTTGGAGCACACCCAATCAACGATTTGTAAATAATAAGCAGTATTCTATATATTATCCTATATGACACAGGGAGCCAATGCAAGTCTTTTAGGACTTATACCTGGTTACTTTGTTGTAAACGGATGAGAGCACATGACTCCCCCTAGACAGGATGCCAGTCTATTATAGGTTCCCTTCCCAGCAGTGATAGTACTCATTTTATGGCTGAGTGGACTGGATCAAGCAAAGTAAAGTGTCTTGTTCCAATAACACAACACATTGTTTACGAAAGGCAAACCTGGTACCTTCCAAACTAGCATGACTCCTCAACCACTGGGCAACTGCATCTCAATAAAAGTAGCTTCTGTACAGTTCTGTGTCTCCTTTCCCATTATCATACATGAAAGACATGTCATAAAGTAATCCTCCGACACAGAATTTTCAAAACTGTACAAACCTGTGTCTACGTCTGTCTCCACTTCCTCATTTCCCTCATCCAGGGTCACCCTCATCATGGCAGGGGGGTCTGCCCCAGCCCCCACCACCTCCAAGAGCGTAAACAGAGTGTACCAGTCTTCTGACGAGTGAATGTTGGCAGCGTTTAGCTTCAGCAGCTCGTGGAGTCCGCATGCGATTTGTCGGCTGACGTGATGGAGGACGCTGACCTTCATCATAAGAAGCATCTTTAGGGAGCTCAACACCTGAGGGGTAAAATTCATATATATACATAGTGTCTTATTCCTTTTCCTTATTCCTTTTTAGGGTTGTGTTACTGGGGACGGTAGAGGTGATTGTGTGTGGGAAGGGAAGGGGAGTGGGCTATAAAGCCTCCTACATTAAATTAATTTACATACGTTAATATAATTTGTTTAATTTTAATTAAATTAGTAGATGTGTTTAAGGGAAAATGAAGGGAAGGGGGAGGGGGAAACTATATTAAGTAACTATAGTAACTACCGTATGTATTGAGCAATCATTCCCTATCTCAACTTGCACATACCAGCCATTTATTATATTGTGATTGATTAGCATCTTCATTTTAAATGTCTTTTATGAGAACTTTTGATGTAATTTATTATAATATATACATATGGCTGTTAATTTATCTTTACTTTTCTGCAAATTCATGTCAAGTTTGTGGACGAACAAATAAATGAAATGAACTAGAACGGTAAATACCATCATGGTTCGCATGCCCATGCAAATTGATACCCATATCATATGACCCGGCCAGTTATAAAAATGGCATCTCACACCAAGTCCAACATGGCATCCCATGTCCCACATGGCATCCCACCCCATGTCCCACATGGCATCCCACCCTATGTCCCACATGGCATCCCACCCCATGTCCCACATGTTTCTCATCCCTTGTCCCACATGGCATTCCACCAAACCTCCCACATGGCATCACACTCTATGTCTCACATGGATCGCATCCCATGTGCCAAATGACATCCCACCCTATGTCCCACATGACATCCCATCCCATGCCTTGTCCCACATGGCATTCCACCATATCTCCCACATGGCTTTCCACCATATCTCCCACATGGCATTCCACCATATCTCCCACATGGTATTCCACCATATCTCCCACATGGCATTCCACCATATCTCCCACATGGCATTCCACCATATCTCCCACATGGCATTCCACCATATCTCCCACATGGCATTCCACCATATCTCCCACATGGCATTCCACCATTCAGTATATCTCACATGACATTCCACCATACAGTTTTTTCCACATGGCATTCCACCATATGTCCCACATGGCATCCCACCTACATCCTACATGTATGTCCCACATTAATCTAACCAGATGTACCACATGACATCCCTCCTTATGTTCCACATGGCATTTCTCCCTGTATACCACATGACATCTCTCCCTATGTCCCCCATGGCATCCCAGCATATGTTCCCCATCAGTGGCTTCCCACCTGTCCCACATGGCATCCAACCTTATGTCCCACATTGGATCCCACCATATGTTCCACATGGTATCCCTCCCAATGTCCCAATGACATCCGACTTTATGTCCCACATGGCATCACATCCCATGACCCTATGGCCTACTACCCTATGTCCCACATAGCCTCCTACCCTATGTCACACATGTCATCCCAACCTATGTCACACTCTGTGTTACTCATGACATCCCAACCCATGTCCCACATGGCACCCCACCCCATGTCCCACATGGCATCCAATAGGCTCTATAAGAAGTTTCATCCCAGCTACCGCAGTCCCTGATTGAACATACTATATATGAAAGTGTCAGTTCATATAATATCTTATATGCAAGTGACTTGTTGATAAGAAAAAAAAAAAGGCAGTCAAATATTTATGCCTGATATAGCCCTTAGTGTATACCACATGGTATATATTATATCATATGTCCTGCATGGCCCCCATCCATGTCCCACATGGCATCCCTCCCTATGCCCATATGCAGTCACATCCTGTCACACTCCCTGACTGAGCATACTAAAAAAAAAAAAAGTCTGGTCAGTTCATATACTGTAGCAACTTTATGCAAATGACCACAATAATAAAGGCAGAGTTTAATAATCATGCCTAATACAAACGTTGGTGCCCAAATATTTTGAAGAATTTCAAGGAATTTAATATCTCCTATGCTACAAGACGCTTGAGGATCTCTGAAGAATATTGGAAAATTATATCATTTTACAGTTATCTTCTAAGGAAATATCAAATGTTTTGTAGACTTTTTAAGAAAACTAGTCTTCCATCTGTCTTAAGTAGTTTCTGAAAAACTTTAACATTTTGTAAGGAAATTCTAACCTTCCATAAGGATACCCGAAAAAACTTTTAACTTTTTCTGAGGATTTCTGAAGAAACTTTTAACATTTTCTGAGAATTCTCAAAAAACTTGAACATTTCTGAGTAAATCTCAGGAAAACTGTGGATGGCTGGACGAAATCGCCATTACATAGGTTCGCATTATGCTTCGCATTATGCTTTGCCTGCTCACCAAAAACAAAAAATCCAATTTAAAATAGAATCTTGATTTAAACTAAGACATATTTACCCCGGTAAGTGTAGCAGGAATAATTACAAGAGTTATACTTACCTTCCATGCTATAAATATGCAATCTGGTCCAATGACCTGATTCTAATGCACTTCTAACCGACCTTAAAAACATAGTTACCAGCCCAGCCCTGACCTCCATAATACCTCCTAATATCCCTCACTTAACATTCCACCGAGGCCTGAAAGAGAGGGAAAGCAGGCCGGGATGCATGGAAGGTAGTGGGGTAAATTTACTTCAATTTATGTTGCCAATTCTCAGTAAGAGCTTCATGACCAGGAATGTAGGAGTTTTTAAATAAAAAAATTAAAATTGTTGATGATTTTCCTATACAGCCTAACACTGATGACCCCTATGGTCACCATACTAAAATGATATTATGCATATAGAACAGATGTGTTAATGCATTTTCCCCATACTAAAATGATAATATGCATACAGAACAGATATGTTAATGCATTTTCACCATATAGAAATGAAATTATGCATACAGAACAGATGTGTTAATGCATTTTCACCATGCTAAAATGATATTATGCATACAGAACAGATGTGTTAATGCATTTTCTCCATACTAAAATGATATTATGCATATAAATTGAACACATGTGTTAATGCATTTTCACCATACTAAAATGATAATATGCATACAGAACAGATATGTTAATGCATTTTCACCATTCTAAAATGAAATTATGCATACAGAACAGATGTGTTAATGCATTTTCACCATACTAAAATGAAATTATGCATACAGAACAGATGTGTTAATGCATTTTCACCATACTAAAATGATATTATGCATATGGAACAGATGTGTTAATGCATTTTCACCATACTAAAATGATATTATGCATATAGAACAGAAGTGTTAATGCATTTTCTCCATATTAAAATGACAATATGCATATAAATTTAACACATGTGTTAATGCATTTTCACCATACTAAAATGATATTATGCATACAGAACAGATGTGTTGATGCATTTTCACCTTACTAAAATGAAATTATGCATACAGAACAGATGTGTTGATGCATTTTCACCATACTTAAAATGATATTATGCATATAGGACAGATGTGTTAATGCATTTTCTCCATATTAAAATGACAATATGCATATAAATTGAACACATGTGTAAATGCATTTTCACCATACTAAAATGATATTATGCATACAGAGCAGATGTGTTAATTTTCATTTGATATTAGGCATATAGGACCATACTAAAAATGATATTAGGCATATAGGACAGATGTGTTAATGAACAGATGTATTAATGCATTTTCACCATACTAAAATGATATTATTCATTTTCCAATACTAAAATGATATTATGCATATAGGACAGATGTGTTAATGCATTTCACCATACTAAAATGATATTATGTACTAAAATAAAATTATGCAGAACAGATGTGTGTAACTAAAATGCATTTTCATTTTCAATACTAAAATGATATTATGCATACAGAACAGATGTGTTAATGCATTTTCACCATACTAAAATGATATTATGCATATTTTCTCCATACTAAAATGAACAGATGTGTTAATGCATTTTTACTATACAAAATGATATTATGCATCTTCACCATACTAAAATTATATGCATACAGAACAGATGTGTTAATGCATCTTCACCATACTAAAATTATATTATGCTTATTCAACAGATGTGTTAATGCATTTTCACCATACTAAAATGATATTATGCATATAGAACAGATGTGTTAATGCATTTTCTCCATACAAAAATGATTCAGATTTAAAGGACCATTCCAGTGAATTTTCATTTTACTCTGCGAGGTCACTTTTTAGCACACTTGTGAAATCTTTGAAAGGCATTAACTCCCAAACAGAATTAGATATCAACTTGTTTTTTTACCAATTTGTTTCTTTACATCCTCTATCATACATAATGAGAATGAAAATTCACGGAAATATTTCTTTCATCATAACAACCAGAATATGGTTTCAATTGTTTTACCTGGCCAGCGATATCCTCCTTCCTGAGAAGTCTGATAGCAATACGTATGAGACCTACGACTGTTCGCTCTACCAGGAAACTACATTCCGATGGAGTCACAATCAAGGTGTAGAAGTGATCGCATACCGACTGCCAAACTGCACTAACTCTATCCCTAAGAGAGAGAAAAAATGAAGGAGAATAAAATTCAGAAAGATAAAATTTAACTTATCACATTCTTTGGCTTAAAAAAAAAATTAGATTTCATAAACATTGATTCAAGTCTGCTCATGGATAAACTATCTAATATGACAACAGAAAACACACAAGAAGAGATGATGAGTGCTTTTTTCCAGTTTTCTCTGAAACATTACTTTTGTTTGTTTGTTTGATGAGGGCTTTTGTACATCTTGTTCTTGAGATACATATTAGAGCTACAGAAGACAAATTACTACAATTTTTGTATGCACTGTCCTTCCACAGTTGAAAAAAAGTTCAAACCCATCAAGCTTCAAGGTCTTAAAGAGCCGGTGCTTATCGCCAGGTTCCATGGTGCTAAGCAGACAAGAGTACTAGACTCCCCCTGGATGGGACACCAGTCCATCACAGGTTAACTCCCCAGCCGAAATTGGTACTCATTTTACAGCTGAGTGAACTGGAGCAAATGGAATAAGGTGTCTTGCTCAAGGACACAGCACAGTGCTCTAGCTGAAATTCAATCCCGGTATCTTTTAAGTACGAGACCGACACCCTTACCACCGGGACTACTGCACTCCTTCCATGGTGCGCATGATTTATTCCATTGTTAAAGTATTTTGAGTATACATACTTGTGTAGAAAAAAAGCAATATAAAAACTTTTAATATTATCAGTATAAAGGATCAATAAATTCTTTATTAATAAATTCTTACCAAACAAAATTCCTTCACAAATTTTAATACTGAAGGTTGACTTGGTTGGGTAAGACAAATATCACTACTTGATAGTTCTATCTTCCATTTCGATGCTTATTTTATATTTATTCTCTTCACTTGATTTTTAGGATTTCCACATTTCTTGATTTTTTTTTTTTATAAATACTATTTCAATTATTGAATTTAAAAGGAAGGTCCTTTGCTTAAGTATTTACTGTTAGGGAAGTATTATATCGATTGAATTATGAAACTTGTCGGGACATAGCTAAGAGCATGAAGCATCAATTGCACTTTATCTAATCCACTGAATTAAAGAAATGCTATAAACTATGAATATTCAAATATATAGAGAGGCTTAACTTATAAATAACTGAAAAATAATAATATAAATGTTGCAATTCAAGAGAAGGGAAACTGGAAGGGATTATAACATTATAACAAGTACGTGCATTGTCATGGCCAGTGCATTAACTCTCAGTAAGGTACTATGGGTTATACCATTTTTACAACAGGTGAATTTGTTTATAAAGCAAAAAAACATGTAAACGTTTCTAGTTTTTAATTCTTTTCAGTTTCTTTTAAGCATTTCAAACAATTTATCAATACAATCTTTAACAATGAAAAGATTAATGTTTAGGCAGAGTGTTTATATACACATTTCATGCACTGCTAAAAGACTTTGCTCGTGTGATTGATCCTCCTAAATTTGGGCTATTCCACTCGGGCCAAAGCACTGTCTCAGTCTTTTTAATTAAAAACAGCTGGCTGCAGGAGAAAGTGTAAGTTTGAAACACAAAAATTTCTCCAATTAACCAGAATATCATGTCTACTACAAACATGAAAATGCTGATAAATTTACCCAGCTAAGCGTAGCGGGGATATTTACGAGAGTTATTCTTACCTTATGCAATCTGGTCCAATAACAGGATTCTAACGCACTTTTAACCGACCTTAAAAACATAGTTACCAGCCCAGCCCTGACCTCCATAATACCTCTAATAACCCTCACTTAAATGTTCAACGGAGACCTGAACGAGAGAAGAGGCAGGCCGGGATGCATGGAAGTTAAGTATAACTCTTGTAAATATCCCCGCTATGCTTAGCAGGGTAAATTACTTAAAGCTATACCTTATCTTCCATGCTGTAAATATGCAAACAGATTGCAACAGAGGATCGAAGGAAGGGAGTTTAGGTCGAAACCCAATTTTCAAAACGCTGGTCTAATACTCGCACTAGTTTTATCCTGCTTATAGGACTAGAATACGTATCCTTTTAAGGACAAAAAACCTCTGAATAGGAATTACTATGAAATAGTAACCCAGTCCTAGTTACAGTCAAACCGAACATGTCACTACCCGTTAACAGTAACTGAGGCAAACGCTGCATGAACCAGAGTTAGAAACTCGGAAATACATGCCAATCGAAAGAGCCTTTGGACACAATATAAACATCATAGTAGTGTCTAAAATAACGCAACAAAACTCAAGAGGTCATCCAAGAGACAGAACCAGCTAGTAAAACATGGTTGGGAATAATATGTGTTTAATACCTAAAATGAAATGAAGAATTCCCGAACCGAGGAAAAAATTCGTCAGCATGCAACTTCGCAAGAGCAAAAGTTAATGGGATAACACGAACTTCGTAAAATAGTCAAGCAAATACAAGGGATTAATTGCAGCATGCGTTTACCCAAATGGCTGCACGAATTATCCCGTGAATGGGGGCCATGCCTCGAACCTGAATGCATACCCTGGCTGTTCCATAAACAGTGCCGACTAATTTAAGAGATTGCTTTTGGACAATCCAACAGAGGAAAGTGTCTCGCAGCACAGTACGATGAGATCTATGTAACCAAATGTCCAAAGATGACACACAGGGCACCATACCCCGTTCTCTGTTAAGTCTGAAGGTGTGGAAAGCGGCAGAATGAGAGCCAGCTCCGGGCGAAAGATGACAATGACCTTCTTTGGGGGAAGGTGCACAACAAGCACTTCTGCGTTTAGTAGAGTCCGCAGAAAGCAAAAAACTCTTAACTTAGGCATCAACTCCCCAAGTGGGCATGTGGGGGGTGGCTCGAGCAGAGCGTCCCCCGTGTGTCTAAGACAACTTGCGTGACCCATAGTCAAGCAAGAAGCTAAAGAGGGTTCGTTTGTTTTTCTCCCCAGTGGTCGCGAATCAGTGACCATCGACCCAACTGGAAAACCTTAGTGGATGGCTGCAATGGCTATCCTAGAGCCTGTGATTGAACCGAATCTGAGAGAGGACCCCCCCCCCCCCAACATGAGGGGGGGAGGCAACGACTCCTCAGAGAGCCTTGCTATGCCAAGGATCGGCAGACAGAGGCCACACAGTCAAACTAAGTGCTCTGGGATGGTAGCTCGTACAGGAAGCCTGCAAAGTTTTGAGCACCGCAGTTGGCTGGGCCAAGTGGGCGTGCTACCGGTCGTACATTACCTTGCTTAGTACCCTTGGTGCCAACGCGAAAGGCTGAAAACGTAACTCACATAGTGAGTCCCTTTGAAAGTGAATGCGTCGACTTCGAAACCTGCGGGTCAGGAGGTAGGACGCAGAAAAACGGTAGCTTGCGATCGTCCACGGACGCGGAATGACCTACGTCTAGGAGGCCGAATAATGTCCAGATCACTATGGTCACCTAAGGGAAGCACGCCCATCCTGTGGGAGTTCCACTGAAGTGAGACGATAGATCCGTGATCATGTTCTCTTAGCCTGAAAGGTGAACGGCCTTAAGGCTGACATAGTTCGTCCTGCGCCAAGACGAGAGGAAGGATTCCTGGACTCTGTTCCTCTCTGTCTGAAAGAGAGAGACCACAACAGTGGTGTGAAGTATCTGAACTGCTTTGCTTAGCACTAGCGATCAAATGTAAAAATGCCCGGCATACTGCCTGTGAAATAGGTCAAGTACATGCCCAAGTTCTGTCATTGATATCACATGGAATGTGCTCCCTACCCCGTCCAAGACGCATCCGTCACCACTGACTGTGAAGGTCTGACGGGTGGAAACTTGCTCCTCATGACAGGTGGGAGTGTCCGCACCACCACTACACGCGGGTGGCCACTGTCTGAAGGTGTAAAGCGAGGGTACGGAGGTGTCCTGGAAGGGACAGCCGAAGGTCTAGCAGAAGGGGGTGTAGCTTCCTCAGGTGAAACCTGCACATGGGAACTATGTCCAACAGACTGGCGAAGTGGACTATGAGAGTCAACCAGTCTCTCGCCAGAGAGGTTCGCTGTGAAAGGAGGAAAGCGCTAATGCCTTCACGGCTAGTATTTACTTCTGGCGGCCATAAAAGGCCTTGTTTAAAGTCCAGGATGGTCAAGGTCTAGGTCTCAGTGAGACCATCTTCAGCCCAAGGATAGACTTCAACGACGTCCTCCCCATGACTCGCAAAGTCTGGTAGTATCGAAAGTACGCATCGGACGCTGATGGCCAGTAGTGCTTGGAGGCAGCAGCCTCTCCTCCACGACCTGTGTAATCAAAAACGGAAGCTTGGATATAAAGGAGTCCGTGAAGGAAAAAATCATCCTCCCATGGATTAACACTAATATTCTTCCTGTGTCCACGCCTAGGCTCAGGTGGGAAGGAAGGAAGTGAGAAGTAAGGGAAGGACAGACACTGTCCTCTCCATAAGTGTTTCCTGCTTCTTTCTCAATCCCTACTCTGGGACCTGCTCCGTTGTGGAGAGGACCGGGGGAGAGAAGTGAGCAAAATGCTGCTGCACGTCGGCAAAATGCACAGGGCAAAGTGCTGTTGGGCGGGAAGAATCTTTCAGGCCGTTAGCTCTGATAAGTTATTTCTAACTTAGGGTTAACATAGGTCGTATACTCTAAGGGCTGTTAACTCTGTAAAACTCTTACAACAGCGGAGCTGTGGAGCCCTGGTGATCAAGGAGAGACCACAACTCTGGTCAATGAATTAAAAGGCAGACCGTTAATGTAAGTCATATACTAAACCGACTGCTAACCTTGTAAGGCTTTGAGACGCAAGAAGGTTTTGGGTCGAAAGACTGCGGAGCTGTTAGCTGTTGGCTACGGCCCTGGAGAAAACTACACTCTACACAGAACGTGTATTTACTAATGAGAATCCATTTGCCTGAGGTTAATCAAAATGGTGTTATAATGTGCACCGTAAGCAATACGGGCCATTACGTTGAACAGGTTCTAGCAAGCGTGGGGTGGTGGCTATGCACTGACTGGTTAACTTAGTTTAGGTGCTTTAATAACTCATTAACATACGTCATAAACTATACGGGTTGTTAACGTAAAGAAGTTACAATTGTTCTGGTAAAGTGCTGACATGCAGCGAATATAATACAGCATAGGGCCGTCAGCATAGGACCGGTTGTAGCAACCGTGGAACCACGTAGGCGGTGGCTAAAGTTTGTCTGCTTATAGACTACGTTAAGTTCCAAGTGTCTCGTTAACTACACGGGTCTCGTTAGCTACACAATTTTAAAGAAAATTTTCAGGCAGTTCCAGCGATGTTGTGAAAACAACGCGCTGAAAGGAATTAGGGTTATTAGAAGTATTATGGAGGTCAGGGTTGGGCTGGTAACTATGTTTTTAGGGTCGCTTAGAAATGCGTTAGAATGACCAGATTGCACATTTATAGCATGGAAGGTAAGGTATAACTTGGAAGTAAATTTACCTGTTTTCCAAGACTAATCTTATAAGTAGTTCTACGTTGAATACCGACGCCTCCTCATCGTACGTATTACCCATTTCTTCTGCAGCTTGGGGTCCCTGGGATGCAAATGAGAGTGCCTTAACAAGCTCGTTCAGAGATTCCAAACGAAGGAATTTGCTTTCCGTGATCAACAACTCTGGATGGCAGTCCTGAAAATATACAACAAACAAATATTCTTTTACTACAAGCTTTTTTCTCTGTTTTTGTTTATTGTTTCCATGAAGAAAATAAACAAAAAGACAATGAGCAGTATTCATTCACATTCATAACCAGTCTTGCATAAGCCCTCAACCCTTAAGTTGCTAATCTGTTCTGATGAATAAAGCCTCAAGATAATTCTTGATAAATGGAAGATTATTTTTTCAAATTGCTCATCTGTCGTTCGTGAAACTCGTATTCATTACTTTTAATTTCGGTTTTTAAGTCTTTATCTGGCCACCAACCCTATCTTTATCAAATAAATCTGCATGACAATGGCCTTTGTACCTTTTGTGATGACTATATCAGATTTTAGAGCTTCTTTTTTGGTCTTGTGATTATGTCGATAACTTTTGGATTGCTGTTGCCCAAACATTTCTCCCTTCCGCACTTCTTAATCATTTATCTTATCGTATTGTTACGGCTATACAAGCACTGTTTCACTGTTTTATAACTACCTTATATTTCAAGCAAAGTATTTCATTTTCCTTTGTAAGTCCAGAAACTCTAGACCGTCACTACCTACCTGCAATTATATTTAATTTAATCTCCACATTAAAAATCACATTGCATCCAAAAAGAATGAAACCAAGCATCTGAATAAACTTAAGCACCTTTCCTTACTTTGTATTTTCTGTATAATCTCTCTTGTTTTATACAACTGTACACACATTATCCCATGATTTGTAACACAAACTTCTTAAAGTTGTAAAGAAAAGTGATCAGTCTGTATATTTTAAAAGTTATGTTTTTGTATATATATTGAGAACAATAAAAACTCGCAAAAAAAAGGAAAGGAAAATCTAACCTTGACCAATGACCTTGAGAAGTAGGTCAAGGTCATCCACACATCCTACATCTTTATAGGTGAACCTACCATATAAATTTCATGGATGTATTATCAAAGATTCATGAGTTATTGTACTAAAAATGAATTGTGCACAGACGGACTAACTGACAGACGGACTATAATGCCCCATAACAACAACAATGCCCTTATAAAGACAATGATATTTTTTATTTTCAATTTAATGCCTCACACTGAATGAAAGAGTAAAATATTTGCACAGGTAAACACACTAAGGTGGAAAAATTCTTCGCTCTGCCAATTATGACCGAGGGAAAATCTGGAATTTGCGAGAAGAAAAAACGTTTTTTAATTATTCCAAAATATGTGCTCTAATAATGTCCCCATGTAATTGTGCGATGAAAAGTACATTATACTGCAAAAAGGGAAGTGTATATTTTAGAACCGTGGAAAATTTGATAAATAATTCCAACTGTGTAAACACAAGTCTTCTCCTTCCTAAGATAAAGAATAACAGCAAAGTTTGTACCTCTATACAGCTCTTAGCATTATCTTTAGCCTCACGGTCTTCGGGTGTCAGTATTTTGGCTTGGGACACCTCAGTGTTCATGGAGAAGTATGAATAGAATGAGCCTAAAAGTGAGGAGTCTGACCTGAAAGAAAGATGAAAATCAAAAGCAGTTAGAAATAAATCAACAATTAACACCCCTATCTCATGGGTCAGTACCACAAACAAAGGGATGTAGGGGAAGGGGTGTAGAGGGAAGGGGTGTAGTGGGAAGGGGTGTAGAGGGACGGGGTGTAGAGGGAGGAAGTGTAGAGGGAGGGGGAATTTCCCTTGGGCCTGGAGTCATAGGGGATGCATAAAAACAATAAAGGATGCTTGTTCAACAGAAAATGAGTCAACCAATGAAACAGTCTGTGTAACACCTTTGGCTTACTGAAGGGGGCCTATAAAGTTCAAGATACGTCTGGGCCCATATTGCCTCTCGGCGGTCCTTCATGAGGTTAGGAGCGGAATCATCAGTGGTGAAGCATAAAGCATTTGGGGCCCTTAAAAACATATTACCTGTTATTGGTCCAGGCCCTTACAACCCAATTTTGCTTGGGTCTGTAGGGTTTGACCAATCTTCACACCCTTTTGTTGTTAGGCTGGAAATCACTGTTCCTTCATATTTCCTTTGCTTCTGTACCTTTAAGTAGGTTGAAGCAGATTGATGACTCAAAATGCTAGATTGACAATAGTTCAAACACAGGTGACCTTCGTAATAAGACAAGACTTCTTCAAATTCAAAAAATGAGCTTTCAAGCTTCTGCTCAGCCTTCAATTATTAAAACTTTGACATTTTTTTAGCACTTTCCTCCCATCATCTTTAGGTGAAATGAGGGAAGTTTTTATTTTTAAAAACCTCCAAAATAACAATCACCAACTACCCCCTAAAAATGCATCCCCAGAACACTAAATAAATTGCCCAACTATGATAGATCTTCAAATTCCAAGAAGAAATGAATGCAAAAACCATCAGTTTTTACCCATCTTTCTGGAATGAACTAACTCAACCAATTTGCATAAGCCTAAAATCTTACTCCATTTAAATCTGAATAAAAATCACTTACTCCATACTGATTTTTTTTTCTTTCTTGGTCTTGTTTTGTTTTAAAAATTTCTATAGAATGCACTGAAGATCTTAATGCTACTAATGCGTTAATCGATCATTCAGACATTTTGAAAATCCAGGACACTTTTTTGGTGAATACATTGCAACAATTCGTGCACACCAAACTTTACCTACGTATGTACGATATATTTGTTTTCAGACTTCAACAAAATACTTTCTAAGAAATTCCCACCATACTGCACAAATACTTAAGTGAAGGTAAAAATCCAAACCTCTTAATGGAAACCTATTAAACATTAGCTGTTCTGTAAACTGCTAGTTTGTATTCCCAACAAACTGGTTGTTAAGCATTACACATATTATGACATCATGCCGAATACTTGAATAAGTCCATTTATAATCATTATCACTTTGTTGGGTAATCAGAACCAAAAGATTTTGTGGTTCCGATGCTTCTTTTTCATAAGCTGATTGATTTGCAAAATTTGTACTTAATGTCATGTCATTGAATATCATGAAATATTTGTTCCAGGATATCTATTGATAAACCACACCCACAATGCAGATCAATAAAAATGTTGACAACATTAGCAATTTGCACAATAATTAACAACATGATCATAGCAAGTATGATGCAAAAATGATTGCTCATTTCATATTGCAAGAATTTGTAAGTAAGCCCCATCTACTCATTTATATTTACTACCACAACATTAGAACATATATACAGACCATGACCCATCTGTGTACCTGATATAGCATAAATCTGATGTATTGTCATGGGAGTACGAAATGGTGTTTAGGTCATTTAGCAATTTCACATTAAGCCATCCATGCCCACCATGCATATTAATGGCATCTGCTGATAAGATAAGCGTGTACACAATAACCAACAAAATTATCAATATGATGTAAAACGGACATACAGTTGCTCATTTATCACTTTTTCAAAATTTTCACTTTAAGCCCCTCCCACTTATTAATATGCATGGTATCACCAACAAAAACAATAGGGCATATCTACAGACCATGGGATATCTGTGTACCAAATATGACATGAATCCAGTTTACCATTCTTGAGATACTGTGTTTACAAGCTCTTTTCAGCAAAATCATATTAAGCCCCGCCCACTATACATAGTAATGAATTTCAACATTTTTACATCATAAACATGTTTACCATTCTTGAGATACTGTGTTTACAAGCTCTTTTCAGCAAAATCATATTAAGCCCCGCCCACTATACATAGTAATGAATTTCAACATTTTTACATCATGAACATGTACACATCAGTTAATATCATAATTATCCCAAATATGAAACAAAACAGACATGCGGTTGTTAAAATATGAACATTTCAAGATTTTTTTACTTTATGTCCCACCTACTTATTAATATGCATGATATCAACACCAAAAACAATAGGGCACATCTACAGATCATGGGCTATCTGTGTACCAAATATGACATGAATCCAGTTTACCGTTCTAGAGATACCATGTTTACAAGCTTTTTTTCAGCAAAATTATATTAAGCCCCGCCTACTATGCATATTAATGATATTCAACATTTTTACATCATGAACATTTACACACTAGCTAACATCATAATTACACCAAACACCAAAAACCCTGCAGTCCAGTCAAGTTCATGGCACTGTCTTTAGCTACAGCCTGGAGAATTTTACTGGCCTGTTATAAAGACCGATCAATCAATCAATCAACTTACTTGACAGCTGGCATCTCTTCTCGAATGAGCGACACCTTCCCTTTCGGATCCACAAAATCCTGCACCTCCACCATCTCGGGAGGGAGGAGTTTGGAACGAAACAGTTGCAGCATACAGTCCAGAAGGTTCTTCCACCCGTCGCTGAGAATGTCGCCATGGCGATGAGCCAGGCTGAATACAGTCTTTGCGGCCATCTGAGCTTTCATGTTAGTACCGAAGGAAACTGGCAAGGTTTCTGGGGACTAGAGAATTTAAAAGAATCACTTCGTAAATATCAGCAATTAGAAAACGCCATTCACCAAATACCATGGCACTTACAAAGTAATATGGATATAAAAAAAAGTCTAAAAAAAGGTGAATCTTTAAAAGTTTTCAAAATACACAAATGGAAGTAGCAGTTTTGATCTTAGTGGGTAAAATGTTCTATGATCTACCAACAGTATACATTAAATGTTTTATCTCCAATAGCGGAATGAGATGGTGGAATGTTAAACCATGTAATATCATTGCTGGGCAGGGCAGGTTTGTAAAAGCCAATAAATTCTTTGAGGTATCAGGAGCTTGGTTATTTAAAATTTTGTAAACGTATAAGAGAAACTTAAAAATAACGCGACTGGATAATGGTAGCCAGTGAAGAGTATGAAGTAAAGGACCCGCATCTGTCCTTCTACCAACATCAAAGATTAGCCGGGCTGCACTATTTTGCAACCTTTGTAGGCGAGTCATGTATTTGCGTGATAAGACTGTAAAAAGAGCATTGCAATAATCTAGTATAGATGTGATTAATGCTTTGACAACATGATGACAAGTGTTACTGTCAATAAATCTGTGGATCGTGCAGAAGTTTCTGATATGAAATAGTATAAAACGGCGTAAATTGTCAACATGGCAAGATAAGGACATTGTTGAGTCAAGCAAAAAGCAAGATTTCGAATAAAATTAGACGACTTAATGCTGGTGGAGCCAATGGCTAGTTCACTATCAGGCAGACATTTGAGATAATGAGGTGATCCAGTTATACAAAAAAGAAGGTCTTTTTAAGTCATTTAGTTTCAGATAATTAGCTGCCATCCATTGTCTAATTTCTGTGATACAAGAGGTTAACTTTTGCAAAGTCCTTTCCATGTCATTAATATCACGAGGGTTACAGGAGGCATATAGCTGCATATCATCCGCATACTTGTGGCAATTAACTTTGTGCTTCTTTGCTATATAATCAAGTTGTGTGGTGTACAATGGGAACAAGAGGGGGTCCCATAATAGTATAATATTAAGAAGTAGTTTTGTATATATTCCATCAACAAGAAATGAACTTATTTCTTCTAGTCTATATAACTAATAAACATTATGATCCATAATTTTAGGGCAACCCTTCCCTGGGTACCAATAGACTTCAATCATACAAAACAAAACTGTGGATATTTCTAAATAAAGTATTGGAGACTTCACAACTGTGGTTATTTCTAAATAGAATATTGAGACTTCACAACTGCTTATTTTAAAATAAAATATTGGAAACTTCACAAGTGTGATTATTTCTAAATAAAATATTAGAGATTTCACAACTATGGTTATTTTTAAATAAAATATTGGAGACTCCACAACTGCGGTTATTATGGAAACTTCACAACTGTGATTATTTCTAAATAAAATATTGGAGATTTCACAACTGTGGTTATTTCTAAATAAAATATTGGAGACTCCACAACTGTGCTTATTTCTAAATAAAATATTGGAGACTTCACAACTGTGCTTATTTCTATATAATATACTGGAGATTCCATAACTGTCGTTATTTCTATATAAAATATTGGAAGATCTGTCGGGTCAAAGAGTTAAAATAAATCCAAATTCATCTCCCATTTATTTACAAAGATTATTTTTCGAAAAATACAGTGTTTTGATCTGCAATCATCACATCAATCTGTGCACTCTGCAAGGTCACTTTTCAACACACGGGTAAAATCTTTAAAATGTTATAACTCATAAACAGAATAACAATATCAACATGTTTTTACACTATTTTCTTTTTAATAGTTCTCTCACACACATATCAAAATAATCATTCACTGGAATATTCCTTTAATTTAAGAAAGATACACCCTTAATTATCAGCACGGTACTTCTTTAACCAATCAAATCAAATTAACAGAAGAAGAAAAAATGATTTACCTCATTTTTCTGTAGAGTTGAAAATTTACACAAAGAGATCACAAGATTATCAAAGACGTCTGTAAGCCCATAGTGGGCGGAAATCATTGCACATTTTCTGAAAGAGAAAGTATGAAAAATATTAACTTTTAATAGATTAATTCATTGATGATACTTGTCAACATTTTAACAGCAAAGGTTAATCATTGATGAGACTTGTTAACATTTCAACACCAAAGGTTAATTCATTGAGAAGACTTGTCAACATTTCAACACCAAAGGTTAATTTATTAATGAGACTTGTCAACATTTTAACAGCAAAGGTTAATTTATTGATGAGACTTGTAAACATTTTAACACCAAAGATTAATTCCTTGATGAGACTTGTCAACATTTCAACACCAAAGGTTAATTCATTGATGAGACTTGTCGACATTTCAACAGCAAAGGTTAATTTATTGATGAGACTTGTCAACATTTCAACAGCAAAGGTTAATTCATTGATGAGACTTGTCAACATTTCAAGAGCAAAGGTTAATTCATTGATGAGACTTGTCAGCATTTCAATACCAAAAGTGAATTCATTGATGAGACTTGTCAACATTTCAACACCAAAGGTTAATTCATTGATGAGACTTGTTGACATTTCAACATCAAAGGTTAATTCATTGATGAGACTTGTTGACATTTCAACAGCAAAGGTTAGTTCATTGATGAGCCTTGTCAACATTTCAACAGCAAAGGTTAATTCATTGATGAGACTTGTCAACATTTCAACAGCAAAGATTAATTCCTTGATGAAATTTGTCGACATTTCAACAGCAAAGATTAATTCATTGATGAGACTTGTCAACATTTTAACAGCAAAGGCTAATTCATTGATGAGACTTGTCAACATTTCAACAGCAAAGGTTAATTCATTGATGAGACTTGTCAACATTTCAACACCAAAGGTTAATTCATTGATGAGACTTGTCAACATTTCAACAGCAAAGGTTAATTCATTGATGAGACTTGTCAACATTTCAACACCAAAGATGAATTCCCTGATGAGACTTGTCAACATTTCAACAGCAAAGGTTAATCATTGATGAGACTTGTCAACATTTCAACACCAAAAGTTAATTCATTGATGACACTTGTCAACATTTCAACAGCAAAGGTCAACTAGTGCCAGAGGGTTTGTTGTAGATAAGTCACAGCGTGCAAAGTTTGGTGACCCGTTTAACTTGATGTTTTCCACAGCAACCTGTCCACAGTTTTCAATTTATTCGTTTGCACACTTCCACCCATGCTTGTCTTCACTCCAAGGATCTATGGTTTTTCGGTTGCCCTCGTGCCCCTCGCCCTTTCACTCGACCTTCCATGTAAAGTTTCTCGAGATTGTCACCACCTCTTCTGCAAACATGTCCAAAATAGTACATTTTGCAACAAGTTATTTTATTGAACAGGCTGTTCTGGTTTTTCACTTGGTTCAGCACGTATCATTTATTACTGCCAGTTCACTTATAACATCCTTCTCCAGATCCAAATCTCAAAAGAGATAATTTTTTCATGTTATCTATTGTCATTGTCCAGCTCTCACATCCATACGTGGCAATCGAGGAAACAAGGGCTCTGATAAGTCACATTTTCGTTTTACGTGAAACATCATTTTTTTTCCATATCATTTGATGGTCCATCATAGCTGTTCGTGCAATGGCCAGTCCACATTTAATTTTCTTCGAGCTTCCGGCCTTTTTGAGTGATATAGGAAGCAAGGAAACCAAAGTCCTTCACGACTTTGATAGCCTTTCCACCAGTTGTGATGCACACACTGTTGTGAAATTTTCATTTGAGAAAAAAAAAATGGACAAGACCAATAGAGACAGATTAATGGAAGGACAGTCAGTAAAGATGCTATGTCCCTGTTCACCATTTTCGTTGGCAAGTGGATAAAGAAACCAATGTTACATATATTCACAAGAATGCTATTAACTAGTCAAGAGGCGTTAGGTCTAAACCTCGCAATACATTTTGTGTCTTAAGCCCCAACAAAATCTTAAATCTGTCGGGTCTATATTTTTGTATCGCTCATAACAGAAACCACAATCCAGCACAAGCAATTACACCAGGAATTTCTTATTTCTACAATTCACACACTTCACCTCATTTTCCATGTTCATAATCTGGCATTGATATTAAATAGACTTCACACCAGCTGAAATGACTTTGACTTTCACACTCAACACAAGGGCAAAAGTATTCCCTGTGGTCAAAGTGTCTGGCTTGGAAGTAATAATTTACAAATAGGGTGGTATTTAACAGTGAAGGTTTTGTTTGTTTATTGATGAGCGATTTTAAGTGATGTTTTTGTTCAACCTTGTAGGCTTCCGAGAATTTTGGACTGAAAATCTATTGAAACAGATATTCATCATGGTATATATCTCCTCAAAAGCAAAAGTGCAGAGGCAGAGATTGCAAAAGCAACTTGTCCGCCAGGCAGGGCAAAATTAATTTGTGAGAGTAATTTGTGTCCTAAAAGAAATAAGGTTGCCCAGGAAATATTTGTGCAT
The DNA here is from genome assembly GCA_020152595.1 of Chiridota heheva. Taxonomy (NCBI): domain Eukaryota; kingdom Metazoa; phylum Echinodermata; class Holothuroidea; order Apodida; family Chiridotidae; genus Chiridota; species Chiridota heheva. The sequence goes on along the minus strand of JAIGNY010002542.1, from coordinate 219,331 downwards.
ATATGCAATGCAAATTTGGCTTAAAACTAAGTTGTCCATCCCGGCAGATCAAGTAGATATTCCAGCTGCCCGGATGAGAATCTTTAGTTGTTCCGGGCAGCCAGACGTATGATTTGTTAATCCCTGGTCAGAGGTAAAACTGGATCCAAATTTAAAGCCTGTTTCCCAAGGTTAAAATCCCAACCTTAGCTAAGACTTCTTCTTGAAATAACACTCACCTAAACCCAGCCAAAGTTTTTTGCATAATTGCATCCTCCACACTTTTGTCAAAAACAAATGAAAGGGCTGCCACCGTGGCGCCCCATGTGAGCAGGAAGAGGTCCTTGTCGTACATTCCTGGCCCGGTGTGAAGGAATTTGCCCTCTGGTGTATGACCTCTCTTAAGCAGTACTCTCCATAGATAGTTTTCTTTGACGAGGCCCGTTTGTTCTGCTGGCATTACAATTTCTTCATTCCTAGATGAGAGAAGTTAGAAACTTGCATTTGAATCAAACCAAAGATCTAAATACATAAATATGATTAAGAAAAAGCAGTTCCTGCCCATGAGGAAATGACACTAAAAACTTAAAAAGGATTAGTTCAGATGTCAAGCAAGTCTCATGATTTGTCCTTCTCCTTAAAAATTTGTTCCAGCAAATCATAACCACAAACTTACTGTAGCAAATAGTGAGACCACTTTATCTTAATCAAAATAACCACACAATAAGGACTTCATCCATTGCTAATATGATACTCAGCACCAACTTCCACAACAACTAAGATTTTCAGAATAAAGAAAATAAAGAGGAAAAATCTGACCCGAAATCAGGTCTCTGATTTTGAAACTTTAAGGAGCAGAACAACTAATGTATCTTATATGAGAGAGGACTTCAAAAGAAACAAAATAGTGAAGAAAGCATTCAAAAATCTTATTTTGTTACGGAGATATTTAAGTTAATAATTGGTATTATTTGTGTAAGAACGATTGAAATCAGACTAGTTGTGATGACATAGCAAGTCTGTATGTATTCTTTCATATGTTGTCCTGTGATTTTTTGGCTTAAAAAACATGGGAAATGTCAAAAAGTAGTAAAACTGAATCTAGGAAGGGTATTTATAATATACCACCTGATAAAAGTTCAGGAAAAATAATTCAAATAGTAAAAAAATTTAATTAACTTTATTTAAAATACATTAACAATTGTTAAGAATGTGAGGATGAAGACACCAACTTTCCATAGTAGACTTACTACACTAGTTATTTCTACACATATAAGACAGAGCTTTAAACTTGAATATCTCCATAACGGAACAAGATTTTTAAACGATTTCTTCACCATTTTGTTCTTTTGAAGTCCTCTTTCATATAATCTTTTGATGGAATATTCCTTTGAATTTTTTATGTTGATATATATGATAAAGAACTATTAAAGAAACAAATTGGTGAAAAACCATGTTCATTCTTTATTCTGTTTAGGAGATAAAACATTATCATACATAAAGATTTTCATCTCACCTTTCACTTCGGGTCATTTAGGTATCAGACCACTAGATTAAGTTTAAAAGGGGCAGGGTGCTAGATTTGTTGAGGGGCACATTAATGTGTGTGAATCGCTGCACCTTTTCCACATTGAGTCCAGGGGCTCAAGCCCCTGGTGAAGCACTGGGGTTTTAGCTGTAATCATACCTCTGAATGAAACTATTCTGACCATTCTGACCATTCATGAGCCAAACAGGACACTTGATTACTACGCTATCATTCTGTGTTATGTCCCCATGTAAGGTATTTCATTTATGAAGTTAATTACAATTAGTAAAGTGTTTAGAGAATTGTTTTTTAATCTTGAAAAATAATAATAATAATTACATTGTTTTTTTTAAGCTTTAATGTGCCAGGAGGGTATTCAAAATTCATGGCGCTAGTATGAAGAGACGAAGAAGATAAATGTAAATTTGATAGAGGAGTAGAGAGAAGAGGGGGTTAGTATGGCCTAAAAAAGGAGGGGGTGAGTGAGAATTAACCTGTCTGAGTGAGATGATTGACAGCTTTTTCAAGTAATCACCGCATGAATTTGCCTACGATAAAATCTGCGTAAATAAGTGGGGCAAACACCCTATGCGGTACTGGTACAGTACAACTAGCTAGCGGTACACAGTAATGTAGTCAATGCAACTTACTGTACAAAACAAATTTCTGCACAAAGTGCCAAAAAAATTAAACTTACAGGCCCGCTGCGGGCTTGTAAATTTGATTTCTGTTACCCAGAACATTAGCAAACTGAATTTTGTTTATCCCTTTTGCTAAAACCTCTAAAGATCCAAAAAAGTGTCATAAATGGATCAAAGCTTGCAGCAAGCCTCGGAACATCTAAATGTTAACAGTACATTGGTAATGCACGATTGCGGATTTGAGGTTTGTTTGCCCCCACCTAGTTACCGCATTGCTATGGTGGGTGTGGCTTATTTCTAAACTCAGAGACATTAAATAGATCAAGTAGAAATAAGTTACTGTTACCGAAGAAGGTAATGATATCAGAGGAATACTTTTTCTTAAAAGGTCTGAAATGGAGATGAAGATGGAAGAGAGTAGATCTAAAATTGGAGTATATCTGACAGATTAAGAGGATGTGATTGATCGAAAGAGCAGATCTCTTTTCATAAATACAAAAATCGTTGGGGTACCTACAGCTAATGCTGTGACCATGTTCTTCACAGCATACCTTTCTGTTTAAAGATCTATGGACATGTGGCAATTTCTACATTGCTTAAAGAGTTGAAAATCTGAGCGGAAAATGTTGAAAAAAAGTTTGGGGTAATGGATGATCAAATTTTGATCAGGTTTAAATTCATGAAAAAAGTGTGACGTATAAACTGGGCAAACCACTCAAAAAATATATTGGTAATTCTTTAAATTTCTTTTCTAAATCTTAGTCACTGAAAATCATGGGAAAGTCTATTCTTGCTTGCAATTGATTGGGAATGTGGTAAAAACTATTTCACAAACATTTGGTCAGAATTTGCAGCACCACTTCAAAATTTAATAATAGACATTTAAAACACAAAGAATTGACAAAATAAACTACCAGAATACACCACAAAATTTGCATAAGATAATGGATGTCTGATATTTAAAAATGCTGTAAAATGGCAAATGTTGAACTTATTTGGATGAAATGTTTTGCAACGATGATGGTGTTAAATTGATATCAAGGCAATATTGTTTGTTTGTTTGATGAGGTCTTAATGGCACCACGACAACTAGGGTCAAAATGTGCCTGAGAGGTCAGATCATTCTAAAGGTAGGAAGGAAAGGAAACAGGGGAGAATGAGAGAAATTCAAGAACAAAAGTCAGAAAGCTGTGATCGAGAGAGGAGTTGCATGAGTGAAACAAAAGCAGAGTAGAGAGGGGGTGGAAGAGGAGAATTCAATATGGCTGTAGAGGGAAGGTTGTGAAGGGAAGCATGATGAAGGAAAGAGATAATTTTATTAGCTAATGTAATCTCTACACAACCAATGACCACCAACAGACAGCTGAAATGAAGGGCATCATGACTATGTCCAAAGACACAAAGTATGCCAAAAACATTGAAGGAAACACCAACAAATGATGATCTGGAACAAATTAAAATGCAAAACAAGATCTTTTTTCCACAAAATGAAATTACCAGGCAATGTTTACATCAACACTCCAAACAACCAGACCAATTTATATCTATCAACAATGGGTCAAATGATTTACCTGACAAACATGTGCAATATTAATCATCATAATAGCACAATAATGCCCCACTTTTGACCAATTTCAACCCAATTTTTTTATCATTACATTGCAACTGTAGCAAACAGGAAAACACAAAAATATGATTGGGAAATTAGAATGCGGTTAAGAAACCCACAATCATAGGTCAATGTCTTCTCCTTTACGAAATTTTTTATGGGAATGGGAAAGAATTATTTTACTTTCACTGCATGATGCATTACGCACAGGGTTTTATCTAGAAAAGGTTAAGGTGGGTGTGCAATGATAATTTTTTGGAGTGTACTCATTTGTGGCCGAAGGCCACAATGCGAGTGTGTAACACTCACCACTTCGGCGTGGGGTCCAGGGGCAAAGCCCCGGCGGGGTCCAGGGGGCAAAGCCCCTGGTTTTAGCAATTTAAGGGATACAAAAATGGCCTTTAAGAACAATAATAATTTAGTTGCATGTACCAGATTTTAGTCAAAGTGTCCTAAAAAGTGATTTTCTCTTACAGGTCTGAAATCAGATTAACTTGCCAAAATTCGCAGGGATATTATTTATAGCACTTCATGCATACATGTGTGACGTCAACACTGTCAACTGTATAGATCCAAAAAGTTCCGAAAACAATGAAGGAATGTTTATTGTATACTTGACATCCTGCTAACAAAAGCCTTCTTCAGCAACAAAAGAATCACAGCGAAAGTTTACTTCGCTGTGGCTTCACGAACAAAAAAGATTTACAACAATGTTTAAAGGGATTAAAATCCTATTCAGTTCCGTGTATCTCAACAGGTTTAAAGAACCATAGAATCATATGCCCCTATAGACTATATTATGTTTTACAACTTTAAAGTTCATTTCTTTTCTATATACAAAGCAATCTTTTCTTCACCAATATCTTTCTTTTGAAGTCCTCTTTCATATAAGATGGAACTTGCTTGACCCCTGAACTAATAGTTACAGCGTTGCTATGGTGGGCGTGGTCTATTTCCTTGCTCAGAGAGGTCAAATGTACAGTGTGAAAGTAAACCAAAGACACAATATAACAGTATATCTATCACACAGCATGCTTCAAAAAATTAGTTCTCTTTCTCTATTTTCTCCTTTTCTTTCTCCTTTTCAAAGTGAGTTTAGCTGAACGTAATTTCTTCAGTTCTTCTGACCAATCAAATGCTGGGGAAACTTTTCCTGTTCTCCAACCAATCAAGGTGCAGGTTTGAGGAAGAAAATGTAAGCAGCAACACGCGCGCATATTTCCTTATGTATAACGCACATATGATAGGTGCGCTTGAAAACTTTTTTATATATGCTTTGTCCCATACCGTGTGTGAATTGTGCAGAAAGCCAAGATTCCCCCAGTATTTGATTGGTCAATAAGATTCCTCCAGTATTTGATTGGTCAATAAGATTCCTCCAGTATACGATTGGTCCATTATGGACACGTGAATCTTGGCCATGTGACATTATTTAAATTAGTTATCCCGAAATTGCCGATTCAGATTTAAAAAGGTCCATACTGCAAGGCTTGTTCAAATAAATTCTTACTTGATTGCATTGTATATCTCCTCAAGCATTGCAGGGTCAAAATCACTCCCTCCATTCACATACTTGAGATTTTTCTTGAAATCCTGCAAAACGAAACATATGGTACCATGCAATGAAATATCAAAAGCTGGAGGTAAAAACTTTTCACGATTTTACACTTTATAATAATAAATATTTCACACTGGAAGAAGTTAGTGGTAAGGCTTTAAACACCAGTTCAGGAGAATTGTAACTCAGTTCTTACAAAAATGGAGGATGCTACTTAAGAATATATCGTTTGTAAAAAAATAAAGCGAGGAATACCCCTATACCTTTGAATACTATATTTTGAAGGTGAAATGAGAAAAATTAATTGTTGAAATACAAAAAAGAAAAGAAGCATATAAAATTGAACAAGCAAGTATGGACTCACTTAATCTAATAGTGTGCAGACAGACTGGTGATAATAAATTGCCAATTGCTTAAAAATGTGGCATTTTGGGTCTTTCCTGTAATCATGACAAATTCAGAACCACAAGATGCAGTCATTAAGCTCCACAAGTTCTCCCTAATCTCCAGGTGCAATCATAGGATTCTTCCCTAATACTAAAGACCTCACAAAAAGATGTTTTCAGGCAGTTACACAACAAATGCGATAAGCAATCCCACCCTCTGTCCCGCATGACATCCCATCCGCAACCCCACATGCCATCCCATCCTATCCCACATGCCATCCCACCCTGTTCCACATGCCATCCCATCCTATCGCACATGCCATTCCAACCTGTCCCACATGCCATCCCATCCTGTTCCACATGCCATCCTATCTAATCCCACATGCTATCCCACCCTGTCCCACATGGCATCCCTCCCTGTCCCACATGCCAATCCACCCTGTCCCACATGCCAATCCACCCTGTCCCACATGCCAATCTACCCTGTTCCACATGCCATTCCACCCTGTCTCACATTCCATCTCATCCTGTCCCACATGCCATGCCACCCTGTCCCACATGCCATTCCACCCTCCCACATGCCAGACAATAAAAAAAAAAAAGGGTACTTACAGCAGGAGTCATGGGAATGTTTTGTTTCTTAGCGTTACAGTTGTGCTGGTCAACGTTCAGCATGATCACGGCATATGCTAAGGTGAAAGCGGCATCGTTATGGGCAAACGGAAAGTTGTTACAACTCTGAAAGGAAAGTAATGATCATATTTGATATCCTTCTCATTCGTTTAGTCAATATTCAAAAGGTTTGCTATCTCTTCATTAAAGGAAAGGTATCGTACCATAAAAAATTCATAAGTGAACTCTGGTAAAGTCACTTCAGGTTATGTTAATGTTCAATCACACATCCGCCTGACCAAACATAGGGACTTACATGTGTTATCAATCACACATCCGCCTGACCGAAGATAGAGACTTACATGTGTTATCAATCACACATCCGCCTGACTGAAGATATGGACTTAATGTGTTATCAATCACACATCCACCTGAGACTTACATGAATCAATCACACATCCGGGACTTACATGTGTTATCAATCACACATCCACCTGACCGAACATTGGGACTTACATGTGTTATCAATCACACATCCGCCTGACCGAAGATAGAGACTTACATGTGTTATCAATCACACATCCACCTGACTGAACATAGGGACTTACATGTGTTATCAATCACACATCCCCCTGACCGAACATAGGGACTTAATGTGTTATCAATCACACATCCACCTGACCAAACATAGGGACTTACAAGTGTTATCAATCACACATCCACCTGACCAAGCATACGGACTTACATGTGTTATCAATCACACATCAGCCTGACCGAAGATAGAGACTTACATGTGTTATCAATCACACATCCACCTGACCAAACATAGGGACTTACATGTGTTATCAATCACACATCCACCTGACCAAACATAGGGACTTAATGTGTTATCAATACAGATCCACCTGACCGAACATAGGGACTTACATGTGTTATCAATCACACATCCACCTGACTGAACATAGGGACTTACATGTGTTATCAATCACACATCCGCCTGACCGAAGATAGAGACTTACATGTGTTATCAATCACACATCCGCCAAACCGAACATAGGGACTTACATGTGTTATCAATCACACATCCTCCTGACCGAACATAGAGACTTACATGTGTTATCAATCACACATCCTCCTGACTGAACATAGAGACTTACATGTGTTATCAATCACACATCCACCTGACCGAACATAGGGACTTACATGTGTTATCAATCACACATCCACCTGACCGAACATAGGGACTTACATGTGTTATCAATCACACATCCACCTGACCAAACATAGGGACTTACATGTGTTATCAATCACACATCCGCCTGACTGAAGATAGAGACTTACATGTGTTATCAATCACACATCAGCCTGACCGAAGATAGAGACTTACATGTGTTATCAATCACACATCCACCTGACTGAACATAGGGACTTACATGTGTTATCAATCACACATCCAGCTAACTGAACATAGGGACTTACATGTGTTATCAATCACACATCCGCCTGACCGAAGATAGAGACTTACATGTGTTATCAATCACACATCCGCCTGACCGAAGATAGAGACTTACATGTGTTATCAATCACACATCCATCTGACCGTACATAGGTGCCGCCTACATGTGTTATCAATCACACATCCACCTGACCAAACATAGGGACTTAATGTGTTATCAATCACAGATCCACCTGACCGAACATAGGGACTTACATGTGTTATCAATCACACATCCACCTGACTGAACATAGGGACTTACAAGTGTTATCAATCACACATCCCCCTGACCGAACATAGGGACTTACATGTGTTATCAATCACACATCCGCCTGACCGAACATAGGGACTTAATGTGTTATCAATCACAGATCCACCTGACCGAACATAGGGACTTACATGTGTTATCAATCACACATCCGCCTGACCGAACATAGGGACTTAATGTGTTATCAATCACAGATCCACCTGACCGAACATAGGGACTTACATGTGTTATCAATCACACATCCACCTGACCAAACATAGGGACTTACATGTGTTATCAATCACACATCCGCCTGACAATCACACATCCACCTGACTGAACATAGGGACTTACATGTGTTATCAATCACACATCCCACTGACCGAGCATAGGGACTTACAAGTGTTATCAATCACACATCCACCTGACCAAACATACGGACTTACATGTGTTATCAATCACACATCCACCTGACCAAACATAGGGACTTACATGTGTTATCAATCACACATCCCCTGACCTGGGACTTAATGTGTTATCAATCACACATCCACCTGACCAAACATAGGGACTTACAAGTGTTATCAATCACACATCCACCTGACCAAACATACGGACTTACATGTGTTATCAATCACACATCCGCCTGACCGAACATAGGGACTTAATGTGTTATCAATCACACATCCCACTGACCGAGCATAGGGACTTACAAGTGTTATCAATCACACATCCACCTGACCAAACATACGGACTTACATGTGTTATCAATCACACATCCACCTGACCAAACATAGGACTTACATGTGTTATCAATCACACATCCCACTGACCGAGCATAGGGACTTACAAGTGTTATCAATCACACATCCACCTGACCAAACATACGGACTTACATGTGTTATCAATCACACATCCGCCTGACCGAACATAGGGACTTAATGTGTTATCAATCACACATCCACCTGACCGAACATAGGGACTTACATGTGTTATCAATCACACATCCCCCTGACCAAACATAGGGACTTACATGTGTTATCAATCACACATCCGCCTGACCGAACATAGGGACTTACATGTGTTATCAATCACATCCACCTGACCGAACATAGGGACTTACATGTGTTATCAATCACACATCCACCTGACTGAACATAGGGACTTACATGTGTTATCAATCACACATCCCCTGACCGAACATAGGGACTTACATGTGTTATCAATCACAGATCCACCTGACCGAACATAGGACTTAATGTGTTATCAATCACATCCACCTGACCAAATCAATCACACATCCGGACTTAGGGACTTAATGTGTTACAATGTGTTATCAATCACAATCCACCTGACCAAACATAGGGACTTACATGTGTTATCAATCACACATCCACCTGACCAACATAGGGACTTACATGTGTTATCAATCACACATCCCCTGACCCTTACCAATCACACCCCTGAAAACATAGGACTTACAAGTGTTATCAATCACACATCCCCCTGACCAAACATAGGGACTTACAAGTGTTATCAATCACACATCCACCTGACCAAACATAGGGACTTACATGTGTTATCAATCACACATCCCCTGACCAATCACATAGGGACTTACACAAGTGTTATCAATCACACATCCACCTGACCAAACATAGGGACTTACATGTGTTATCAATCACACATCCCACCTGACCAAACATAGGGACTTACAAGTGTTATCAATCACACCGATCCACCAATCACACATCCCCTGAAAACATAGGGACTTACAAGTGTTATCAATCACACATCCACCTGACCAAACATAGGGACTTACATGTGTTATCAATCACACATCCCCTGACCAAACATAGGGACTTACATGTGTTATCAATCACACATCCCCCTGACCAAACATAGGGACTTACAAGTGTTATCAATCACACATCCACCTGACCAAACATAGGGACTTACATGTGTTATCAATCACACATCCGCCTGACCGAACATAGGGACTTAATGTGTTATCAATCACACATCCCCCTGACCAAACATAGGGACTTACAAGTGTTATCAATCACACATCCACCTGACCAAACATAGGGACTTACATGTGTTATCAATCACACATCCACCTGACCATCCCCTGAAAACATAGGGACTTACAAGTGTTATCAATCACACATCCACCTGACCAAACATAGGGACTTACATGTGTTATCAATCACACATCCACCTGACCAAACATAGGGACTTACATGTGTTATCAATCACATCCCCTGACCAAACATAATCACACATCCACCTGACCAAACACTTACATGTGTTATCAATCACACATCCACCTGACCGAACATAGGACTTAATGTGTTATCAATCACACATCCCCTGACCAAACATAGGGACTTACAAGTGTTATCAATCACACATCCACCTGACCGCCTGACCTGAAACATAGGGACTTAATGTGTTATCAATCACACATCCCACTGACCGAACATAGGGACTTACAAGTGTTATCAATCACACATCCCCCAACCAAACATAGGACTTACATGTGTTATCAATCACACATCCACCTGACCAAACATAGGGACTTACAAGTGTTATCAATCACACATCCTGACCAAACATAGGGACTTACAAGTGTTATCAATCACACATCCACCTGACCAAACATAGGGACTTACATGTGTTATCAATCACACATCCCCTGACCGAACATAGGGACTTATCACACATCCGCTGACCGAACATAGGGACTTACATGTGTTATCAATCACACATCCCCCTGACCAAACATAAGGACTTACAAGTGTTATCAATCACACATCCACCTGACCAAACATAGGACTTAATGTGTTATCAATCACACATCCCCTGACCAAACATAGGGACTTACATGTGTTATCAATCACACATCCACCTGACCAAACATAGGGACTTACATGTGTTATCAATCACACATCCACCTGACCGAACATAGGGACTTAATGTGTTATCAATCACACATCCCACTGACCAAACATAGGGACTTACAAGTGATATCAATCACACATCCACCTGACCAAACATACGGACTTACATGTGTTATCAATCATCACATCCGCCTGACTTAGGGACTTAATGTGTTATCAATCAATCCCACATCCTTACAAGTGACAATCAATCCACATAAACATAGGGACTTACATGTGTTATCAATCACACATCCACCTGACCGAACATAGGGACTTAATGTGTTATCAATCACACATCCCACTGACCGAGCATAGGGACTTACAAGTGTTATCAATCACACATCCGCCTAACCGAACATACGGACTTACATGTGTTATCAATCACACATCAACATAGGGACATAGGGACTTAATGTGTTATCAATCACACATCCCCCTGACCAAACATAGGGACTTACATGTGTTATCAATCACACATCCGCCTGACCGAACATAGGGACTTAATGTGTTATCAATCACACATCCCACTGACCGAGCATAGGGACTTACAAGTGTTATCAATCACACATCCACCTGACCAAACATACGGACTTACATGTGTTATCAATCACACATCCGCCTGACCGAACATAGGGACTTAATGTGTTATCAATCACACATCCCCCTGACCAAACATAGGGACTTACATGTGTTATCAATCACACATCCGCCTGACCGAACATAGGGACTTAATGTGTTATCAATCACACATCCCACTGACCAACATAGGGACTTACATGTGTTATCAATCACACATCCACCTGACCAAACATACGGACTTACATGTGTTATCAATCACACATCCGCCTGACCGAACATAGGACTTATGTGTTATCAATCACACATCCCCTGACCGAGCATAGGGACTTACAAGTGTTATCAATCACACATCCACCTGACCAAACATGGACTTACATGTGTTATCAATCACACATCCACTGACCGAACATAGGGACTTAATGTGTTATCAATCACACATCCACCTGACCAAACATAGGGACTTACATGTGTTATCAATCACACATCCGCCTGACCAACATAGGGACTTAATGTGTTATCAATCACACATCCACCTGACCGAACATAGGGACTTAATGTGTTATCAATCACAGGGACTTACATGTGTTATCAATCACACATCCCACTGACCGTGTATCAATCACACATCCACCTGACCAAACATAGGGACTTAATGTGTTATCAATCACACATCCGCCTCCAACATGACTTAATGTGTTTATCAATCACATCCCCTGACCAAACATAGGGACTTAATGTGTTATCAATCACACATCCACCTGACCAAACATAGGGACTTAATGTGTTATCAATCACACATCCACCTGACCGAACATAGGGACTTACATGTGTTATCAATCACACATCCACCTGACCAAACATAGGGACTTACATGTGTTATCAATCACACATCCACCTGACCAAACATAGGACTTGATGTGTTATCAATCACACATCCACTGACCGAACATAGGGACTTACATGTGTTATCAATCACATCCACCTGACCAAACATAGGGACTTACATGTGTTATCAATCACACATCCCCCTGACCGAACATAGGGACTTAATGTGTTATCAATCACACATCCACCTGACCGTACATAGGGACTTACATCACACATCCGCCTGACCGAACATAGGGACTTATCAAATCACACATCCCTGACCAAACATAGGGACTTACATGTGTTATCAATCACACATCCACCTGACCGAACATAGGGACTTAATGTGTTATCAATCACACATCCACCTGACCGAACATAGGGACTTACATGTGTTATCAATCACACATCCCCCTGACCAAACATAAGGACTTAATGTGTTATCAATCACACATCCACCTGACCGAACATAGGGACTTAATGTGTTATCAATCACACATCCACCTGACCGTACATAGGGACTTACATGTGTTATCAATCACACATCCCCCTGACCAAACATAGGGACTTACATGTGTAATCAATCACACATCCACCTGACCGAACATAGGGACTTACATGTGTTATCAATCACACATCCACCTGACCGAACATAGGGACTTACATGTGTTATCAATCACACATCAATCACCTGACCAAACATAGGACTTCACACATCCCCTGACCGAACATGTTACATGTTTATCAATCACACATCCGCCTGACCGAACATAGGGACTTACATGTGTTATCAATCACACATCCACCTGACCGTACATAGGGACTTACATGTGTTATCAATCACACATCCCCCTGACCAAACATAAGGACTTAATGTGTTATCAATCACACATCCACCTGACCAAACATACGGACTTAATGTGTTATCGATCACACATCCGCCGGACCGAACATAGGGGCTTAATGTGTTATCAATCACACATCCACCTGACCAAACATAAGGACTTAATGTGTTATCAATCACACATCCACCTGACCAAACATACGGACTTACATGTGTTATCAATCACACATCCCACTGACCGAGCATAGGGATTTACATGTGTTATCAATCACACATCCACCTGACCAAACATAGGGACTTAATGTGTTATCAATCACACATCCGCCTGACCGAACATAGGGACTTAATGTGTTATCAATCACACATCCACCTGACCAAACATACGGACTTACATGTGTTATCAATCACACATCCCACTGACCGAGCATAGGGACTTACATGTGTTATCAATCACACATCTGCCGGACCGAACATAGGGGCCTACGTCTGCTTTCAATCACATCACAGATTTCTTACAATCAATAAGAAAAATTGAAAACCAGAAGTGACGTTACCAGCACGTGATGTTCACTTCAGAATTTGTTTTAAATTTTTTTATGGGAGGACACCTTTCCTTTATCTTGTGTAAATCAAATAGGGCTGTCAATTCTTAAATTTTAAACGAACGAACGTTCGATTGCACATTTAGTATACTCCTCCAAAAGTTTAAATGTTCGCGATTCACACTTGCCATTGAAAATCAATACATTCAAACGCACACACAACTTTCATTCAATGATTGATAATTCAAACTTAACATATGATCAACAAAGGATCTTATCAGGCAGGAGTTGATGTATGGGGCTATATTCCACTTTGATTTGACAAATTTTGAGGTACTTGATGTAGAGGCTTATGCCCGATTAACAATGCTACATTACAATTGTTAGGCATAAGTCTGCATTAGGTTTATGCCTGTTTTACAAACTGTAAATCCACCCAGACATACACAGACAAAAAAACTTTTGATTGTTATTTTAACTACAAATAAATGCAAAGATTGCCTGATGACTGGAGTCAAATCAATTGTGCAAAAAAGAAAAAAAATTGCAAAATAAACTAACAAATATGTTTCAAGGTTGCTGAGATTTCAGTGTGGTTTGCAAACATCATGGCCACTTGCATCAAACAGATCAGTTGGGAATCAGTGTGGGTGAGAATATTTTTTCTACACTAGCTGGTGGTGCACTTTTTCATAAGTAAACTTATGAAAAACTTATTGAAATCAAAAATTTTGCAAGACATGGCACATTTAACTTGCTAATATTTTATTTCTACATCTGTTTGAAGTGTTTTCAACCCCATTATTTTTAAGCCTTATAGGTAATTTAAAGACTTATTATAAATAAGGCCCCTACTCAAGTTTTGTGACACTCCTTGCTTATTTTTGGGATGGCCATCACCATGGTTTGGGATGGGTATTATAGGGCTATCATAGCTTTTGGAGGAAGATGGGAAGTAGGGCTGTGCATTTATGTTTAATAACCTAAGATCTAAAGTCAAAATTTTCATTCACTAATTGTTTAAATTGGACCTATAGGCCTCATTCAAAAATTAAAGAAGAAAAAAATTAAACTTTGAAGTGTTGAAAAAATATACAACTGGTTCTAGCCTTACAATAACCACCGCAAAACCGTCATGGGGGTTGGAGAAAAATAGGCAAAGAATGTCACAATACTTGAGTATCTTTTAATCTTATAACTTCATATCACCTGTTAGGCTAAACAATGTCCAAAATAAAGATCCATGATTCAAACAAGCTTTAAATAGGTGTACAAATAAAACATCAACAAGTAAATTTGCCATGTTTTGAACCATTTTCCTAACACTCTGACATTGCCCAACAAATTTCAGAACTGTGGCACTGACCAAGAAAATATTTTCATACAAGGCTTCGCAATAATGGCTGCAATCCTTGTGAACCTGGGTGAAAGTGATGGTGGAGCCATTAGACGGAAAGAAAAGGAAATTGTTTGATGGACATATGGGTAGAATAATGAGCTGATACTCACATGCCAATGATCTGAGAAGTGTTCCATGATGTGCTGAATCACTGGTGCTTCACCTGGGAGCCTGAACGTCTCCAGGTACATGCGGAGGGCTTCATCAATCCTCGTGTTTTCAAACTGAAATGTTCTATCAAAAGAAAGAAAGAAAAAAACAACTTACTTTTGAATATCGTTAGTCCATAAACTGACTGTCGATACATTTAGGGTTTTATTTCAAGACAAAGATCTCTTTTGTTTGTCTTGGTGACCGAGGGGTGATCTTTTGTTTGTCTTGCTGACCGAGGGGTGCTCTTTTGTTTGTCTTGGTGACCGAGGGGTGCTTTTTTGTTTGTCTTGGTGACCGAGGGGTGCTCTTTTGTTTGTCTTTGTGACCGAGGGGTGCTTTTTTTGTTTGTCTTTGTGACCGAGGGGTGCTTTTTTTTTTTGTCTTGGTGACCAAGGGGTGCTCTTTTCTTGGTGATTGAGGGGTGCTCTTTTGTTTGTCTTGCTGGCCGACGGGTGCTCTTTTGTTTGTCTTGGTGACCGAGGGGTGCTCTTTTGTTTGTCTTGGTGACTGAGGGTGCTCTTTTGTTTGTCTTGCTGACCAAGGGGTGCTCTTTTGTTTGTCTTGGTGACCTAGGGGTACTCTTTTGTTTGTCTTGGTGACGGAGGGGTGCTCTTCTGTTTGTCTTGCTGACCGAGGGGTGCTCTTTTGTTTGTCTTGCTGACCGAGGGGTGCTCTTTTGTTCATCTTGGTGACCAAGGGGTGTTCATGGGGTCAACATGTGGTTGTTAAATGATTATTCCCGTGAATTGCTGTTTTCATTTATATCATAGAGGAAACAGAACAGAAGTACCGCATTTGATGTATTACGCACCCATCCTCTAATAAACACACACGCAACAATTTTTGACTGATAACGTAATTTATTTGTTATTCATTTGAAGACTCAAGGTACCCAGTTTTGTTACAATATTTGCTTATTTTGCTTCTGGCACTCCCAATGTTTTTGTGGTGATAAATGCAGGGCTAGTATAGAACCAGTTCACTTATATGTACAATACAGTTCGAATAACCTACTGTACATGGTGCTTTGGACCTAAAAAGTGGTCCAATTCTATTTTGTAAGTGCCCTGGGCGCTTATAATCATTAAATACAGTATGATATTACATGCAACACATTCAATTTTAATGAAACAAATATCTCTACATTTAAAACATTTTTCTCCTAAAAAGAGCATCTTACCTCATAAAGGCCTCTATGACCTTAACGTTTTTCTTCGCACTAATGTAATCCCCAATCTGCTGCTTTTCCAAGTGGGGGCATTCTCTTATTAACTGCGCTACCTCAAAGTAGTCCGTAGGGGTCTTTAAGATCCCCTTCTCCTGCAGGTATGCGATACCCTTGGAGGGCTTTTGGTTGAAGAGATCCACCCCTGTGCCAACAATCTTGAAAAAAAGGGAAAAAATGTTTAAACAAATACTTTTTTTAAATATTGCATTTTGATTCATTGATGAAACTGATCAATATTAATCATCAAAAATTGTGTGACTTTTCTGGGTTTTAAAGAATTAGCTCAATGGTCAAGAAAGCTTCATTTATATGAAAGAGGACTTTAATAGAATCAAAATGGTGAAGAAACTACTTCAATATCTTATTCTGTTAAGAAATATTGAAGTTTAAACCACTGGTGGTAACTCTACTATGAAGGTTCATCCTCACATTTTTAATAAATGTTAATGTATTTGAAAAAAATTTATTTAACTTTTTTCACTATTTGAATAATTTTTCCTCAATATTTCTTTAAGTGGTAACTTATAATTACCCTTACTAATTCTGTTTTATTCCTTTCCTGACAAATCCAATGGTTTTTAAGCAACACAAAATGGCAGGCCCAAAGTGATAAAATAGGGCCAACATTCAGACTGAGGAATCTGAGGATGTGATGTCACAACTAGTCTGATTTTAGTCGTTTCTACATAAATGATACCAAACTTTAAAGGAGACATAAAGTCAGATATTCTAGCTTGATATATGATAGAGACTTAGAAATAAACCAACTACCCAAAACCCCATCATAAAATCTTACTCAAACATGGATGCTGCCATCTTGTCTAATTTTGTGTTAAAAAAATGCCAATGATATATATAAATTGCCCTACAGTATGTGCTAGCTAGAGCTGTGACCGTTTAGCGTGTACTCGCTACACGCTCGCAAATCTTGTAAACGTTTACTAAATACTTCATTTCGAGTAATCGTTTTTCATACATTATGGGCCTAGTGTCTTGCCGTTGAAAATCAATATTCATGATTCAAATCACACACACATTCAGCTGACAAAATTCCAATCAATGATTTTTTACAAACTGTAAACCCAATTAGCATAATCTTTTTTAAATGTGCGAATCACAAATGCGCAGTAATCACCAATGAATGGGGATATTATGCACTTTAATTTACTAAAACTGAGTAATCTAACTTGTAAAATGCACCGCGAATGTGCAGCAGTAAACAGTGAAACTAACAATAGGCCTAACGTTAGGCCATAAGGCTTTAAATCCCACGCAATCAAGGCCCGTTTCATCGACCAAAAACACTTGAATCGTGACAATCAGTACATTTACATGTAAATATTACCTGATGAGTCAAATAATTTTTGCAAGAAAGAAAAATATTGCATAATAAATAAACAGAAAAAGGTTTTAACAAAGCTAATATTCTGCATGCTTCGCAAAGAAGGCGGCCATTTTTTCTTCGAGAGGACTAATATTTCAGAACTTCCTGGTGGTGGTGGCGTAGTTTTGAAATGTTTTACGGCGAGGTATATCATAGGCCTCAGTATGCAAGATTTTCACAGAGCTTTGAAAGCCGTAGCAAATAGGACAAACAAGTTACGCGATGTTGAGTTTAAATGACATTGAAAGGAAGTTATTTGTTCTTGCTAAACTGAATTTCCATGCATATTTTCCATAAAAATGATGATTTTACGATTTTGAAAGCAAAACTCAGCGTCTATTTGGGCAATGCAGCTAGTACTTTTGCCATACTAGTTGCGCGATTTTTTTACTTCGCCTCGTACTTTTGGAGCAATTTTGGTGTATTTTTAAAAATGACAGTACTAAACTCGTGTACACGATACACGCTCGCTTTTTTTGGCGTGTACACGTTTACTAAAATCCCTAAACGTTCACAGCTCTAGTGCTAGCACACCATGTACTTCTTCAGAATTCTCTTGAATCATTAATATGATATACAAATAAATTAACAAACCCATGCAAGGAAAAATATTTCTTAAAAGTTAGAAAATTTGAAATAGATTATAAAGAAATACATTGATATTCTAATCTGTACTGGATATATGACATTATTCTTAGAGGGCGTATGAACTAAATGACCATTCCCATGTAAGTTTAGATCGACAGAATTAATGTTTTAATAAATTAGAAAATATATGTTGAATTGTTTTGCACAATGTAAAATTTCTTCATATAGCTTATAATTATTATTTCTATTATATTAAATGAAAAAAGCCCAGACTTTAGGTCTCCTTTAAAATTAAATATTTCCTTAATGGAATAAGATTTTTGAGTGGTTTCTTCCCCCACTTTGTTTCTTTTGAAAACCTCTTTCATATGAGATGGGACTTGTTTGACCCCTGAACAAATCCTTTGAAGCTGCCTTAAGTTTAATTCATTTTTCTTGTAAATTTTCTACCTTTTCTATGCCCAGAAATAAAGTTAGAGATAAATATTCACTGTCAATTTTGTACCTTTTTTTGTGTGTTTTAGTGCATTATAAAGCATTATCTTGTATCCTGGTTTATGTTTTTGAGCTTTATCAAGTTTAAATATCAATTGTATTTTTTTTCTTTCTATTTCAGAACTTGTCATAGCATAAATACTCAGATCCTGGCTATTATTTTCTCAATATATTACAGAAAGGTAAAGTTTGAATAGTCAAAGCTGATTTTTTGTCTGAAATTGTTCCATTTTCTTAAGGGTCAAAGCTATGGCTCACTATAATTTTCTACAATTCTTGAAGTTTTCTATAAAGTGAACACTCTAGTGGCAATTAAAACACTGTTCGTTTCATATATTAAAGTACTTTGTAAAGAAAAAAATACAATTGATACTTTAACTTGATATAAAGCTCAAAAACATAAACCAGGGATACAATATAATGCTTTATAATGCACTAAAACACACAGAAAAAGGTACAAAATTGACAGTGAATATTTATCTCTAACTTTATTTCTGGGCATAGAGAAGGTAAAAAATTTACAAGAGAAACAATTAAACTTTATGCAGCTTTAAAGAATTAGTTCAGGGTCAAGAAAGTCCCATCTCATATGAAAGAGGTTTTCAAAAAAACATAAAAAAAACTTGAAAACTTGTATCTACTTTAGTTTAATATGGTGTTATTAACATTATTTTAATAGGTTCCAGCTAATCTTGTCACTTATACCTTTTAAGTTATGGATCTCTCAAAACTGATTTTAGATGAACGTGATTTACTTCCGTACTTCAACCAATCGACTACATGTGCAAGAGGAATTCTCTCTTTGTTACCTAACCAATCAGCTGCAGTTTATGAAGGAAAAGTTACCAATAACCAATCACCTTTGCTGCAGTTTATGAAGGAAAAGTTGTAAGCAACAATGCATTACTTTCATGTATAATGCATGTATGCTAAACGTTTGAATGCATTTTGATACGCTTGAATCCCAGACTGTGTGTGAATTGTGCAGAAGGCCAAAATACCCAAGGATTGATTGGACGATAAGATTCACCCCAGGAAATTTTAGTCTACTAAAACAACTTACCTTTTTTCTATGTTTCAGAGCTGCAATTTCCTCCGATGTTGGCAACGACCCAGACGGCCTGTACCTGCTGACTCGTCTAACTACTGGAATGATAATTTTGTCATCCTCTACAACTAACTTGTCTGCAAATATAAACAAATATTGAGGTTTTATTCAAGATATTTGGACAGGTAGCAACTACATGAGCTTAATTGCAAGAAAATATGCAATAACCCATGAAAATATGCAACAACCCATTAATTGCAAGAAAATGAGCAAAAACCTAAAAATATGTAATAACCATGAAAATATGCAATAACCCATGAAAATATGCAATAACCCATGAAAATAAGCAATAACCCATGAAAATATGCAATAACCCATGAAAATATGCAATAATCTATGAAAATATGCAATAACCCATGAAAATATGCAACAACCCATGAAAATATGCAATAACCTATGAAAATATGCAATAACCCATGAAAATATGCAATAACCCATGAAAATATGCAATAACCTATGAAAATATGCAAAAACCCATGAAAATATGCAATAACCCATGAAAATATGCAATAACCCATGAAAATAAAAAAATATGCAATAACCCATAAAAATATGCAAAAATAACCCATGAAAATAAAATATGCAATAACCCTATGAAAATATGCAATAACCCATGAAAATATATGCAATAACCCATGAAAATATGCAATAACCCATAAAATAAGCATAACCCATGAAAATAACCCATAAAATATGCAATAACCCTTGAAAATATGCAATAACCCATGAAAATATGCAATAACTCATGAAAATATGCAATAACCCATGAAAATTTGTTCACCAAAATGAAATATTATTATACTTTATGAACATTTTATTAAAACTTTAAGACACTAGAAAATGTATTTATTTCCTTATGACTTTTTGTTTTTTAATGCTTTACCAATGTGGAACAGTTGGATATGACCAAAAGGTTTTGAATCTATATCATAACCCAACCACAACCATACCCCCAATCACCACTACACACCCTCACCTCTACCCAACCTCCCCTCCCCATACCCTCATTCCCTTCACTCTAACCACCATCACTTCACGTCCTCTTACCCACCCCTTCCTTGAATTCTGCAAAAATAATGACTAACTAAATAGAATGCTAGTTAATCCACCAACAATTCCCAGGACCCATACACCTTTCTGCTTCACTGCTTTTACATCAATATTATCCCATTATAAAATAAGGGAAAACCCCCACATCAATATTATCCATTTATAGAATAAGGGAAAACCCCTTATGGTCAACTTTAAGTATTTTAACACTTATTTTTCCCTTCAGCATTAATAGCACAAGTACTCCACTCAAAATACACACAATAAAACAAGGGATGTAAACAAGGAAGTGTTAATCATTATCTACTCTGAAAGTAGATTTAATGCATTAGATTTCACCCAGCTTGACACACTGACAAATTGTGTAATCTAAAACTTGTGTATAACATATTTTATTTCCTCCTTGTAACACAAGCAGTACAGTGGCCGAGTGGTTAAGGCGTCAGGGTTAAGATCTGATGGACTCAAGTCCGCGTGGGTTCAATCCCCACCTGTACTAAATGTGTGTTTTTTTCTTTCAAGATGACGAAAAGTCATTTAAGATCTCTTTTTGCCAAACAATTTCAAAATAACACTTTTTTTCAAACACTTAAATTGCAAATGTAGTGTGAATAGACCACAAAAATCTGCCAACAAAAACATTTGCTTTGGCAAAAAAGCAGAAAAATCTATGAAGTCAGTACACTTAAAATTTCAGAAGAAAATTAATAAATTTCAAAATAAAATATACAACTTTCAGAATAAAATAAAAATCTTTGCAAAAAAGTATACAAATTTCAGAATAGATATTCTGATGTCAGAATGACATACACAGGACTTAAGCATCATCTAAAACCATCAGTTCACTTAAAAATCCAGCTCAAGATCTCACATGCAATTTTAAGGACCAATAAAACTAGAAATTTGGATCCAGTTTTTTGTTTGAACTTGTACTAGCTTGTTTTTACCAACCCTCTACCCACCCTCACCTCTGTATACCCTCACCTCTGTATACCCTCACCTCTGCCCGCCCTCACCTCTGCCCGCCCTCACCTCTGCTCGCCCTCACCTCTGCCCGCCCTCACCTCTGCCCGCCCTCACCTCTGCCCGCCCTCACCTCTGCCCGCCCTCACCTCTGCCCGCCCTCACCTCTGCCCGCCCTCACCTCTGCCCGCCCCACACCTCTGCCCGCCTCACCTCTGCCCGCCCTCACCTCTGCCCGCCCTCCCACTGCCCTGCCCGCCTCACCTCTGCCCGCCTTCACCTCTGCCTGCCCTCCCACTGCCCACGCTCACCACTGCCCACCCTCACCTCCGCCCACCCTCACCTCCGCCCCACCCCACCTCACCTCCGCCCACCTCACCTCCGCCCACCCTCACCTCCGCCCACCCTCACCTCCGCCCCCCTCACCTCCGCCCCCCTCACCTCCGCCCACCCTCACCTCCTCCCACCCTCACCTCTGCCCACCCTCACCTCTACCCACCCTCATCTCTACCCACCCTCACTCTCATCAACTTTACTGCCCTTACCTCTCTACCCACCCTCAAAACCCACCCTCACCTTAACCCACCCTCACTCTCCTCACCTCTACCCACCCCCAACACCTCACCCACCCACCCTCACCTCTACCCACCCTCACCTCACAACCCACCCACCCTCACCTCTACCCACCCTGACTCTCCTCACCTCTACCCACCCTCACTCTCCCTCACCTTTACTGCCCTCACCTCATTATAGGTGCTACTCACCCTTAATCCCCCACCTCAACCCACCCTCGCCTCTACACACCCACACCTCTACCCAACTTCACCTCTCTACCCACCCACACTCTCCTCACCTTTACTGCCCTCACCTCATTATAGGTGCTACCCACCCTTAATCCCCTCACCTCTACCCACCCTCAACCCACCCTTAATCCCCTCACCTCTACCCACCCTCACCTCTCCCACCCTCACCTCTATCCACCTTCCTCCTCTCACCTTCACTGCCCTCACTTCACTGCCCTCCCCTCACTACCCTCATCTCTACCCCCTTAATAACCTCACCTCAACCCACCCTCGCCTCTACACACCCACACCTCTGACCCAACTTCACCTCTCTACCCACCCTCACTCTCCTCACCTTTACTGCCCTCACTTCATTATAGGTGCTACCCACCCTTAATCCCCTCACCTCTACCCACCCTCAACCCACCCTTAATCCCCTCACCTCTACCCACTCTCACCTCTCTCCACCTTCACTCCTCTCACCTTTACTGCCTTCACTTCACTGCCCTCCCCTCACTACCCTCATCTCTACCCCCTTAATAACCTCACCTCAACCCACCATCGCCTCTACTCACCCTCACTTTCCGCATCTCTACCCACCCTTAATTCCCTCACCTCTACTCACCCTTGGGGCTTCACTCAATTTAGACATTTTAATACAGTTTTCTTTGTCTGAAATTGTAAATGTTCTATCTGGTATCTAGTGTTCTACCTCTTTGATTTTTTTCTTTCTTTTCATATTTCATTTTGTGATCATGCCTGAAACCATGGATTTACCCTAGTTGAAAACTATACTGACTGAATGAGAAAACTGAGTAAATGAAGTCTTAGGAGTCAATCCCTTTCTGGGCAACATCAATAATTATATAGACCTTTTCAAACCGATTTTAAGCGAAATGTATTTTCTTCAGTACTTCAACCACACGACCGCTGGGGGAATTTTTCCTTTTGTTTCCCAACCAATCAGCTGCAGTTATTGTTTATAAATTATAAGCATATTACTTTAATGCATACGTGTGATTATAAAAAAAAATTTTTCATGCTCTTGTTCCCATACCGTGCATAAATTGTGCAGACAACCAAGATTCTCCCAGTATTTGATTGGTTAATAAGACTCCCCCAGTATAGGATTGGACCATTATGGACACGTGAATCTCGGCCATGTGACATTATTTAAATTAGTTTTCCAGAAATTGCTGATTCAGATTTGAAAAAGTCTATACAAAGTAATGTATGTGCAATCAGCTTGCACTTGACCTTAAAGGATTACTTCAGTGGTCAAGTAAATAAATCTTATATGAAAGAGGAGGACATTCTATAAATAAAAAAAAAAATCCTTTTATTTTTTTTATTTCAGTTCTTTTATCAGGGAAGTCTGTTCAGTTCCACAACTGGTTTTACACAGGGCCCTAAACAATATAAAACAGTACAAATTCAAAAAATATACAAGAACAAATATCCCAATCAGAAAATTCTTTTAAGGAAATATTAAAGTTTTGTAGAAATGGCTGGTGTAGGCAAGTCTACTGTATAAATTTGCCACCCAATCGTCATTTTTTAATTTTTTTACATATTTGAAAGAATGTTAATTCAACTTTTTTATTTCTTCGAATTTATTTTCTTTAAACTTTCTTCTAGTGGATGATTAGAATTGCCTTACTAGATTCTGTTTAGTTAGAGCTGTCACAATATGGCTGTATTACGTATCGATTATAGTGGAGAAAAATATTGCAATATATTGGTATATCGCAATATTTTTCAAGAAAACTGAATCACAACACAAATTGCTCATAACACATAGTCTAGGCTTAGGCCTACTTCCTTTATGAATGCATATTGATGAATGCAAAAAAATTGATTTCCAGATCTAGCAGATGACATGATTGCATAATTATTACTTTCTAGATTTTATCATCACACAGTTCAGCCAACATGACCATAATCATCGAAGTGAGAGGCATGTTCTGGGCCAATTTTTCATTGTTTTTGCCAACTTACATCAGAGCGTGCCAGTGTGGGGTGAAGGAGCACGATCTTTAATTAATTTTTTTCATATTTCATGATATTTTTGCATGTTTTTAAAGTTGATTCAGAAACGATCATGGGCTAAACTTGACCTTTATATTTACTACCGTAACTTTAGTACCATAACATACAAAGTAGCTAAGGCTAATTGCACGAAAATTTCATAGTTCTGTAGTAGTTTTTGGTATCGCGATATCTGTTAAGAGGCATAATTTATGTCATGGGAAAAAAGATATCATGATAGTAGTCGACATATGACAGCACTAATTCTGTTTTACCACTTTTCTGAAATATAAAATGGTTTTTAAGTCAGAAAAAAACAAAACAGACAAGAATGTGAGGATGTGATGTCACAATTGAGAAGAATGTGAGGATGAGGATGCCAACTTTCCATAGTAAACTTACTACACCAGTCATTTTTTAAAGTCCTCTTTCATATAACATGGACTTGCTTGACCACTGGTCTAATACTTTAACCCTTACTCTACCATGCCGCTATATTATCGCCGTTTAACTGGTTAATAAGCCCGCAACAAGTGTGCCAATTCGAAAATATATGCAGCATGGTCCCGGTGGGCGGCCCACTAGGTCACTGAAGTGGAACGAGCCCAACTTTGCTGCTCGGAAGACAGATGACCCTTCAATAATTAGCCTGTGCTTAACCCTTACTTTACCACGCGGCAACATTATCACCGTTTTGGGTGCCCCGTCTTTGACTCTGCCTCCCAGGCGCATTTTCAAAAAAAGTGCTGGTAGAATTAAGGGTTATAGAAATAAGATTATTGAATGCTTTCTTTACCATTTTGTTTCTTTTAAAGTCCACTTTCATATGAGATGGACATGCTTGGACACTGCACTAATCCTTCAAATGCTTTCTTCATCTTTTTGTTTCTTTTGAAGTCCTCTTTCATTGACCACTGAACCAATCCTTTCATCATTTTCTGTTATCCGCGATAAGAGTATAATCGTTAAAAAATATAACTTTTGCCTTAAATAAAAGATAAAAACTTACAATCCTGTTTCTCTCTCAGTACTGATGATATACTCTGGGCCATTCCATACCCTGTCGTAGGAGGAGACACAAAAGTAATTCTCCTCACATCACTGTCAGTCCTCTCCCGACCTTCAACCTCACCATCCATGTGAACACGTATCCCTGAATCTGAATCCACCCCTGGATCCTTTTCATCCGACGATGTGATTGAATTAAGAATGCGGTGTTGAGTATTGGCCTCAATGCTGTCGATGACGGCAAGCAAGGCGTCCAATGAGAGGAGATGCGTGGTGTAGAGTGACCCCGACACTGGAAATGCATTCTGGTAAGAATTTTTTTTTGGTTTAATCACTTTCAGATTGATCATTTACATATTGATCTTTACGAATTAATCATTTACAAATAAATTACCAACAACAAATATACAAACCTGAATAAAAAATTGAAGAGAACATTTGCAGAAAATATTAATATTTTGAGTTTCCTTTTCTTTGACTTATAGTTTTCTACAGAGTCTTACATATATCTTTAACAGCTAATTCCTTTTATTTTGATATATGTCAAGAATTACTCAACTGGCCCGGGTTACTTCCACTGTGTTTAACAATCTTTAAAGTCTTTGAATATTTTCTCCTTGTTCCAAGTTGTTGAAAGAAGCGTAGCGTCAGTTTTTTGAGTAGAGTTTTTAAGTTGTTGAATAAACCCTACCATGAGTTTGTTGAGTAGAGTTTCTAAGTTGTTGAATGAACCGTAGTGTGAGTTTGTTGAGTAGTTTCTAAGCTGTTGAATGAGCCATAGCCTAAGTTTGTTAAGTAAAATTTTAAAGTTGTTGAATGAACCGTACCATGAGTTTAATGAGTAGAGTTTCTAAGTTGTTGAATGAACCGTAGCATGAGTTTGTTGAGTAGAGTTTTTAAGTTGTTGAATGAACCGTAGCATGAGTTTGTTGAGTTAAGTTTCTAAGTTGTTGAATGAACTGTAGCACGAGTTTGTTGAGTTGAGTTTCTAAGTTGTTGAATGAACCGTAGCATGAGTTTAATGAGTAGAGTTTCTAAGTTGTTGAATGAACCGTAGCATGAGTTTGTTGAGTAGAGTTTCTAAATTGTTGAATGAAACGTAGCATGAGTTTATTGAGTAGAGTTTCAAAGTTGTTGAATGAACCGTAGCATGAGTTTGTTGAGTAGTTTCTAAGTCGTTAAATGAACCGTACCATGAGTTTAATGAGTAGAGTTTCAAAGTTGTTGAATGAATCTGTAGCATGAGTTTGTTGAGTAGAGTTTCTAAATTGTTGAATGAACCGTAGCATGAGTTTAATGAGTAGAGTTTTATAGGTTGTTGAATGAACCGTAGCATGAGTTTGTTGAACTGAGTTTCTAAGTTGTTGAATAACTGTAGCATGAGTTTGTTAATAAGAGTTCCTTTGGCACTTAATTAAGCAATTCCTCCTTTTATGGTCCTGTTCTATTTGCATAGCTGGCTGTAGCTTACCATGCCCAACTTATTGTTTTTTTCTTCTTCTGATTTATTCATAATATATGTCAGCCAGGTACAACTTCATTATTGAGTTTTCATTAGTTTTTAATAAGAAATTGAAATTTGGGTTGTGAAATTTCTAGTTATATGAGCAGTTTTCTAATTTAGTAATCATACCATAAATATTGTGATATGTTGAATTTTTGATATCTAGTTTACCCAACTTGTAACAGCTATAGTAATAGTACAGATAGTACAGCTGAATCTCCCTGGCTGTAGCTAAATCCCTAGTACTATGTCCATTAATCTCAGGTTTTCCCCCTAAGTGTTTAGGTCCAAGCATATTAAATCTAACCTAACCAAATAATAACTCTAACAAAGATAGGAATGATTAATTATCAATAATTAATTACTAATCATCAATTATAAATTTCTCTGTGCCCTAACCTAACTGGACTGAAACACTTCTGGACCAAAACACTTGCAATCTAGCAGGCGCTAGATGGCGTCCATCATCCATTGGATTAAGATTTTAAATGCTGGTTCCGACAACAGGACAGTCACCCCCTGCCTGGTTCTCGAACACTAATTGAAAAGAAATGCATGAGAATGCAGTGTTCTTTCACTTCCCTTTCTGGCCCAGTTGAGTCTAAGTTTTTTGCACGGACTCCTTTGGCTGCCAGAGAACTGGTGGCATTGTGGTCTTCATAGACTAAGGCAGTATAAAAGCCTTTTGTACGTATGTATCACAATGAAAGCACTTACCTTGGATAGTAGCTTCGTAAGGTCTTCAAAGAGGCTACTAGAGAAGATATCACAATCATAATTGATGTACAGCTCAGAAACAAGAGATGGAATTCTCCAGAGCTGCAAAAGAAACAGAGCATTGTTAACCCACACCTGGAAAAATCTGCGGTTTCACTGGTTCCCGGGAAAACAGGAATTCACGGGAAGAATATTGTTTACTCAAAAAAAAAAAAAAACCCAATATAACAGTAAACATGATTTGCAGATCTAGCAGACGATGTGATCGCGTGGCGACATGATTCAGCCAATGTGACCATGGATCATCGAAGTGAGAGCCTGAGAGGCATGTTCTGGGCCAATTTGTTGTCCTTTTTGCTAACTTACATGGGAGCGTACCAGTGTGGAGTAAAGGAGGACAATTTTTAATTAGTTATATGTTTCATGATATTATTGGATGTTTTTAATGGCTTAAACTTGACCTTTAGATTCAATACCATAACGTTAGAATTGTAACATACAGTACTAAGTACCCTAGCCTAGTTGCGCACAAATTTCGTAGGTGAGTATTAGTTTTTGGTATGGTGATATGTGTTGAGAGGCATATTTTATGTCGTGGGAAAAGAGATATCGCCATATTGTGATGATTGACATGTCATGACAGCACTTCTTCTGCATAGATACTTTTCACCATGCATAAGTAAGGATATTCCACCAAACTGGCGCGCCCAACTTTCAAGGGTACTGTAGCATCAGACCGGGAAAAATGTAGGGGTTTGGTTGTTATAGCCACAGGAGAAAACAGGAATCTATGAGGAAACATTTTTTTTCATATTTTATTTTTATTTTTTTAAAGATTCCTTGAGTATTAAGCAACAGTATATATGGTAAATACATGCTCTAAAAACATCCCCTGTGTAATTGTGTGATGAATAGTACATTAAATTGCGAAATAGGGAAGCCTATAAAGATGTGTTTGCTACATTAATATTATTTCTGTCCTGATTTTTCATGGGAATATTTTCCACACCTTTATTCAGAACCGTGGCAAATTGTATAATTAATTTCAACTCTTGTGTTAACTTAACAACTAAATTAAGAGATGTTATATCAATATAATTGTGTTAACTTAACAATTAAATTAAGATATGTTATATCGATATAAATAGTAATATGGACTTTAATTGTAAGGTATTAATATTGAAAGATGTCTAATATTGACATAGATAGTAAAATGTTAAAATAAATTATATCAAATACATAGTAAGATACTAAAATACATGAATATGAAGATACCACAAAATATTGTGTGATTGATTGTAGTGCTGTTAATTTGCAATTAATTCACTAAACGTTTAATCGCCAAAATTTGTGAGCAATTAGCAAATAACTGCAACCAAGTTCCACCCCAAAAATCAGTAAAAGAGAACAAACTTTAAATTGTTCAATAAAAATAATGAAATTTTCGTGAAACTGGTACAGTTCCCACACAAATGGCCATGCATTTTCATACCACAAATAGACCAAAAAGTTCAACAAATGCAACTATCATGTCTAAAAATTACCTCTTAGGCAGATAAAAAAACCTAGTTGAAACTAGTTCTTGAAGATTTTAAGATTAGATAAGCAGCTTGTATAAATTATTTACATGAATCATTTAAATTATATTTGAATACTTTGAAGCTAACATGTTTATAACCAATACATTTATATGCTCCAGCATATGAGTACGAGCTGTACTTAATGCATTTATGTGCGGGTGCTTCATACACTTGTGTCATATAAAGAGCTCCGTAAACAGAATAAAAGACCAATTCAATACTTTTGCTGGCAGCAATTATTTTGTAACCTTGAAGCATTGTTTTCATTTATTGGGTCTATGCACATGTAGCAATGTATATAATGGTTGGAAGAGTATTGAAACCTGAAAAGATGAGTTTTTTTGGGGAAAGCACTTTAATTTTGAGTTATGGCTGAAAAATTTAAAGATCAGTTTTTAAATGATGCAAACTTTATGACATATGGGCGAACAGCACAAAATCTTTGTTATTCTTTTGAGTTCTGTCCTTGACACTGAAAATCAGAATCAGAATTTGATTGGATTATGGTAAACACTACAAAATGTTTGGTCGGAATTTATAGCACCACTCAAAAAATT
The DNA here is from genome assembly GCA_020152595.1 of Chiridota heheva. Taxonomy (NCBI): domain Eukaryota; kingdom Metazoa; phylum Echinodermata; class Holothuroidea; order Apodida; family Chiridotidae; genus Chiridota; species Chiridota heheva. The sequence continues at coordinate 188,955 of JAIGNY010002542.1, read as the reverse complement.
ATCAGATATTTAAAACACAATGATTTTAGAAAAGAAATTACCAAGGTTACATTGTAATACATCACACAATTTGTGTAAAATATACTAATAGATGCCTGAAATTTAGAATGTTGTAAACTGGTTAATTTTTAACTAATTTACATGAAATTTGCAACTATGATACTTTCTGATTATAAAACAATTTAGCTGTTGCCTCTATACATTCATATACCCTAAATACACGTGTACCTGCACTACCCTTAGGAACCAAGAGCTTAGGATAACTGACTTGGGGGCAATCCATGAATAAGGGACCCTTATAGATAACTGACTTGGGGGCAATCCATGAATAAGGGGCCCTTATAGATAACTGACTTGGGGGCAATACATGAATAAGGGGCCCTTATACAATTCACATACCAAGAGTTGCATGAAACATTTGATGATGAAAATATAAATCGCCGCAATAAAGAAAAGTTATCTTATGTCCATTTTTGGCAAAATTGACTTTTTTATTGAAAAACATTTTATGACCAAGTAGGCTACTTTCTATGCCTCTGACTTAATATATATCATCTAGGAAAAAAATATTGTGGAGAAAGAAAATGTGCTATGAGCAGAATCAAGAACTTATAATGTGATCATCTCAGAATGGCATTTTTGGACATAGGACAATGTTAGTTTCCTGCGATGATATATACAAAAATAGGGGAGACATTTGCTACATAAAGAAAACAACTATACAAAATAAACCAAATTTCCTGCCAAATTTCTTGACAATTAGCCACTTAAACTTTTTTAAATCTTCAACTTGATAGTTTGATGAAAAATTGTAATGTCAAACAAGTCTTCTTCTTCTTTTAATATAAAAACATTAAACTATTTCCGAGAATCTAACATTTTTTACGAAGAGAAGTTGTCATTAATACATCATCTTCGAACTTGATAAATACCTTCAATTTGGGATATGCATTTTCATTTAATTCATTAAACAATAAATGATCCATTATTTCGATCATATATCGTGTACACGATCGGCAAAAATGAGATCACACGCCAAAAATTCAAGAAATTTTTGTGGAATTGGTTCTATCCCTACAATAAACACAACGTAACCATCGCAATTTCCAGCCTAAAAAATAAGTAAGGAATGTCACAAAACTTGAGTAGGGGGCTAAATTAAGTCTTCAAATTATTGGTATTGTTGGGAAACTAATAGGGGCACTTTCTGGGTGATTTTTTTGTGTGGCAAACAATGTTTTTAATCCAGGACAGAGTAATCATCAAACAATCGCATCCCTACCTTCAATCATTATTAATAAATAGTCAGTTAACTTTGCAGCAATCTGATTGGTATGCACACACAACCCCTAATCATGCCCATTTGATCAGTACCCATGTCCTCTACCCCTATGCCAAGTCACATGAATGTACACCATTTATAACTTAAGTTATGAAAACTTTAACGAAAACTTTACCGGACGCCGATGCAGACACCGACGCCAATACCGGGGTAGTAGAATAGCTCTACTATTCTTCGAATAGTCGAGCCAAAAAAAAAAGTTGACAAAATTAAGATTCTCCACATTTCATGTTCTCATATAATCATCAAGTTAGGTGTTCATGCACATCTAAGTTGCATTCAGCAATGTGATTGGATGAGAGGGGACACACCCCTAATTTGCATTGTACATTATCCTGTGACAAACTGAAATTATCAAATTGATACAGTATAAAGGGTTGGTCTACTTTTTCAAAGGAAAGGTACTTGACTCACTTTTCGATAGTTTGAAGTTTCTAGATCTTAAAACTTTTAAAGGAAAATTATACATGAGCTTGCTGATTCTCTTCTCCTTCATTACAAATATGAAAGATGTACATAAACACAGCTTATGGACTTATTTTCTTGCCTCCCTTTTCAGAGGGGATAATGTACTCCCCCACAGTCTTGGCAAGTGCCTCGTCTACTAAAGGTAGCACAGAACTAATTAGGTATTACTACACCAGCCTAAAATGAGAACCCCCTGAGATAAGGCTAAAAAAATATTTTTGAGGTCCCATTTTATTGGACAGGAAATTGAGTAGCAAATTTCAGGAATGGTAGAGAATGGATAGGTCCTGACTATGCATATCCAAATTTTAAGAGATCTGCTTCAAAAAAGTTTCATGGGGAACTATTTCACCTTGATCCACACCAAAATTTTGAGTCATATGGTGAGGGTGTACAACACCTCTTCACTTCAGCCTAAGACAAAGGGCCAAAACCTCCAGTGACCCCTATTGAAAGTACTGTCATCCGAAAGATATTATAAAGTACTTTTCAAAAACAGCAGGAAATATCCCAAATCTTTCGCGTTCTGGTACGGAAAGGTCCCTGCACTTGACTCTTTTGCCATAGGCTTCAATGGGGCAAATAATTAGTAATGTGCTACCTAAAGGAGCTTACTGTACATTATCCCATGGCAATACGAGTGTAGGGAAAGCAGTTCACCATGAATCATTTATGCCACCTACCTGCACTAATGAGTCTAATGCCATCTCTCTCTGCTCATAGGGGATCCTGGGTGTCTCCGAGATGATGATGTCCGTCAACTTGTGGAGATACATCTCTAGCTGAAACTTGAGGTGTGTCCTCATCGACTCAAAGAGCATGAATCCGACACGAAGAGTGGACGCAAACACGGACAGCCTCTCAGTCTGAAGGAGCTGGTGTGAAAACAAAAACAAGCAATCTCGCATGTTTAGGTGTAGGAATATGTTGAGGGAAGATTGGCAAAATTACTTTAAAGTCTATTAAAAACCAGACATCGCAAAGAATACACATAACTAATAACATGCTTTCCAGCCTCTGTCACACCTGCCATCTCACCCTCTGTTTCACATATCATACCATGCTTCTTTTCTCTCTACAGGAAATCATACATAAAATCCAGATACCATTCCACAACATGATCTGTATGCCATCACACCTGCAATCAAGATGACATCCCACCATATGCCTTGCCACTCTGTCCCATATATCATGCCATCCCTCCATGTCCCATATACCACGCCACTTTGTCCTACATCCCATCCCTCTCTGTACCATGTGCCATCCTACCCTTTCCTACATGCCATCCTTCCATGTACCACGTGCCATCCCACCCTGTCCTCCATTCCATCAAACCCCACATGCTATCCCACCCTGTCCCATATGCCATCCCACCTGAAATCTAGATGACATGTCATCTTGTCACACAAGTTATTACACTCTGTCTCCCATACCATCCCAACTTGTCCCACATGCCATCCCATCTTGTCCCACATGCCATCCCAGCCCATCATAAATGCCATGACACTACCTTGTTTCACATGCCACGCCACCCTGTCCCAAATGCTACCCACCGTCCTATATGACATGACATCCTGTCCCACATTCCATGGTACCCAGTCCCACACACCACCCTGTCCCCCATACCATCCCATCTTCATCCTAATTCCTACATCTGCCAATCATTCTACCATATTCCACTTACCATTCTTTCCTCTCACCCCCATTCCCTCACTTCTACCAACTTAATATACCCCATTCACCTACCTGCCCTAAACACCTATCATCCCCCTTCATCTGCGATCCCCCGTTCATCTACAATCCTCCATTCACCTGCCATCCTCTATTCCCCAACATCCCCATTCACCTTCCATCCCCAATTTTCCATCCCCAATCACCTACCATCATCTATTCACCTACTACCCCAACCCACCTTTTGCCATCCACTCATCTACCAAATATACTCTCAACCACTTCATTCCAACCTTCACTATAATCTCCACTATCTCCATTGCCCTACAGCCCCTTCCCCCCCTTCCAGCCCTAACTTAAATCTGACACTTCTGATAGAAACAAGCTTAACTTTTCCCCTTATAAACCAGATAGAGCTAATTTTTTACCAAATCAGAATAAAAATTCAGTACAGATTAATATTATGTGTCCACTATTCAAGCAAAGACATTGTTTTTTGCTACTTTAAAGACATTCAATATACATTCCATTGACACTTTGTGTTTTTTTTGCTATTAATTATCAAGACACCTCATTATAAATTCCATTCACTCCTCAGATCTATTATTCAACTTTTTTCATACCACAACAAATCCTTTAATTGCTGCTACTTAAGTCTGGGATACATTTGTTCTCCTTAAATATAAATTTCTTTTCATAAAAATAGTTTGAATTCCTTTCCTAGGCAGAATCTTTTGTTCTCTAGTAGCTGAACATTGCAGGAGGCCTGACGGACAATAGATACAGCCCCGGACTGACGGTAAAGATGCTATACCCCCTCTTCACCAACTTTGTTGCCAAGGGGATAATCATGAAAGCAGAGTTGGAATCAATTATAAAATTTCCCTCAGTTCTAAATAAAGGTGTCAAAAAATCTTCGCAAGAAAAATCGTGACAAAAATAAAATTAATGTTTAATGTAAAATACACCTTAATATCCTTCCTCTTTCACAAATGAATGTACTATTTTTTCTGATGTAAATTCTGTTCGTTTTGTTTTTGTTTGCCACAAGTCTGTAAAGCAGTGCAGCAAATTCTGATCAATAAAATTGAGAGCATTTACTACACTTTAGAGCATTTACTACTCATATCACAGCAGGAATGGAATTTTGGTACTTGAGAAACAGAATCACACAAAGACAAACCCAACAATCATTGGGGACTCCACACCACAACTCTAAACTCCATCTTAGACAATCCTAATGCAACACTGTAAATTTTTCAACAAGCGAAAAAAACACCTAAAAAACCATAATTTTAATCTGATTGTTGTTCATGACTATGTTTTTTGAGTTCATTAATCTTCAAAGTTCTAAGGAGATACAGAAAAGAAGCGAACTGCAATTAATTCATTCATCAAATCTGGAAGAAAAAAGATTTGTATTCCATTTTTTAATCTTCTTAATCTGACCAACCCTGAAGATGTTGCTTTACAATTTGACAAGCAAGAAGAGAAAGATTTTCTTCTTCATGGAGCACAGCAAGGGATGCCTTGAGGCATAGCTTGGTCTAGTTTAAAGGATTAGTTCAGTGGTCAAGCAAGCTTACATAAAATAGGACTTGAACAGAAACAAATGGTGAAAAAACTACTTCAATATCTTATTCTGTTATGGAAATATTTAAGTTTTAAGTGTAGAACTGACTGGTGTAGTAGTAAGTCTACTTTTAAAGGTTGGCTCCCTCATCCCCACTTTCTTAACAATTTCTAATGAATTTTAAAGATTTTTATTTAGCTTTTTGAATTATTTTTCCTAAAACTTTCTTAGGTGCCTGTTTTATTACTCTCCTGACCTATCCGATGGTTTCTTAGCCACAAAATCGCAGGAAAAATATGACAGAATACATACAGACTTTGTGTAATCTAAGGATGTGACGTCACAAGTAGTCTGATTTCAGTCACTTCTACATAAATGATACAGTAAACTTTAAACTTAAATATCTTCTTAAAGGAGACATAAAGTCTGACATAACCCTTATTTCATACGATAGAATCAAAAATAACAAATTTTCTGACCAAGTTTTTTTAACTCCTGAAGCCATCTAACACATTTTTTTGTAATTATTAAAAACTTTAATACTACTACTTAATATTACCATGGGAGCTACTATTTTAATTTCAAAACATGCAGATTATGTCATCGGCTTAGCAGGATGTTGCAATGCTTTGTATTTCTTATCAAAACATGCCGTTAAAACTTTAATGTCACATCATTTTGAAATAAAAACTTTTAATCATATCTATAAAGAAATACATTATAATCCTTGTATCCCTATTGGGGAAATTAGGTCATCATGTACAATATTTCAATACAGAATTGAACAAAATGGCAGCCCCCATGTGTCAACTTCAAACATGAATAATTTGAGATAGGAATAAGATTTTGACTTGTTGTTTTTGAAGGTTGATTAAGATTTTAATCCTCTATCATATGAAATATTGATTGTATCAGACTTTTTGTCTCCTGTAACAAAATAAGATATCTGATTGCTTTCTTCACCATTTTGTTCCTCTTCCGCATAATATTAAGTTGCTTGACCCCTGAACTAACCCTTTAACAACCACCAAACATCACCTCAGGAACAGAAAAAGGGTTGATGAGACCTTTATTTTCAATACTTACAGCAAACAGATTTTTGCACATGTCATCCTTCACAAGAGAGAGGAGGGATGGTGAGGCGCAAATGTGATCACAACCCGTTTCCAATGCAATGGTGAGAAGACTCAGACCCATATGGGTCATGACCTCAATGTTGTGTCTGTGAAAAGGAGATGGATCAATTTGTAAAAATGAAATTTATTAATGGGCCTGCTTATCTTCTTCTTTAAAACTAAAATGTTCTCTTTCTTGAAAAATTTCTAAAAAAAAGTTAAAGACTGGCAGTGTTCCGACTATTTAACATGTACGTGTTAAATGTTTGATGCTTTACGTCACATGATATCACGACTGAAAGGTGTTTGCTCACACACTCTTCCTCTACTTCGAATACAAATAATTCCTTACATTACAACTACCATAAAAGTGGCCTAAATGATAATTTGAGGTATATAGCAATAAGGGTGTTTCATGTGACGTCATGAGGTCACATGACTTTGTTTACATCACCATTTTGTAGAGCAGGAAGACTTTGTTTACATCACCATTTTGTAGGGCAGGAACACTTTGTTTACATCACCATTTTGTAGGGCAGGAATACTTTGTTTACATCACCATTTTGTAGGGCAGGAACACTGTTGTCTGCTGTACACCTAATTAGATTTACATACGTTTGCATGTAGTTATATAAGATTATCTTTGTAAGATCATTATGCCGGAATTTAGTAAATGTGTGCCGGGGAATAAAAAGAAGTTTTCTCTATTTCCATCTGATCCTGATCAACGTTCAAAGTTGGTTTTTGCTGTACGACGCAATAGCTTGTCAACCTATAGTTCACACTAGGATTTGCAGCAAGGGCATTTTATATCAGGTTTGTAGGCTTTGTCTGAGTATAACAAATAATCAGATGGCGTTAACGTTATAGTTACTCTTTGTATACCCAGTGAATATATCAAACTTAAGGACAAATATGAAGTAAAATCAGAAGTAAACAAAAAATTGCAATTAATAAAATTAGCTGAACTGGTACTGGTAGGTTAGCATGTAGTATGTTTGTTGTACATGTGATGTGACTGAGCTGTGTGGAAGGTGTGTGAAACGCAACAAAGCCCTGCCCTGCAAAATTGCTTCCAGTGGAGTTAGATTCACATGATGAAATCCCCCTCTTTCTCCAAGATCCTGTAACTTCATCAACAATTTAGACAGTTCAAGAGATTAAAAAACCCATATATAACATTTTGAGAAAAACAATGCAAGGCAACCCTACGATGATATTTGTATATCACATATACACAGTAAAGATTAATTTTCTATAAAAATGTCCATCTTCTCATGAAAATAGAAACAGGTTTTAAAATGAACAATTACAAGAAAAGAGCTACCAACATCAATAATTTTTTTCCATTTTGGTTGACAATGAAATAAGACTATGCCTCACAAATATCAAGGCCAAATAACCAATGGTAAAAAAAAAAGATTTCTTCAAATTTCTGTAAAAACTATTTCTAAAATCATAAATAAACAATTACCTTTGCATTTGTATGATTCTAAAATAACTGCATTTGTAATTCTCAATAACTGCATTTGTATGATTCTTAACTTAAAACTTGTTGTAACATCAAAAAAAGAAGATGTAATAATATCTTACTTGTCATAAGGGTTGATGAGCGAAATAAGGAACCGAAACAGCTCCCTCACACATGGCAAGCCATACGGTACAGGAGGGCCGGAACCTATCAATTCAAGAAGATAAAACACACATTATCAAATAAATGAACAGATCAAAACAGATTAATACATTCAGATCCATATCAAATACTAAATCAATGCTAAAATAAATGCTATACAGATAAATGCTATACAGATCAATGCTATACAGATCAATGCTATACAGATCAATGCTATACTATACAGATCAATGAATGATAAATACTATACAGAAATGATGAATATATACTATACAGATCAATGCTATATAGAAAATGAATATCTTACCAACAGCAATAACTTCTTTATACTCCATGATAACTGTACACAATAATACAGTCAAATAAACTTAAAGGTTAACCTTTTTATATCCAAATCGCTAATTTCCAGAAAACTAATTTAAATTATGTCATCTGGCTGAGATTCACATGTCCATTATGGACCAATCGTATACTGGGAGAATCTTATTTTCACTGCCGTCTGCACAATTCACGCATGGTATAAGACCAAGCGTATGAAAAAAATATTTTCAAATGCACCTATCATAAGTGTGTTATACATGAAAGTAATATGCAATATAATATTGTAATATCGCTGCTTACAATTTTTTTCCTCAAAACTACACCTGATTGGTTGGGAGGAAAAATTCCCCCAGCAGTTTATTGGTCAAAATGCTAAAAAAATCACATTCTGCTAAACTGGGTTTGAAAAGTTCTATTAGAATGTGTAGAGACAACATTAGCAAAAACAATTATAGTAGCAAAAACAATTCTAGCAGCAAAACAGTTCATCAGAATATTAACAGGTTGCGTTTGATAAGTTGATAAAAAAATTATTCTTTTATAGCCGTAGCTGGAAAGAATCTACAGTTCCGGCAGTTATAATCGGGAATTCAGGGGAAGAGAAAATGTGGTGAACAAATGGTTTCTGCCATGAATGGAAAATGATGGAATGTGAATCTAAACTAACAGGAACTCAAACAATGAATGTTTAGCCTCAATGAAACAAAAAACAATGATATGGCCTTAGAAGAAATCAATCAGAAGATAATCTTCAAGTGTTCAAAATGCAAATGATCATTACAGATCAAAACTTGGGGATGAATCTTGGTGGGCCTAGGATTTCTGAGGTAGATTATATTGGGTATGGGGATCGAATGAACTCTACAATTATTATGGGTATGTTGGAATTGCAATGGGTTGGAGGTATGCACTCTGCAGGGTGCTGATATTCCATTCTAGTCTGCTTATGTTTTAATACTCTATAAGCCGATATAAAACTGTTGGTATATGTTCATAGACCTATAAAATGTAGGACACTGATGTTAATAGCAGCACATATTTGGACTGCAACATTCCTTTTTTCACAAGGCGGATGCGGTTGACAACGATGTCTTTCCTGCGGTTGCAACTGTGCAGAGGGGTGTTGGTCTCAACTTTGGCTTTGATGGTGTGGAGTTTGTTACTGGTTTCGTGACTCCAGGAGTCTTGCCAGGTTTTTTTGTATGTAGTTGAAGATGGAGAGACAGAGGTCTGAATGTGGAATAGGAAAGGAGAGGCAATGTTTGACAGAGTTTTGTTGGCGGCTCTGTCGGCTCTCTCGTTGCCAGGGATGCTGACATGGCTGGGAATCCAGAAGATCTGAGGAGGGAGCGGTATAAGGTGAGGAGGAAACGGTATAAGAGGAGCAGAGTCAGTCGGTTTGCTCCCCAGTCAGTGTTTGAGAGGACCTTGAGGAGATTGAGAATTTTGTGGCATTTTGTTTTGAGGGTGTTGATGTGGGGGAGATAGGAAAGTTTGGAGTCAAGAGTGATTCTGAGGAAGCGAGAACTGTCTTTACTGGGGATCATGTCTTTGAGGCGGAGATTAGGGGAGGAAGGAGGAGTTGCTGTTGTTAAAATGCATGAGAACAGTTTTGTCTTTTGAGAAGTTGAAACTGTTGAAGTCGCTTCAGTGAGCCAGACAGTGTTGTAGGTTATTTTGGAGAGTATGGAAGCATGCAGAGGATTGAGTAGATAGTGAAATCGTCGACATAGACAGAGCTTTTGATGTTGGGGGTGAGAGTTTTGGTGATGCTATTAATTTCGAGGATAAAGAGTGGGGGAGAGGATGATGCCTTGGGGGACACCCAGGTGTTGGTTGGGTGTACCTTTGGGAGTAGGTGTTACCGATACGTACTCGAAGTGGCGGGAGTGGAGGAAGTTCTGGATGAAGAGTGGAGGTCCTTGAGGACACCATACCGCCACTTGGTGCGAAGGCCTTTTCAAGGTCGAAGAAGATAGAAATGGTGTGATGATTTCTGACGAAGGCTGCACGGATGGTGTCGAGTTTGAGGACGTGGTCCAGGCAGTTTCAGTTTTTTCTGAAGCCATTTTGAGTGGGGGGAGGATGGAGTTCCTCTCGCGGTACCAGCAGAGCCTGTAGTTGACCATACGTTCCATGATCTCACAGAGGCAGGAGGTAAGAGCAATGGGTCTGTAATTTTTTGGGTTGGATCTGTATTTGTTAGTTTTGGGGATTGGAATGATAATGGCCTCTCTCCAAGTAATGGGGAAAGAGTTTGAAGACCACAGGTAATTGTATATCTTGAGGAGTATTTCGAGGGAGTTTCTGGAGATTTTTGAGTAGATTGTAGTGGATGCTGCCAGGGCCTTGAGAGGAAGACCCAGATTTTTTGAGGATGGAGGAGAGCTCAAAGTAGGTGAAAGGGAGATTGTAGTTTTCCTGATTGTTGGACTGAAAGTTAAGAGGATTATTTTCAGTCTCGATTTACTGTTTGCGGAAGGAGTGAGAAAGATTGTCATTTGGGGAGGTATTGGCGAAAGTGGAGGCTAGGCAATCAGTGATGTCTTTCAGGTCAGTGATTTTGGTGTTGTTTTAGATGAGGTAAGAGATGTTCTTGGAAAAGCTTTTCCCTTTGAAGTTACGGATCATATTCCAGACCTTGGAGGGGGTGGTCTGGAGATCTAGGGACGAGACATAGGTTTCCCAGGAGACTTTTTTGCTGAGTTTAATAATCTTCCTGGCTTTGGATCTGAGGATGCGAAAGTTGTCAAGGTTTTGGGGTGTGGGGTGGGTTTTAAGAGATAAAAGGCTTTGTTCTTGAGAAGATGGCTTTTTTAGAGTCGGTGGTAAACCAGGGTTTGAAGTATTATTTATTATTACATGAGCTGAGGAAATCTATGTAAAGCAAAAATTTTTGTGTTTAAATAAACATCAGCTAAATCGTTTATACAACAGATGTAAAAAAACATGAAAATTGCCAAATTCCCAACAAAATTATTTATGAACTTACACCTTTATTCATTTTCTTTTTTTTTTTTTGTAACCCTCCCTTCCCCTATTCTTTTTTTTTTTTTTTTTTCTCCTAAATCCTCTACCATAATTGTTTGATGGAGAGCTTTGGGATCTTACTCTTACAATTTCAAATACAGAAATGAAGGAAGGAAATAAAATAAATTACTAGAAACATTTTGAAACGTCTTCCCTTTCAGGGTTCAAAATTTAAATTGTTTGCTACTGTTCCAGTACTTTCTCGAATAATACTGTTCCGTATTAGATTTCACTGTTCCAACTTTTTGCTGGTAACAGGACAAAGCCCGTTCTTCAAAATGGGCTTTATTTACTACTTTATTGGTCAATATGTGCAAATATGTATGTCAGTTATTAGTATTACTTGTACAGTACATGATGTATCATCCAGTTGCATACAGTCATACATGTGCAAGCAGCCTTGCATATGTGTACTCATGATTAATTGTGCTGGCAATTGCAGGCAAGGTGAAAAAGCTTTTTTCCTTCTGGACGAAATTCTATTGATGATAATCTTGTTTAAAACATGCACTTTTTTGCACCAGAAATCAAGTTATTGATCATTAATGCCACATGCTTGTGAAAAGAACACTGTTCCACCAGAACAGTGATGTTTGAAAATTCACTATTCCTGCATAAAAAGCACTGTTCTCAGAACAGCAGAACAGTGGGAAATTCGACCCCTGCCTTTCATACATCTCAAAGTTTGCATATTTAAATACTTTGATCAGCCATAACGTAAAAACCAATCATGATATTTTCGTAATTCAAAATTATTCTAATAAAATATTCTAACATATTTTTATTCAGAAATAGGTAAAAATGAAGAAATCCACACTTTTTTGTATGAGACACCAATCATAGACAAGATTTTTCTATAAAAGCTTTTTAACTGACCATGTCTGATGTGTTGCTGAGGTGTAAAGCGCACCCCCTGGGTATTGACATATTCAGAATCTTGAACAGATGCACTGTCAGAATGCTCAGTCCCAGACTCCCCTTCTTCCATTCCGTCATAGTGTGGATCTCTTTGTTCTTCAGAGATACTCTCTGGATCAAGCTTTGGTGCAAAAACACAAAAAATGTCAAGGGGCATGTCAGATGCAATGCCGTTTAATGCGCATTGAATATCAGGTTAGGTAGCACGTAACTAATCATTTGCCCTAGCTAAACCTATAATGAAAGAGTCAAGTTAGGGGTCCTTTTTGTACAAGAATGTTATAGATTTAGGATATTTTGTAATGTTTTCCAGGAAGTATTATCTAATATCTCTCGGATGAGAGTACTTTCAATAGTCACTAGAGGTTTTGGCCCTTCTTGTAGGCTGAAGTAAAGAGGTGTTATACAGCCTCACCAAATCACTCTAATTTTGGTATGGGTCCATGGTAAAATAGTTGAAACAAATCTTGCCAAGTTTAGATACACATAGTCAAGACCTATCCTTTCTCTACCATTCCTGAAATTTTTAACTTCTCAGCTTCCTGTCCAATGACATGGGACCTTACGAAGAAAAAAATGTATTGCCTTTTCTCTGGGATTTCTCATTTTTAGCCAGCCTAATACCTAATTAGTTCTGTGCTACCGCTACTATCAGTTGATCCCAACAGATAGTAATAGACATCACTATAATAATAAGTATTATTATCACTATAACAAAAATTATTATTACAATAATGATTGTCATTATTATTATTATTATAATAATAATTATTATTAATATTGTTGTCATTTTTATAATAATTATTGTTATTATTATCATAATAGTAATTTTTACAATCATGCTTGTTATTATTATGATAATATCAATTTTTATAATAATAAAGAGCTTTTCAGGGTCACTCACCTTTCCCTCCTCGTCCCTCTGATCCACCTGCATTGATATCAAATGCGTCTCCTGAGGCGTTTCCATCCCTGGGTCTCCAACTCCTCCTCCTGGGTCATCCCTTGAGAGAAGTCCAACTTATCTGGCCTCTCCTGCTTCACCACATTCTCATCATTGTTATCGACTGACGTAGTCGGTGAACCCGCCTGCTCGTTCTCCGTCCTACCCTCGCCCGCCTCCATTTCTCCATCCCCATCCATGCTCTCCACTTTCTCGTCAGGGTTTGTGTTCAATGAATCCTGACTCTCTCCGTGTCCTGGGCCCTGAATGGGCAGATTTGAATTTTCTGAATCCTGAATGGCTGAAGTGTCATGGCTTTGAGTTTCACCCTGTGTCACATTTGGATTTGTCGAGCCTTGTGAGGATACTGACTGCAACGAGTCTCCGTCTCTGTCTTTCTCATCTGCGAGGTGTGCACTATTCTGCCGTTCCCTGCGTTTCAAAGATTTTGGCGAGTGTCTGGGATGTTTTCTTCGAGACTGCTCTGAAATTCCTCCTGCTCTCATTTTCAGCTGCACAGATAAGCGAAATGCAATATCAAGATGAGACAGGTTAAGAAATAAGAAACTAATCTTAGCAAGAAACTTCAATGTATGTTCTAATATAAATAGGAAAAGAAAGCTTAAATGAGATATAAACAATCAATAAAATTCTTTCTTCACCAGTTTGTCAAGATTGTTTTACCACTGAACTAATGCTTCAAATACACTTCACCATCTAAACCTGTAAACAAAGAACCAAAAGTATATTTAAAGCAGGGGTTGAAATTCCCAGTTTTATGAAAAAAAGGGTTTTCAAGCAAGAACAATGAATTTTCAAATATCACTGTTCCATTGACAGTGTTTCTTCCCGTAAACGTACAACAGTAACTTTTGGTCAAAAAAATAAAAACAGAAAATTGACAAGACGCAAGACCATTGGAATGTGAACTAAAACAGGGATGTAAATTTCAGCCAACAAGGACTAAGAAATTTTTGTGACAGGTGCAGTACAAAATAAACAATGTACAATGAAATTTGATCTGGAATTAGATTCTGTAAAGAAACAAAATTCAAATTTTGATTCCTGCAAAGTCTGACAATATAAGCGGATTAACTTTCAATGCTTACCCTTCTTAAACCTGTGATTTTTTCTTCTCTGAAATGAGGTAGTCTCGCAAAAAGCAGCTGAACCATGTCCACCAGAGTGTGCTCTGCTGAGCGTCTAAGAAGTTCTGGAAAGATAAAACAACATTTTGTGTCAAAGATGTAAAGGATTATATTGTAGCCATATAAAGTTTACAGTAAAGAGAAGTAAACTCTGGCTTGCAATGAATAAATTGTTTGTTTTAAACACATTAAAGATATGTTTGTGCTACAATATCTAAATTCTGTTGCATATATCTCCTCCAAAAATATGAATCTTGAAGTTGTGCCATTTTGTAATCCAGCATAACGGATGTATTTCTGGATGATCTTACTTTTAAAATACTACATTCAACGTAGTAAAATGCCCAGGGCGTTTACAAAAATTGAATTGCACCACCTTTTAGGCCCAAAGTTTCTTCCTTATAAGCTCCCAAGATCGGGGGGCCGTGTACAGTGTGCTATTCAAACTGCTTTGTACAGATACGTGAACTGCTTCTATACTAGCCCTACAATAACCACCACAAAAAAACATTGTGAGAGTCAGACACAAAATAAGCAAAGAATGTGACAAATCTTGAGTATTTTAAGTCTTCAAATTAAATAAATAAATTATGTTATCAGCTTAAAAATGTTGGTTGGGCGCTTATTAAAACAGGCAGTTAATTAGTCAAAAACGGTATGCATATAGACTAGTTTGCTATTTTACAATCAAGATGTACTATGTTATATTGACGTTGGGTTGGTAGTCTTATTTTAGTAAATGAAGAAATCCTAAAGGAATATCCCTATGAATTTTTATTTTCTTATATATGATAGATAACTATTAAACAAACAACTTGGCGTAAAAATCATGTTGATATCTGTTTCCATTCAGGAGTTATTGCATTTCAAAGATTGCGTGAATGTGTTGTGTTGAAGGGGCCTCGCAGTGTATAGTGTGATGTCATAAAAGCAAATGCAAGACAATTTGTGTGTATTTCTTCAAAATTAATTGCCTCTTCTTAAATTACTGGAAGCTTTTTTGGTTTATTTATATTGAGATGAGGTACTATAAAATACATTTTATAAGAACGTACTTTGCCCATGTGCTCATGAACTTTACTCTAAAAGTAAAAGAAAACCATTGTTTTGTTTTGTAGAAATACATAATTGTCTTGGATCTGCCACTATGACATCACATTTTACACTGTGAGGTTGCTTTTCAAGACACTCGCACAATCTTTGAAATGCAATAACTTCTAAATGGAAAAAGCTTTCAACATGATTTTTTCATCAAATTGTTTCTTTCATAGTCCTCTATAATATATATGAAATGAAAATTCTCGGGAATATTCCTTTAAAGTAACAAGAGATCCAAATGCAAGAGGGTCATTCCGCAGTCCAACATGCAAGTCACAAGACTGCAAAATGGCCCTAGCAGATCCCCAGGGGACTGCTAGGGCCATTCCGCAGTCCGTCATGCAAGTCACAAGACTGCAGAATGGCTCTAACAGATCCCTAGGGGTCTGCTAGGGCCATTCCGCAGTTCGTCATGTAAGTCGCAAGACTGCATAATGGCCCTAGCAGATCCCTACAAAACCATAGGGGTTTGCTGGGGCCATTCCCCAGTCCAAAATTTGTAAAAGTCCAAAATTTATAAAATTTCCAAATTTTGTACAATTCCCAAATTGCACATGAAAAAAATATATCAGAAAGCTCACACAGCAGCAACTGACCTTCCTTTTTGATACTGCAGATATTTGTATTCTTAAGTTGATCAAACCAATGAAAAGTTGGTTAAACAGCAATAAGCCACGACTCTATATTTACAAAAAATCCTTAACTCTTGGAAAAAAAAAAAAATTACTCTTTATTTACAAACAATAATTTTGCTTATGTAATACAAAGAAAAACATACTCACCACTAAGTCTCATTTCAAAGCAAATCCTGAAGCAGGATTGCATGATTTCACACACGGACTCGTTAGACAAAAAGGCTCCAACCGGGGTCAGGAGTAGGGTGCGTAAAACCTAGGTAAATAATGGAAAGAGTAGAGATACTCTATAAACTTATCATTTAAAAAGGTATCCCCAATACTCCCTTTATTAACAATGAAACACTTGCTTCTCCTTTGGCAATTGTTCTCCTTTTGCAATTGTTCATATCTTTCATCTACAGCTACCTCAACTATTCTCAAAACTGATTCAGAAACAAGAGTTCGACCAATCACTTGTTTGCCTGCCCAGGTCACCCAAAAACTTTGTCAAGACAACCATGATTTTTTTAAGTTCTGCCCTGTCGACAGCTTATCTTTTAAGAGAAAATTCATTAAGCATTTACACAGAGCAACCATATAGTCTTCCAGTACAACCATTAATTGAGGTAACTATGCCTGGTGGGCAAGTTGATAAAAAGTTCATTTGTTGCCCTGCACAGTTATAACTTATTTCAGTTCTCCCAGTTAAAACAGATTCTTATGTATTGACCCTGGAAACAAATTACGGTTCAGGTGGTTTTAACTGTGGAAAACGAAGGAAAAAAATTCGCAGGAGGATTTTTTTTTCCAGTTTATTTTTTCTTCAGATTTCTGGAGTAAGCAACAGTACATATGGTAAATATTGTGCTCTGAAAATGTCCACCAAGTAATTGTTACTTGATTATTACATTAAATTGCAAAACAGGGAAGTACATAAAGATGTATTTACTATGTCAATATTATTATGATTTTCAAGACTTTTATTCAAAACCACATGTGGGAAATTGTATAATTCCAACTATGCTTTGTACAGTTTAAAGGACTATGGACATCTAAAGGCAACATGGGCTTAATTGGTTTAAAATATGATCTAAATCATTATAGTCCAATCAGAATATGGGGTTACCCTGCACCCCAATTATATATTTTTTTAACATACCTTTTGGGAATCCTTAAGATGTTTAGTTTTTCTGTACTGTGTAGAATACAGAAGAAACTTATGTACAAAAACATTGTTTCCAAATATCCAGTAGCTCATACTTACAGTTCTTCTCTAAAATGTAAAATTCAACCTGCATATCAAATTGAAATTTATAGAAAAAAGCTATATTATTAGGTATTGCTGACTTTGCAAGAAAAAATATCATTTTTAGCACTCCCGCCAAATCATTTTTAGCACCCCCGCCAAATCATCATGTATCTAGAGAAGACTATTCTGAAATTCACAAGTACCTGAATTTGAAAAACAGAATTCAAAGAATTATATAAAGATTTTAAGATGTGTTCCTCTTAGTGTATCACAAATTCCAGTCAAATTAACAAATCATGAAACTTTGCTTAGTCATAACTTGAAAACTAAACAAGCTTTTTACAAACTATTCTACTCAAAATTCCATGCTCTTTCATAAACCTAAAATCTGCAAGATGTCCATAGTCCTTTAACCTTTACTCTACCAGCACTTTTTTGAAAATGCGCTCGGGAGGTGAGGCCAAAGACGGGGCACCCAAAACCGCAATAATATCGCCGCGTGGTAGAGTAAGGGTTAATCAAGGCGTGATTATTGAAGGGTCCTCTGTCTTCCAGGCAGCAGAGTCGGGCCCCCTTCACTTCCAGGACCCACTAAGCCGCCCACCAAGACCATGCTGCCTATGTTTTTGGGTTCGTGCATTTGTCGCGGGTTGATTAACCCTTACCCTACCAGCACTTTTTTAAATAACGCTCGAGAGGCGGGGTTAAAGACCCAAAACAGCGATAATATCGCTGCATGGTAGAGTAAGGGTTATTTTAAAGCAGATGGCCATACCTGAAGGATTTTCATCAAGACGACTTCATCTGATCCAGGGTCTGTTCCAACAAACCTTGCGTGGGTAACCGCATCGGCGATGTTCTCAATTCCAGATGCAACCTCTTCTACATTTGGTTCTATGAAGCAAAATAGAAAGAAAAATCATCAAAACGTGTGAATATCTATGGTATCTTGTTAAAGTCGTTTTGACACAACCCCTGACTATTGTATTCAATTTGTGGTCGCCAACTCAAGAAAAAAACTGGTGACCATGTTCCCTAATTTCCAAAGTCATTCACTGGTACAAAAACCTGTTTTAAATTATTATTTTGAATGAAAAAAACCTTTTTGCCAGACAGTTTTCTTGCATAAATAATCTAACTTCATACTTGAATGACCACTCTTTTTTATTTCCAAAATGCACAAACAATTAACGAAAGTAAAGATTGATCAACACATGATTATTTTCTATCAGGAAAATGATTATAATTTTATTTCAGGCACCTCTCTGCATGTATTACGTGCGCTAAGCGGACTATGTACCTGACGTACATCAGTATGTCTGTATGTATACTGTTGCTCAGTGATCTGGTGATAATTTATGATATTGTACATATTGTATCGAATTGATTATTGTAATTCACTTCTTGTTGGACTACCTGATTATCAACTTTACAGAATTCAAAGAATACTTAATGGTGCAGCTCGGTTGATTTTCAGACTACCAATTTCTTCAAAATTTCTAGAAATTCTGCAAAATGTTTTGTTTTTAAATTATGTACCCAAACTGTACATGCTTTGTTGAACTGCCGTTCAAAAGCATTTTAAAATTGCAGTTTAAAATTTCCTTTTATTTGATATATAAATAAAGGCATATCCCAATCTATTTAGAACCTGTCCTATAAGAAATATATTTCACCTCTTCAATCTTAACGACTATGTGGAGCAGAGGATATGTACGTGGCTAGCACGCGAGCAATCCGGGTTCGAGGCTCACCGTGATCACTGCATAATTATTTTTCTGCTGCAGCTTTCAGGGGTCTTTTGACTTTTATCATTTTTGGTGTTTTTCATCTTTCCTTTCTTTCTAAAAATTATAGATTATTAGAAATTTCATAAAGAATCTAAATATGAATCACATATCTCTGTTTTCAATATTGACAAGAAGTTATACTTCTGCAAAGATTGACCATTTGTTGACCAAATTGAGCCGAAAATTTCCAAAATTGGCTTTCATTACTCAAAAGATAAATATCTTAGCCTCTATTCCAACCAAACTTGTAACGAAAGAAATGACAGCAAAGTTGTCAAAAATGCATATGAAAAAAAAGTTACAAAAATTGAGCTCGCTTTATTCAAAGCCCTGGTAGAGTAAGGATTAAGTCATCATGGCGCAGCAGTTATTAAACTGATCAGGTATTATAACCCTGCTCCTCTCAGTAAGGAAATAGGCAACACCCACCATAGCAACATGGTAACTACGTGGGGCAAACAAACCTCAAATCTGCAATCATGCACGACCAATTTATTGATATTTAAATGTTCATGTGGCCTGCCACAAGCTTAGATCCATTTATAACACTTCTCTGAATCTTTAAAGTTTTTAGCAAAAGAAATAAACAAATTTCCGTTTGCTAACCGTTCTTGGTAATGGGCATCTGATTTACAAAGCTCGTAACGGGCCCGTAGGCACAATTTTAGTGCACTACCTTTTCGTCACTCAGTCTGAGTGTACAGAAATATATATTGCATTGACTGCATGAGCACGTGCCACTAGCTAGCTGTACTGTACCATGTAGAATTTTTGCCACACTTAATTACGCATATTTTACTGCTAGGCAAATTCGTGTGGTGATTGGTTGAAAAAGCTGTCAATCAACTAGCTCAGAGGGTTTAATTCAATTACACAATTGGTTGATGACATCAATGCAAATAATATATCAATCACAACATGACCTGAAAGGCAAAAACTAGTAAGTTTTGATAAATAATCATAATTCAAACAGAATAAGACAATGACTGTACCTAAAAGTCCATAGGATAAAAATTTGTTGATCGAGGAGAGTGCGAGCCCTGTGATGGGCCCTGTTGTATCTTCTGATCGTATCACATCCAAGAAAGGTCCAAGGAAAATATTGGGCTCAATTTCACTCAGATCTAAAGAAATAAACAAATCATGTAAAACAAAAATCGGCAACGGATTTTGAAGATATATATCTATTCCAAACATTTTCTATTCAAGAACTTGTATTTTTTTTTCTTCCAAGGCTATTGTACAGCATTAAAACAACCAGAAGGTTTTGTGGTTCCGATGCTTTTCTTCATATGCTGATTGATTTGCAAGTTTCGTATTAACAGTCATGTCATTGCATATCATGAAATACTTGTTCCAGGATATTTATTCATAAGCCATGACCACCATGCATGATGCGGATCAATATAATAGACATACCTATTGACAACATTAGCATGTGCACAATAATTAACAACAATATCATAGCAAGTATGATGCAAAACAGACATTCAGTTGCTCATGTATCATATTTACAGAATTTTAGGTTTAGCCCCGCCTACTCATTAATATGCATGGCATCACCACCAAACCAATAAGGCACATCCACAGACCATGGGCTATCTGTGTATCACATATGACTTGAATCCAGTTTATCGTTCTTTAAATATCGTGATTACAAGCTTTTTTCAGCAAAATCATATCAAGCCCCGCACACTATGCATACTAATGAAATTCAATGTTTTTATACCATGAACATGTACACATTAGCAAACATCATAATTGTACCAAATATGAAACAAAACATACATGTGGTTATAATATGAGCTTTGATTATTTGTACTTTAAGCCCTGCCTATTCATTACTCTGCATGACATTATCACCAAAAACAATAAGGAACATCTACGGACCATGGGCAATCTGTGAATGACATATGACTTGAATCCAGTTTATCGTTCTTAAGATATCGTGTTTACAAGCTCTTTTCAGCAAAATCATATTATGCCCCGCGCACTATGCATATTAATGAAATTTAGAATTTTTGTACTATGAACATGTACACACTAGCAAACATCAAAACTGTACCAAATATGAAACAAAACATATCCGGTTGTTACAATAAAAGCATTTCAAAATATTTACATTAAGCCCCACCTACTAATTAATATGTATGACATCACCTCCAAAAACATTAAGGCACATCTACGGACCATGGGCTGTATGTATACCACATATGACATGAATCCACAGTACCGCTCTTGAGATATCGTGTTTACGAGCTGGCTGTCACACACACACACACACACATACACGCCATCATGACCGCATAGGCTCCTGATGCTATTGCATCAGAACCAAAAACATATACTATTAATATTCAACACAAGCCTAAAGACACATAATAGTTTGCTTTATCATTTGAGCTACCAATCGGTTACATTTATCTAATTACATCAAAACTAGGACACACGCAACTTTTTTACTAAAAATAAGTACTTGGGTACTTAGAAACCCGAGTACTCACTCTTTTCAACATTAAAATAAACTGTACCATCATCTTCTATCACTAAAATTCTCCTTTCAAAATCTGCTCTTATCTTTCTAAAATAGAATTCATCAACACAAAGTTATACAACAATGTTCAGTCTTGCACTCAAAGATTTCCTTTCTTTATCATAATGCACATTCCTTTGGCAGAAAAAGCCTGAAGTCCACACTTTTCAAACAAACATGTACAGGAACCCTCTGTTGCCCCCCAACCATTGGTGAGCAACAAATACATTAACATTTGGTCTCTATTTCAAATTATCACTCACCAGAAATATTGTTCAAAATGTCTCTCAGTTGAGAAAAGCTGTTTAGTAATGGGTCCTGTTCTTCTTCCTGCAGTTTTTGAAAAAAAAACAAAAAAAAAACAAGAACTTCATAATCCAAACTTTTTAGGTTTTTATTCATCTTTAAAACTACTAAATGAATCTTCACTAAAGTTTAAATCATCTAAAGGATTAGTTCAGTGGTCAAGCATGTCCTTCTTATATGCAAGAGGACTTTAAAAGAAACAAAATGGTGAAGAAAGCATTGCAAAATCTCATTCCATTAAGGTGATATTCAACTTTAAAGCTCTGTCTTATCTGTGTAGAAAAGACTGATGTAGTAAGTCTACTAGATTGGCATGCTCATCCTCACATTCTTAACAATTGCTAATGTATTTTAAAGAAAGTTTATTTAATTTTTTCACTATTTAGATTATTTTCCCTCAAACTTTCTTCAGGTGGTATATTACAAATACCCTTCCCAGTTTCAGTTTTACTACTTTTTTGACATATCCCATGGTTTTTAAGCCATTAAATCGCAGGACAAAATATGATAGAATACATAAAGACTTTGAGGAATATGAGGCTATGACATCACAACTAGTCTGGTTTCAGTCGTTTATACACAAATGATACCAAACTTTAAACTTAGTTATATCCTTACACGGAATAAGATTTTTTGAATGCTTTCTTCACTAATTTGTTCCTTTTTAAGTCCTCTTTCATATAAGATTGACTTGTTTCACCCCTGAACTAATCCTTTACAAAAACCACAGTAAAAAGTTAAGAACCAGCATGAAAATGCCACATCAAAAGGAAGAAAATGCTTTGAGGCTTATAAAAGATAATGATCTGAAACTTGCCGAGTACAATGGGGAATCTTTGTAGGCATTAAAGGAATATTTCTAGGGATGTACCGGATCCAAATTTTTGGATCCGGCCGGAACCGGATTCAGGTTGAAATCCGGCCGGATAAAATCCAGCCGGAACCGGATTTTTCATTGCTTACAACAATTCTCATAATCTTAAGAAACAAAGGGAAAGGGGTGGGGGCAGGGGATTGTTAAGTTGGCTACTAATGGCTAGCAACCCAAAATTTTTGGAAAATAATAATTATTGGGCATATTGTGATGAAATCAAATCAAAATTAGTGAAAGTCCTGGATTAATCCTAACATCTTTAATATTATAAAACTTGAGACTGTCATACATGTGTTCTTACTGAGGAAGTCAAAAAGTCAAATGACACTATGGAGGGTGGAAAGGGTCATTTATCTAACATTAACATGTATTTGAAGTGCATGTATGTGCAAATTGTGTAAAAACTAAACTAAAATAATTAAGGACAGTAACAAGGTAATAGAAATGGATACTGAATTCTTTCATGTTTTACATTTGGAAAGTAATTATTCTCTGAATTATTTTTGTGTTATTTCATTAAAACACCTTGGTACCTGAATTACTTGTAAAACAGTTTGCTTAGATAAGTGCAGGGAAAAAATTTTTTTTTTTTTCAATTGCAGGAGAATCTAAGCAATGAAAAATTGTGGAAAACAAATTCAGTCAACCTACATGTACATGTACTTTTATCTACAAATTTCATTAATGTCTCTAACTGTAAAATTGTTAACAACTGGTGTGGTTTTATTTATTATCTGTTACAGCCCAATCTGTTTCAAAATTTATATTGATTTCAAACAGCTACATGTCTTTATTCCGTTTAAAATGATCATACGCGTAACATAAGCCAATTTGTTCAGTGTTTTCAAGAAGAAAATACATTATCTATACCGAGAAAAATCCAGATATTCATGTTTGTTTTATATTTCATATACTTGTATAGTTGTAATGTACCACAGTCTCATAATGTAAATCTTCAATTGTTAAAATTGCCAAAAATCCGGTTCCGGCCAGATTTGGAAAAAAATCCGACCGGAACCGGATTTTTTTCCCAAATCCGGCCGGACCGGATATCCGGTACATCCCTAAATATTTCCATGGAATTTCCTTTCTCATGTGAGGGATGATTTATAAAAGTAGCTGAAATTGATCAATTTTCTCATCAAAATAGCTAAGTATTGTAAATTATGCAGAAAATAAGTAAAATTAGCTTGGAAAATAGCTGCAATTAGCTTGGAAAATAGCTGCAATTAGCTAAATAGCTGAAGTCTCAAGTGCCTGATTTCTATGAATCAGATAGAAATTTATTTAAGAAACAAGATTGCTAAAAAAAAAAAAAAACATCTTGATATCTCATTTCTTGAAGAAGTTATTGAAATTTAAAGATTTTTCTGCCCACCTAAAAATGACTTTTGTTCCGAGTCAAAGTCATCAACATCAAATGTGTATGTGATTTGAATTATGAATGATCATAATGATTTTCAACGGCAAGACTGACTATGAAAAACGATTACTCGCTATGAAGTATTTAGTAAACATTTACAAGGATTTGCGCGCATGTAGCGTGTACACGCTAAACGGTCACAGCTCAACACACCACACCACCCTTCTTTACACTACATGCTGCTCCCATGTGACCCTTTATCAATGCCATACTATTCTTAGCTTCTTAGGTACCAAGGCCAAAAGAAATATATTAGTTTAGTATGTTAAGTCTCCAAATCTTATTTCCCAAAATCTTGGATCGGTCGGATCAATATTTATTCCATTTTCTGAATGAAAAATAAACGAGTACAAACCAATGTCCCCACAAAAAACCTTTTTGGAATTTTTTTCTCCATTTTTTCCTTTCTACAACTGTTTATTTACTGTTTTTCATTTAAAATTTTTGTCAAGCCTAATTCTTTTTAGGAAATCACAATGAAATTTATGTGGTTGGCACTTGATCTGGTGTTCTGTCGACAAATGGAAACTAACATACATTTATTTCTGGCGCAAATGCCCCATCATACTGCATACAAATTACCTGAGGTAGATGTGATGTCCACTTGCTACTTCTACGCATTGCTGTAACAACAAGCAACATCTCCCCTTGAACGATATAAACCCCATTCTTTGGGGGAGGAGGTTTTTCAGCTGCCATAGCGTGAGAACACAGACAACTTTGGGGGGTACAACCAACTAGGGATGTCTTCTTCTTCTTGGGTAAAGAATGAGTTAAAATTTAGGTGCCTAAGCATTGGGTAGGAAAGTTTTCCCGTCTGTACACTGGAAAGTTGCTCTCGTCATTGTCTGAAAAAGAAAGAAAAACAACAAAATAACACCTTTTTCCCAGTTGAATTAGTTGTTAAGAAAACTACTTTAAATCAGTAATGTCACCAGGGTTTTTTTTTTTTTTTTTTTTTTTGAGGGGGGGGGCACTGCAGTCAAGAGGAGAAAAATGGGGGAGGGCACTAAAATGTGCCATGTTTGGCTTGGGTCCAGTAGTCAGATAACATTCTGACCGTAGTATACGCTATAGCCACTACATGGCTGCTATACATGGTCAGACATCACTATATTCTTTGTAACATTGAAACTGCTGCATTGGCTTATCATAAAAGCGTAGATTAATTTTGACTACACACTAGAATAACTAGGCCTTTTCACAACAATCTAAGGTTAACTTTTAACAATGCCTTTTATCGTCATGAATCACTTTTACGCAATACAAATAAATGTTCACTAATACTATAATGAGCCATTCACTTACGTTTTGGGTGTGAGTTTAATCAAGAAAACTATGAAAATTTGCGTTTTGTACAAAGTGCCTTCGCTGCTGACTAAGCTTGGGCGATATATCAATATTGACCATATCGATATTGTCGATATTGAGTTTAAAGGTCATATCGATAAATCAATATGTTTTCCACCGATATTGTACTATACATGAACTAATAATGAAGTTAACATGACAACCAAACATGCACCTTTCCTCATTATACAGCCACAAAAAGTTTGTAATTTGTAATAATATCAAAGTTGCAGGCAGTCAGAAATGTTAAGAGTTGATTAAGTCATCATTATTTCAATAAATATTACCTACAATTATGTTCCACAGACAGGAAATACTTAATTCCGAACATACAGTACTGTACTCTGTATGTACAGGCCACTATGGACATTGTGCAATAATAGAAGTTTATTTTCATGATTTATGATGGTTGAGCAATTGCAATCAATGAGATTTTAAATCCTTAAAACATCCCTTCTAAATTCCTCTAAAGAATACCAATCCACAAATTTATGTGGAAAAGCTCTTAATTGAAACCTGAAAGTAGATTTTATCATCAAAACTCAAAATTTCATCCTCAAAACTAAAAAATATTTCCCACTATTTTGTCCGTTCACACATCAGACTTTCTGTACAGTAAGCAGCACAAGTACAAACAGTGTGTGTAGATTTCCGAGCCCACTTGTCCAATTTTTAGTAGCAGAGGACATTTTCTATACATATTTATTGACTTTTGAATGTCCAGGTCTTTAAAAAAGAGTGCAAAAATAATTCCCTTTTAATAAGAAATTCAAAACATGTAAGTGGGACCTAGCATTCAAAGGTAAAGTTGGCCTGTTTTTAATAACAAAAAAGCTATATACCAGTTTCATGAAAATAGTGAAAAAATGATATGTTCAAACTGATGGAAATTTCAATGTTTCTGTGATTTATTTTTTGAGAAAGAAACAATGTAAAAAACAATTCCTTTCAGAATAATGGGTGTTTATTCAAAGATTTATGTACATATTTCCATTCAATTCTGTAAATTTACTTTAAAACTTGTACTTTCCATTTTTTGTGCTGGAGCAATATTACCTGGTACAAAATAGTTATATTATTTCAATGTGACATCTTGCAATTTGCATATTGATATTTCGATATTATTAATATATATCTAGCGATATATAGATATTGTCTGAAGATGAATATCGCCCAAGCTTACCACTGACATATCTTTTGAACAGCGCCAAGATAAATGTATCTAATTAGTTCAAAAGCTGTTGAAGAAAGAAGCATCGGTGAAGTCAACATACGTATCACATTCAATCGAACACTGCGCGCGCATATGAATAATAACATTTTAACATTCTCAAAATAGCAGATGCCAGCACACTCGGATGATGTGCGCACTAATTGTATATGCTTTTCCAAAAGCGAGGGATATGTGGAGTGATCGAATGTCATTTCTTTCGTAATTTAGATGATTTATTTACGCACAAAATGTTCATCATTTCATTTGTAACTTAGTTTGAAAGGTACTTTGAAGTTTCAAGATGCTAATGAAATCAAAATCTTAGCTCGTAAGTAATTTTGTCAGTTTTGAGAAGGGTTTTTATTTCAGGATTATCTTATTTGTTGTTGTTAGTGGTTTTCAACGTTACGAGTGTATAGTACATTGTCTCACTCAGTATGCAAATATTGCCTTGCAAGTAGTGCCTACTGAGTGAGGTGTTTATCACACTAACTTAAAGGTTCAGAGGCTTGTTATAGGGGGCGAAGCCCTCTGCAGATTTGTTGTTCCAAAAATGGCTTTAAATCAAACACACAATTTCAAAAATTTCATATATTGATAACATTTTAGATTCTAATGTTAAAATTAAATCAAATATGTATTTGGGTTACCATTTCTCAACTGGCAGAGAAGAAATTTCTTTCAAAGGCCTAAACTTAATGCACAGATTTACAATATAAAACTAGGCCTTTTTTAATAATAAATAATATTAAAAATGTAGTTTACTGGACCATTCCTTACCAAAGCAGAAAAGCAGTGAAAGACACCTAGGATATTACAACATAATGCAGGATTTTGCCCAGCAAAAACCCTTTAACCCTTACTCTACCAGGGCTTTAAAAAATGCAAGCCTAATTTTTTTAACTTTTTTTTCATATGCATTTTTGACAACCTTTCTTTCATTTTAAGTTTGGTCGGAACGGAAGCTAAGATATTTATCTTTTGAGTAATGAAAGCCATTTTAGAAAATATTGGACAAAATATGCAAATTAATCAATTTTTGGCTAAATTTGGTCAAATGGCTAATCTTTGCACAAGTATAACTTCTTGTCAATATTGAAAACAGAGACTTGTGTTACATATTTAGATTCTTTATAAAAACTTTCTTTCCAATGATGCTAATCTAGAATTTTTAGAAGAAAGGAAACATGAGAAAACACCAAAAAAGTTTTGTCAAATGACCTCTGAGAACTGCAGCAGAAAAATTATAACGCAGTAGTCACAGTGAGACTTGAACCTGGTGTGCTCAAGTGGTGGCCGCGTTCATATCCACACACCAAATGATCATTGAAAATGCTGTGGTGAAACTTAATTATTATAGGAAATGGTCCAAATAGAGGGGGATATGCCTGTATTTATATATCAAATGAATGGATATTGCAAGCACTTTCAACAGTGGTTCAACGAAGCATGTGTGATGTACAGTTTTATATTTAATTTGAAAAAAAAAAAATAAAGGGTCAAAAATGGCAGACATTTGTGAAATTTTGAAGAATTTTTCCTTAAAAAAGATTGCAGGTAGGGATTACAAAAATTAGATCAGAAATGAATAATATTATATCTTAGGATTTGCGTGTTTGAATTTGAAGCAAAAATGTGATATAAAGTTATTGTAAGATATAAAAGAGAAAAAAAAAGGCATTTGTAGCCAATTTTTTTACAGCAATTTTTTAGTTTTACCCTTCTTTTAGCTACTTTTCTCAAAATTCTGTAATACGACCCCTTTGAAAAAATTACATTTTGTAAAGAAATATCCGATTACTTTAAAATGATACCAATATTACTCCTATAGGACTTTGGTAAAGTTCAGATTTCATCTTTACAAAAAGGATGTTTGAAAACGGCGATTATATAGTAATAGAGTAAGGGTAAATTTTGTTATGAAACCATTTACCATCGTTTGGCCATAATTTCATTTACTTTAACATGTTTATGTATGCTGACATTGTACCACAACTGGTTATCAAAGGCCGTGAACATTAACTTGGTTGTCGATGTTATGTCTGTCCGTACGACGTACCTGTGTTCTCGTGCGGGTC
This sequence comes from Chiridota heheva, assembly GCA_020152595.1. Taxonomy (NCBI): domain Eukaryota; kingdom Metazoa; phylum Echinodermata; class Holothuroidea; order Apodida; family Chiridotidae; genus Chiridota; species Chiridota heheva. The sequence goes on along the minus strand of JAIGNY010002542.1, from coordinate 160,262 downwards.
ATATCAAGCGTTTCGTGATATCATTTGTACTATCATAACCGAATACGCAGGCAACGACCCCGTCTTTGTAATTGTGTGTTCAACTCTCTCTCTTCTCTGATTGCTGTTGATTACCGATCTGCGCCCTCACAAAGTTTACGGTTTTTCCTATGCACGTTATTAGAGATTACCACTAAAAAAAATTAGTGGAATGTTACACTATTTCCCTAATAATATTCTTCACTAAAATATAACAAATCTTTTATCACTAGGTTTACAACAGATTTATTGTTTATCCACAAAATCCTCTTATAAACAACTTACTTGGATATGGTAGAATTTATCTATTTTGTGTGAGTCTTCATTTTGCGATGTGAACAGCTATTCAGCCATTACTTTTAAAGCAGAACTTAATTTTGTTGATTATTATGAGGTCAAAGTTTGATAAAAATGTTTACTTGTTACTTGAATCTCCAACTGGAAAAAGCCTTTTCACCAAAACAAGCATAAAGGGTCTTCTGATTTTGTCTTTTAGAGCACTAAAACAACTTCAAAGAACTATGTATAAGAATTAAAGCAAAAAGTTACATAATATGGTAAGCAAAGATAGCAAGTTTGGAATGAATTTCACCCCATCGAATATGGGCATATTGGTAGAATATAAACGTTCGACCGACCTTCACCTTTATTTATGAAAAGTGTAATAAACCACTGTACACGCCACCAGTATGTCAAAATATATATTGTGGGAGTAATAGCTGGCATTAACTCACCCCAAAACCACCACGCCTCCCAACCAACTTGCCTTCTGAGAGTCAGACTGTGCATAGCCTATTTCAGTGTTGTCATTTAACAATAACCTCCAAATATTTTCCTCAAATATCGACTTACTTTATGACCTGTAACTATTAAAATATAGTAACATTTTAATTTTTGTGAATGGCACTTAGCCTAACGTTACAATTTAAGTTGGGCCTACATTATTGTTGCTGAGCCAGAAAATCATTTTTTTTTAAATAAACATCTTCCCAAGTGCAAACCTCCACTCTTTATGTTGCGCAACAAACTCACTGATAACAGCTCCACTGCCACTAAATGGTTGCCTAGGCCTAACTGTCTAATATCATGAGTAAGGCCAATTCCTAGCTGCCTATGTTGACAATGACAATTGACATGTTGTCGTCAGTATCAGTCTACGCCTAACCATGTAACGTTAGGCCTAGTGTTATTTGTTTTCTACATGTTTTACACATTTTCAGTTTTAGCCTATCAAGTAGACATTACCTTGTTTTCCTCAGAAAATAAACTGCAAAGATTTACTAAACCAACCAAAGATCATTACACACTTCAAATTTACTACACAAGTTATTCCTTGACTTCTAGTATCTTTCTTAACAAACGTTACTATCTTATGAGTTACGATATGGTGTAACCTACCACTTATTTTTAGTAGTTCGGTGACGAGCAACATCTGACGTGGTGCGCAGGTGCAGTCAACTGTGAATTTATGACGTCCATCCATGAAATTAAAAAAATGAATGGCCAACTTGACATTTTGCTTTTGAGTTGGCAAATAGGATTTTCAAGGTTTATGAAACAATAGTAGCGCCACAAGAGGAATTATTTTGTCCAAATGGCTATTTTGGGAGAGGAGGGGAGAGCAGGGGAAGGGAGGGGAGGGGAGGGGAGGACGGGGAGGGAAGGAGGAGGGCGGGAGATTAGTCTGATTATATGCTACCATATATTGATTGAGGTGCAAATTTTGTACTAAAAAACCCATGTATTGCACACATTCAGAGTCTTTTTGGGGCATCTAAAACTTGGAAAATGCGAGGTTTCCTCATGATGTTGGCAAAAAATTTGGTTAAATTACTAGACATCGTTTAAAACTCTAAACTAACAAAGTCAATGTACAGTGACTTGGTGACGTAGGAATCGGCCGGCGAACCAAGCCTCCCCCTCCATATTTTTATTGGGGCGCCATGTACAAGCATTTTGTCCACCCAATAAAGGAAGGTCTAACGAAATAAGGTTAAAGAGTCAGATACAATGGCAACTTTTTTTCCATAAATTTTCATTTTTCGGGAAATCTCCTTCAATTTGCGTGAAAGCTCCTTCATTTTCATGGAATTTGCTTCAATTTTCGTAAAATAATTTTCTTCATTTTTGGGAAGTTTTAATTTTTTTTATTTTTCGTAAAAATTCTTTTATTTTCGTGAAATTTGCTTCACTTTTTTGGTGACATTTCCGTAATTTTCAGGAAATTTTCTTCTATTTTCTGGATATGTTGACAAATTTTACCAAAATTTGCAATCATTTCACGAACTCTCCCTTTACAATGATAGTCTTTGAACCGTTATAAGAGATTCATACAATTTTAAATTGCTGGGACAAAAATTAAATCTACCAGCCAATGTCAAATATCTTCCTACGCCGTTGACGTGATCACATGTATTTGTTTTCCCATGTTTCATAAAAAAATTAACATTTGTAGCAATAGTCACGACGAAACTAATTTTTATGGGAGGGGGGAAAAGGGGAGTTAGAAAGTACCCGAAGAGATTGAATATTTACCAATTTATCCGTCTTTCAGATCAGTCGTTTCAAACATGCGTGCCCCTCCCACAAACTCCCCCCCCCCCTTTGAAATATCGCTCCGCGGTCCATGTTCCTGGGGGGTTTCTTTCCCGGGATCCCACAAGGGTCCCTAAGGCTGGCCCCTTGACCCCATGTCGAAAAAGTTTGTACCCCCTAATATCGAGCCCCTCACAGTGCCATTGTGAAAACAAGCAGAATTCCTTTGGAATCCGTTTCTGATATATTTTGAAAATAAAGGTTTTATGGACATGTAGCACTTTCTATATTTGACACAGCTTGGAGGGGCCGGGTCATCAGCTGCTGCTTATCAAAGCAGTAATTTTCAAATAGACCTAAACCTCTTCGCCCGATGGGCAATTGCTAACATTGGTTCTGGCCACTCAATCTTAAACCTAGGTCGGTGGCCCCGATAGAGTACGAAAATTTGAACAAATAAGTTTTTGAATTTTTTAAATAACACTTACAGTTTTTTTGGGCGGCTCATCATAGGACAATTTTCTCGAAAAATTTCATGTTCATGTTCATTTTTTTAAAATTGAATATAACATTTAAAAGGTGATCATGATCAAAAGGTGATCATGTGACATCACAACTAGTCTGATTTCAGACGTTTCTACACAAATGTACCGGGTCAAATTTTAAACTTAAATTTCTCCTTTACGGAAAAAGATTGATGAATGCTTTCTTCACCATTTTGTTTCTCCTGAAGTCCTCTTTTATATAAAATACAGGACTTGACAATTTTTCCAAGGCCCGTAGACCCCAAAAATCGCGAGGGCAGTAGCACATGCTATATTTTGGTACTATACGTTAGTCCTGGCGAAATAATGTCTTGCTCCTCCAACTTTCCAACTAAAATCTCTTACATGCCGCCGTCTGTATATACGCGGGTTATGGCTGACTAACACATCAATGTGTAAATTAACCTATGTAAAATTTGTGATACATGACCAGATGCACGACCAGTGTCGTAGCTAGTCTTTATTGCAGAGGAAAAATCACCCCCGCACCCCCTCCCTGCACCCCCTGCACCCACCCCATCCCCTTCCCCCGCACACCGATTTCCGGACGGAAGCAGGAAAAGAGGACGACCGAAAAGCTTGGATGGAATAGTGTAGTGTGAAGGGAGTCGACAGAATTTGCAAGAGACATGAAGAAATGGAAGAAGCTACTTCACGTCAAATTAGGTGGCAGATAATATAATGGGTGTAAGAAATGTACTTTGGGTGGCGGAGAATATAATGAGTGGCTGAAAAGCATATTGGGTGGCAGAAATACTTATCGAGGGCAGAATTGTATAATAGGTGGCAGATATGCCTATTGCGTGGCAGGAATACAAATTGGGTGGCAGGAATGCAAATTGGGTGGCAGGAAACATTATTCACAATTTGATTGTTTTTGCTTGTTGAAACATATTTTCTTGATACGTCAGTTACATTAGATAATATGCAGGCATGTATAAGAACAAGAGCAGTGGCGTGTCTAAATGGGCTATTGGGAGCCTAAATGCCGTATAGTCCCTAAAATCTTTAAGTTTGCATTTCAAGATCCATCCTGTAGTCACACTCAATTCATCTTTTCGCGAATTGCGGCATTTTATTTATATAGTAAAATGACGGGCCCTTGTAAAGTTGACCGTACCTTACCGCTCTCCTCTCCTGACTGTGGAGATTGAGTCTTCATGTAGTAGCTTCTTCCATTCCTTCCTATCTCCTGCAAATTCTGTCGCCTCTCTCCATCCAAGCTCCTTCCTCTCTTTCTCAACTGTCCTTCTCCAAGTTGTTTTTGGTCTTCCTCTTATCCTGCTCCCTTCCGGGGCCCACGACAATGTGATTTTGACATAATAATCCATTTTCCTCCTTAGCCCATGCCCAATCCATCTCCATCTTCTTGTGTAATTTGTCTTGTGTTCTTTCATATAATTCATCATTGCTGATCTTCATTGGCCATCTTATTTTCATGATTTTCCTTTGAAAAATATGTTTAGTTTATTTTCGTCTGATTTTTTAACTTCCAGGTTTTAAAGCCATAAAGTAACGCTGATATAACATTGGTGTGAAAATTTTAAGTTTGGTTTTTCTCTTGTATATGTTTGAATTCCATATTTGACTAAGTCGTTTAAATGTGGTCAGTGCTAAGGAGATTCTCCTTCTTATGTCATCTTCAGTGCCTCCATTGCAATGTTGTGCCCAGATATACACACTTGTCTACATCTTCTAGCTCGTTATCTGATATCATTATTGCTTTTCCGCTGTTATCTGATACAGTTATTGTCTTTGTCTTCATTTCATTCATTTTCAGCCTAACATAATGTTCCAATTTGATGAAGTCGGATGTTTTCTTCTGTAGATTTTCCCTTGTGTTTGAAATTAAAGCAATATCATCAGCATAATCCAGATCTTCTAATGCTGTGTACATGTTCCATCTGATTACAAGTCTATGGTTGTCTGTGGTTGCCTTTATTACCCAGTCTAGTACTAGGATGAAGACGAATCTTGACATTGCACATCCTTGTCTGACTCCTGTGTTGATAATGAACCAGTCTGATAATTTCCCATTAAAATCTACTACGCTTACACTTTCTTCATATCAATCCTGTATTATGTTAATGCACTTTTGTGGGATTCCATATCTTTTAATTATTTTCCATAAAATATTTCTATTAAGACTGTCGAAAGCCTTTGTAAAATCAAAAAAGTTTAGTGCCCTCCATTCTATGCACTGCTATTATGTTTCTTACTGGTATATATCTATTCTGTTGTTCCCCTCCCACTTCTGAAACATGCTTGTTCAACTCTCAATATATCATCTACAGCATCCATAATTATATCAATAATTAACCTTCCAAAATTTGGTCCCAGTCGGTAACAGTGAAATCTCTCTGAAATTGTCACATCTTGTTAAATCACCATGGGGAACTACCATGATTATGCTTTTATTCCATGTCTTATGAACCTTTTCTTCCTTCAATATCTTAGTATTAAACAACACTGTTAATAATTCTTCTGAGTCTTCTCTACTACCTTTCCACATTTCTGTAGTTATGTCATCTATTCCAGCTGCTTCACCATTTTATATTTCTTAATACTTTTTCACCTCTTGGGTTGTAATTCTACTCTCATCTATCTGTAACTCTTTCTCATGAGTCTCCAATAACTCGTCTAGCTAATCATTTATAGCTTCTACCTTTGGTTGGTTTAACGTGGATCCAAAATGATCCTTCCATCTATTCCTTATTTCAGTATTTCGTCTTCTCCTGTAATTAATCCTTCATCTCTGCTTCTTATTCCTGCACTTTTCTTTCTTCCTTTATAGCATAAATTCTTTGTAATCTTGTACAAGCTGTTCATGTAACCTCTTGATGCTGTTCATGTTACCTCTTGATGCTGTTCATGTCACCTCTTGATGCTGTTCATGTCACCTCTTGATGCTGTTTATGTCACCTCTTGATGCTGTTCATGTCACCTCTTGATGCCGTTCATGCTGTTCTTGTCACCTCTTGATGCCGTTCATGTCACCTCTTGATGCTGTTCATGTCACCTCTTGATGCTGTTCATGTCACCTCTTGATGCTATTCATGTCACCTCTTGATGCTGTTCATGTCACCTCTTGATGCTGTTCATGTCACCTCTTGATGCTGTTTATGTCACCTCTTGATGTCGTTCATGTCACCTCTTAATGCTGTTCATGTCACCTCTTGATGCTGTTCATGTCACCTCTTGATGCTGTTCATGTTACCTATTGATGCTGTTCATGTCACCTCTTGATGCTGTTCACCTGATGCTCACCTCTTGATGCTGTTCACCTGATGCTGTCACCTCTTGATGCTGCTCATGTCACCTCTTGATGCTGTTCGTGTCACCTCTTGATGCTGTTTATGTCACCTCTTGATGCTGCTTCTTCCGCATATTTTGCTGCATCGTCTACCATTCTTTTTTTGTCCGCATGTACTCTCCTTTTCACCTCATCCTTTTTCTCATAATCACTTTGCATAGTCTGCCTGATACGTACAGATTTAGCATCAACCATTTGTTGTTTTAAATACGGCTTTCTCTCTTCTATTGCATGCCATGACTCTGCAGATATCCAGGGCTTGTTTGAATTCTTGTTTCTTCCCGAGCACTTTCATGGCTGTCTTGTTGTGTGCAGTTTATATCTGTTTCATTCTTCATTTATACTTCCATTCCTCCTACTTGATGCAATCTTCTTCAATTCTCTTTCATACTCTTGCCTAACTTTGGTACCATTCAGTTTGTTTGATTCATACACAGCTCTAGTTTGTCCAGGTTTCTTCTGTGCTCTTAATTTAATTAAACAACAGCCAGTAAGTAGGTTGTGATCACTGTGAAAATATCAGCTCCAATCTTTGTTCTTTCGTCTAGAGGTGAGTTCTGTATTTCTTTGATATAGCAATATCAGGGAGGTACCACTTTCTAAAGTGGTACCTCCTTGGCTATATGGGCTATTTAAATCTTTGTGTTACCACATGGTGATGTCCATTTGTATTTGTGAATTTCCTTATGCTTGAATAAAGTGCCACCGATTAGCAGGTCGTTCGTTTTGCAAAACTCAGCAAAATGTTCTCCGTTATTGTTCATGACCTCTATTCGTAAAGTTTAGCAAGTTCATTATCCATTTTGTCTGTATGGCTTTATACATTTATGATTACGTTACGTTACGTCACTTTTGGAAAGTAATGACCTTGGTTGGTGCTCTGTTTGCCAGGGGCATATATGTAGAGCACGTCCCGTGGTCCGAAGGGTGCATCTTGAAATGCATGGGGCCAAAAATCTTTAAGAGTGAAACTTTTTGGTAATTTTCTCCAGGTTCAGGGCCCGACACCGGGGGGGGGGCCCGACACCGGGAGGGGGGGGGCGACACCGGGACACCGGGAGGGGGCGACACCGGGAGGGGTGGGGTGTATTTGTGTTAATTATTCAAAACAAAAACGATAATTACATCGGTCTTGGCTCTTCCAATATAAACCTGTGCCCGGGGCCCTGAGGTTTTGTACCAGACCCACAAATTTTCACGCTTGCAATTAGAAAAATTGCACTAAACTAAATTTTCATGATACGTTGCTGCTAACTTGCCTTCAATTTTTGGGAAATCTCCTTCATTTAACGGAAAAACTTTGCTGCCATTTTTTGGGAAATTTGATTCATTTCCGGGAAAGTTTGGCCAATTCAAATCTATTTCCAATAATCTAACGAAATTTTAGGCTGGTTGTTCCCCTTAACTCCTCCCCCCCCCCCCCTCCCACACACACACACTTTATATATACGCCATCTAGTTATGGCATCAAGAATTTGAGACTTTCTGTCGGGATAATCAGCGCCGTCGAGAGGGGGGTCAGATGGGTCCGCAGCCCTGGGGCCCGGGCCGTTTGGGGGGGGGGAGGGGTGGCAAAAATGTAAAACATTTGTTGACGATACTGTAACTGTAATGAGTAAGATAGATCACGTAGTGATTTTTTTATTTTCGTCTGTCTTTCTATTATCCATATAATTATCTGCCAAAAATTCAGTTAAGAAAAAAAAAATTCCAACGAAAATTCTGATGATTAATCGTGAAGTTTCTTACGTTGAGAGAAAGTAGTTTGCAATACAATCTCGGCATGTTTCCTATATCCCCACGCAGCTGTACTGACTATTTTTTAGAATTTGCTGAAATACGCGCGTGCATGCATCCAAGTCACAATACTCAGCTCTATAGCTTATTCACAAAGCTATGGTATTCACAATAATAACTTCATACAGAACAAGATACGTTTTATTGAAAGGAACGACTGTGGAGTATCAACATAAATCAAGAGCTCAAAAGAGAAAAGAAAGGGCTTCCAGGAAAAAGGGGAACAAAAATCGTTAAAAGAACCCTTACAAATCTAGGATTTTTTTAAAGAATACAGTGCTAAAAAGGAAGCTAGTGAGGCAGAAGAAAGCTCAAATGAACAGTATGCCTTAGCATATGTTAAAATTTGATAATTTGACCAACGCTACTAAAATGGGGGCCCGGCAAAATATTTGTCCCCGGTGCCCGCACTGGCTATCGACGGCGCTGGGGACAATCATAGATTTTTGTCAGGTGACTCGGAAATGTCAGCACCCCCAGTCGTCGGTATGGAACGCCAAAAGGACCACCAAATATGTTCGCAAAAAATATGTTCGAAAACTATTAAGCTCGCCAAATCTATGTTCGGAAATCATTATGTTTGTAAAATATACGTACGGGAATCAAATATGCTCGCTTACAACATCTTCGCGAAAAAGGTATGTTCGCAATTTGTAAGTTTGCAAAACATTTGCTCGCAATCACTACCTTCGCTACATGCTCGCAGTATGTTTAAACATATTTCGTGAGCCTTTTGGCGTGTGTTTGGTTAACAAATGTATTTCGTGAGCCTTTTGGCGTAAACTCACTTAAAACGTTCGTCGCAAAGTATTTCGCAAAGCGAGTTTGCAAACAGTGGCGTATACATATGTTTGAGTCATTTGTTCTGAAACCTTCCGGGGTTGTTCTCCTTTCCAAGGACATTCTACCTTTGGATAGCTCGGCTTGTTTAACCTTCGGGGTATTTCTTTTAGCTGATCACTAGTAACATGGTACGTAATGCAACAGGAACGTTGGTGTTTCCACACGAAAATAAAGCAGACAATGCAAACATGGAAGTAGAAGAGATGGTGCAAATAAAAACGGGTTCATTTTCGAGTAAGCGCATATGGGGGGAAAAAATGTATCACGGAGACAGGATTGGTAATCGCATAGCGGTGTATCATGGAGACTGAAATGGTGACCGCATAGCGGTGTATATAAAGGCCTCCTAATATATAGCAGAGTCGAACTGGGATGCTTTAGGAGGCCTGATTTTTGGTGGCATCAAATAGCTGGAGATGGCCCAGGGACATAGGCGGCGGAACCGGGAGCAGGGGCGTAGCGAGGAGGTTTCAATGGGGAGGGGTGCAAGCGTTTATTTGCCGACAGATAATACTGATTTTCCGGAAAATTGTCAACTCAGTTCCGCCGCAGCGGTGATATTTGACATTGAGCAGATTTGATTTTTGTCCCAACAAACCTACCTAAATGTACGAGTCTCTTATTACGGTCAAACTTTTTGTAAAGGGGGAGGGGTGAGGCCGTAAAACTAATGGAAACTTGGATCAAATTTTTCGAAAATGGACTGAGGACATTTTACAAAAATTGAAGCAAAATCTCCCGAAATTGAAGAAATTTTTTTCAAAATTGATACAAATTTCTCGAAAATGAAGGAGATTTCACAAACATTAGGCCTAAAAGAAATTTCACGAAATTTGTTGCAAATTTCACGAGAATTGATGCAAATTTCCAGAAAATGAAGAAATTTCCCGAAAATAAATATATTTCACGAAAATTGATGCAAATTTCCCAAAAATGAAGACAATTTTCCGAAAATGAAGAAGGTTTTACAAAAATTGAAGAAAATTTCACGAAAATTAAAGGAAATTCAACAATATTTAAAGAAGAAAAAAAATATAGATGCAAACTTCTCAAAAATGAAGAAAATTCTCAAAATGAAAAACATTTCACAAAAATTGATGCAATTGTCAAATAAAATGAAAAGAAAAATTCCCAAAATGAAAGACATTTCACGAAAATGAACTCAATTTCACAAAAATGAAGAAAATTTTACGAGAATAGATGCAAATCCCTCAAAAATAAAGAAGATATCTCGAAGAAAGTTTCCTGAATATTGAAACAAATTTCGTGAAAACTGAAAATAAATTCCTGAAAATGAAGAAAAGTTCTCGAAAATTGAAGCAAATTTTCACAAAAATTGAAGATTTCTCGAAAATTGAAGATTTCCGTATTGACTAACTCCGTCTGTTCGTCACCCCGAAAACATGGTTAACCACTTTCTTCTACTTTTTTGTTGTTGTTTGCTTTGAAATTCCTTCTTTCTTTTTCTATCTTTTTTTATTCTTTCTTCTTTTTCTTCTCCTTTTCCTTTTTGCCGACAAGCATGTTCAATTTGCTGACGACCACAAAATTGGGGGTGCGGAACCCCCCCCCCCCCTTCCTTTGGCTACGCCCTGACCGGGGCACAGGGAAACGTGCCCCCCACTTTTCTCTAAAGTTTAAAAAGTGCCCTTTTTCAGGGAGGAAGGTGCCCTTTTTCTGAGGGAAAAGTGTCCTTTTCCAGAAGAAAAAGTGCCTTTCTTAGAGAAGGAACCTGTCTTTTCAAATATTGAAAAACTGCTTCTTCAGTATGTATGATCTTTCCATTGAAGAAAGTAACACAATATCGCACTGAAAAGATTCAAATTAGTGAAATTTCACGCACTTCGCGCAAATACGCTAATCTAAATTTTCTAAAAATCAAAAATGGGTGCTCAACAGCTCTACATCAGGCCTATTGAACTTGTTCATATTAAAGAGACCTATTCCTCTGCCTACTTTTGTTAAAATTTCCCAGGCTGAGCTTATAGTTTGTAAAAACATTTTAAACTTAGTCTAGCTAAGGGCCTTTTTATAGAGGTTGCGAGCCACCCCAAATTTCATTAATGGGGAAACTTTTAAATGGGCCATGCAGGACAAAACGTACTTTTTGGACCCAGGCCATTATAATGACATAAACTGACGTGCATTCTTCAATCTACCTTCTGTCTTTGTAAAGATTAAAAGGTGCCCCTTTACAGAAATATAGAAGTGTTATTTAAAAATATGAAAAGTATATTTAAATTCCCTTACTATAATTGATCTTTTTGTTGAAAGATTGAAGAATGTAACCATATGTGGCGGAACTGGGGCACACTGGGCACGTGCCTTTTTACAGATAGAAAAGGGGCTTTGAAAGAGAATAAGTGCCCGTTTTAGAGATGGAATCAGCCCTTCCGAACATTGAAAAACTTTTCCTTCAACAGTTCAAAGACTATCTTTTCACTGAAGAAAGTAACACAAATATCGCCCTAAAAAGGCTAAAATTGCACGCGCTTTGCGCGCATACACTAATCTCAATTTCCCCTAGCAACAAAGTTAGGCCCCAACAGCCCTATATATTGGACTTTTTCATACTCAAAAAGCCTTTACCTCTGCCTAACTTTGCTGCAGCTTATAATTTGTAAAAACTTGTTAACCTAAGGCCTTCTAGAGCAATAGAGTGTGCGAGCCACCCCAAATTTCATTAGTGGGCCATCTTTGACATACATCTGTGCAGGGCCAACTTACTGCTTGGACCCGGGCCATTGCCATAACATAAACTGACGTGCTCTCTCATACCTTTTTCGTAAAGATGAAGAGGTGCATGCCCTTTACCTTTACAGAGATTTAAAAAAAAAGTGTTATCTAAAATATCATAATATATTTAAGTCCCCTTATTCAATTATTATAATTGATCTTTTTATTGACAAATTGAAGAAAGTAGCACAAAAATCAAGACCCTTTATTTGTTTTTCACATTTATTTTAGATATTAAATATATTCCGATTTATGATCAAAACAATAACAATCTATACGTCTAAATACTACTGATTTCAAAACTTATGTTCTATACAATTTCCAATTGTGTGTAGATTTTGGAATAAATTTGGTTTACTAAATTTTGGACCAAAACATCTTGAATATTTGAAGCTGTAAGTTACGAAAAATAAAAGGGGAAAAGTAGGTCACCAGTAATTTTCGGACCGATACAAGTTTTTCAGGTGTGTGTGTGTGTGTGTGTGGAGGAAGAAGGATAAGGGGAAGGGGGAGGGGTTGACCGTATAGAGCTATACTGCTGTGTAACATGCTTTAAAAATACAAGTTGAAAAGTGCCCCTCAGATCCTGTGCTCCCAACATTCAAACATCTTTCGCCGCCTCTGCCAAGGGAGCCTATTTAAGAGGGAGGGGAGATACATTATCAGGGCCTGACCAAATTGTGCTACGAAAGCTCCCCCAACAGTGACGTAAAACTATAATATTTTGGTGGGGTGAGGACAACATCATCAAATCTGTATATAGACAACAAGCAGCGGCGTAACTTAAAAGGGTGGAGTCTGGGTGTGTTACACTCCTAGAAAAAATGTTTGTAGAGCAATTCACTAGTTGTGGGAGTGGGTGGGGGTTTGTTCTATATTATGTGATTGTAGAAACATATCATTTATAGATAAGTCAGGCAAGTGCAATTTTCCTCGGGCAAGTTTGTGGTACACCAGCACCCCCCCCCCCCCCTCCGCCCGCCCGCACTCAAAGTCTACTTACGCCCCTTGGCACCAGGAATCAGTATTTAGGCACCCCAACAAGAAAATCAAGAACATTGGTCCAACGTTGACTGATGACTAAAGTTTGCCTCCCTTTAAGCTTCTTGTCCAGTAGAATAGCAATGGGTATCTGGACCCGGAGCAGCCATTCAAACAGGGCCTTTACTTGGTTTCAGTCTCCGACTCCTCTAGGTGCGTTAGTAGACTGTTAGGGGAGGGGGGTAATGTATGATGAACCGACGAACTCAAATTAATGTATATCCCATTTGAAAAAATGCTTTCTAGCCGAAAATCCTACAAAATTGTTTATATTTTTTTCTATTTTTTTGTCTGAGGCTTGGTGTTGTGGGGAGGAGGGGGCTTTTGTTACGCCACTTCACTGAAACCGCAACATAGTATACGTGTTCTTCGGGAGGGGTGTCACATTAATCAGTGGCGACGAAACCGTGGGCTTTGGGGCTCATCCCCTCAATGAAACAAGTGTGTGTGTGTGGGAGGGGTAACTTGAGCTTAATTCCCAAAAGTGTGTTCTAAAATGTATACAATTTAATATATTTTATGGTATCTTCACATCAAAAAAAATTTGCTGGTTAAAGCAAGTTGACTGCGTTTTCAGACATGATTGTAACCCTGAGGAATGCCAAAATCGCAGAGATTCCAGGGGGATTTTCCTCTGGCCCCCACTATGGTTTTGCCTTTCGACCCACAAGCACCTCCACAGCTCCCCCCCCCCAACCACTTCCCCATATTTTGAACGTTCTGTCGCCCTTGTCAGATACTTAGTTCAGGGGTCAAACAATATCATCTTATATAACATATAGGTCGAACAATATCATCTTATATAATATTTTAAAAAATGGCAAAAAAGAGTTTATAAATCTTCGTTAAAGGAGATATTTAAGTTTAAAATTTGGTGTCTTTGTGTAGACACGATTGAAATTCGGACTGTATTTATTAAATAAGACTGAATTTGTAATACTTATTTTATATCTCATTTCATTTTTTACATCCGTCCGTAAATAGAGGCTAATTGGTCCAGGTTCCTCATCACATTAAACGGTCAATAACTCCAAGATTATACCGGAGAAACCTAAAACACGACCTCGGGATTTTACGTATCACGAACATATTGTTTCCGAACATGTATGTTTCTCAAACATTTATTTTGTGAGCATATATTTTCCGAGCATATTAGTTTTCCAAACTTATGTTCTGCGACCATATTTGGTGGTCCTTTTGGTGTTCCATACGTCGGAGCTTAGTGACGCACCTGTAGGGCAAGTGGAGACTATAATTGTATGATAGCTTAATGATTCACTAAAACCCATGATTAAGAAACTTAAGAATTTCATCAAAATTGGATACAAATTAGACCATTTAGCAGGTTTTGAAAATTTAGTTACAAAAGTCTGCTAAGTTACTTTATTTACGTATGATCAAAAAATTCATTAACATTTAATTTTTTATGTTTATTTTATTTTGAATTCCAAAACCTAAATTATTTTTGAAAATTTTGGAAAAAATCAATCAATATATTATACAGTTCGGTGGCTGTCAATCATGTCAATTGAAAGAAAAACACAGGTCACCGCCTGAAATTAATGACTTTTTAAACATATTTTCCTTTTTCTTACTCTTTTAAACTTAATTTTTTTTTTTTTTTTTGAGCTCAACATTACACGTCAAGGGGAAGAGTTAAAGACAAGCTTTTGCAAGCAGAAACAATAGATGGAGGTAAGTTTTATTAGATTTTGATTACAGTCCATATCCTTTTTTGTGGGTGGTCCAAATTTCTTCTATCTTGCCCCCAAGACATACATAAGTTTCCACACTGCCACCCCTTTTTATAACTAGAATAATTCCTTCCTTTATGATCCATGAATTTCCCTTCTGTGACTTTTTTTTGTGGTGGGGCTAGCTAGGAAACAGTTGGGGTAAACACCTTTGTAACTTGAGAATCCAATTGCTAATATTGATGGTGTTTTTGTCAATGATTTCTTACCTTTTTCTTGTCGATATGCGATCTTCAAAACTTCCATGAATTAATACCATCTGCTGCTGCAGGATTTAATCAAAAACACCGTTCGAGAACATTTCATTTTGTTGTTGTTGTGGAAAGTCACAATTTTATTAGCATTTGACTGCAACCTGTGCCCATTTTTCAAATATGAGAGATTGTCTATTTAGTAATTATAGGTTCATAATCTGGGGATTTTCTGTAGACCTACTGTATCTGTATTCCATCAATTTCCTGGTACTTGCAGGAAGATTGTTTTTTTCTGTTTGCATTCAGGTTTTTTTCTTGATTTTGGGTTGATTTATAAAGAATGCAGTAAGGAAAATGAAGTGTACCTATCAATGGTTTTTAGGAATGCTTCGTGAAGCTGCTGAAGAGATGAGATGTCATATTGTTGCACAACCGAGACAAAGACTGTGTGGCTCTTGAGGTCAGGTACCACTTGTCATGTTACAGAAACTACACACGGTTCTTGACAAGGAAGGCTGAGCAGCATAAAGGGTAAGCAGTCAATAAGAAGGTTATTGAAATTAAATATTTTTCCTGTTTAGCTAAAGGCTTCATCCATTCCAGGCTAATCCTGTCTTAAAGACCTGGTGCTTATCTCCGGTTTCTGTAACGCTAAGCGGATTTTTCTTCATCTGGATAGGACGCTAGTCTCTCACAGGTTAGCTCCAGTCTGACTGAGGAAGCTGTTGAGAGACATTCCAGTATACTCTGTAATTCCAACATCCAGCTGTCCAGGATGTCCTAAGTAGTTCTCAAGAGTTCACAGATCTAATGTCACGCTGTGATGCCTTCATCAAAAGAAAGAACCAAAAGAGTCCAACATTTGTTCTGTGGAGCTCTTACATCGATATAGTGTAGTTACTCCTTGTTTTCATCAAAGCAACCCGTGAATCTGATTGAAAACTGCATATTGCTGCCATTCGTTTGATGATCCCATGGTTCTTTGCCTATGACCGAATGAATTATTACAGATATCTTCCTGCCTACTGGTTGGAAATGCTCAACTTGTCATCAACTCATCCAAGGTGTCATGCAGAGCTGTCAAAAAGAGGTGAATGGACGGGGAAACGCCAAGACAGGTATTCATTTTACATCTATTGCATGTGACCAGGCAATCGAACAGACCTGCAACAGAGATTGTAAGACGATGGATGGCAGTTCATTCACATTGATTCGTTGAGCAGTGAAGAAATGGGTCCTATCACAACCTGAAAGCTCAGCGGCAGCAAGACAATATGAAGTAATGTCAGGTGTCGACGAGTACGAGCGTAAGCCAAAGGAATTGGACACCAAACGAATAAAAAAAGACGATGAAATAGTGTCATCTATCAAATCTACGGCGATTAGTATGATAATTCTATTTGATTGCTCTTCAGAGGAATTGGTGTGTTTAAGTTCAGGTGCTGTTGCACGTGATGATGTAAGAGCGGGTTTGATGAATGCACTGCAGAAGGCGAAGGAGAAGCAGTTTTATACATGAAAGTCCGATTGATCGCAAACAAAGTTGACATATTTTCACCTATAATACAGAAGAAGCTGAAAACATTCTTCCATGCGGGACATCCCAGAAACATTTGGTAAACTGGCAAAAGTTGTTTTAAGTCAAGTATGTGGATTAGCAACTAAGACCTAGTGTTCCAGGGTGGACTTTGTGACAGATAGATACAATTTGATCGGCATTAAGAATAGTGAGAGAGCAAGGAGAACAGAAGGTGAATCCCAAATATTTTAAAATCTACAACACAGATAAAATTACTCCAAGGCAATTAAAAATATTTCTTACCGATGGAGCAAAAAAAAAAGTCTTAAAGGTCAGTTGTCGTCTCTAACGTACGAGGTAAATGAAATTCAATCCTGTGTTTTGATTGGTCGAAACACAACGGTATAGTGTGCACTTACATTGATAGGACAATCAGTATCGTTTTGGAATAAATTATACGCGGCCACATTTTAATCACGATAGATGGCCTTTAATTGACTTTTTGTTCAAAACCTGGAGAGAAACCAAAGTCAATCCAAACAATTTAATTGTTTTAAGAACAAGTGGTGAATACTGTCAGCAGTTGCAGTGGAAAGAGAGTGCACTTGAGGTTACTCCATGTCCTGAACTATGCTGTGATGGAACTGACACTGGACTGTTGCTTCACGCACATCATGCTGCCCAGTCACAATCATCTGTGATCATTAAAAGTTCAGACACTGATGTTATTATTGCACTCTTTTTCTTTTGTGAGTTATTATATGCCCATCCCACACCCTATAGTAATAACATTGTCCAGCTTTCCACTCAGCCAGCCTCCAGACTCAAACGTTGTCTTCAGTTATCAGCTGTTATCGTCCGTTCACCATAGTATACTCTATAACAAAGTATATTCCAAAATAAAATCCATAAGATGTCAAATTATTATATAATAATATTATATTATAAAAATGATTATCCGTATCTGCATTTTTAACGATTTTAGTGAAATATGATAAATGTTAAGATAAGATCATTATGTTATAAAATATGTTTGTATATGATTTCTTATGACCTTTAATTTAGAACAATAATACCTAAAAATATATATATTTTTGCAAAACAGATTTTAATAAATGTAAATGTAACTAAAAACCAGTAAAAGTTTGTTTAATCTTTTAATGCGTAACATTTTGGTGCGTCATGGCTATGTAATTATGAAATTCCAAGTGCCAAAACAAGCCTTAAACTGTGCTTATATTCCGCCTATAGGAGCTATGTCAACATTGCTGCAGTACAAAAAACAGCAGCAGATATCTTGGAGAACTTTTGATATATTGTTTATTATGTACTGTTTCTCACAACTGTAAATCCAAAAAGTAATCCCAGTGTTGCTAAAACGAAACCCATTTGTAGACTGATTTATACAGTGTTATGCTGCAAAGGACATTTTTTAGGGGCTTACGTGGATTGATTGGGAATGGAGGGGGAGAAATAAAATCCTAAAAGATCACGATTTATTTGGCATCTATTCTCTCCTTTATCACGCCCTCTCGTACGTCTCGAGGCAATGCTATCGAAAAGACCCAATAAACCAGATCGGAATGACATTGGAAAAGATAAACCCAATCGAGATGACTTCGGAAGTGATTAATCCCCTGTCGGGATGACTTCGGAAGCGATAAACCAGGCTGAGATGAAGGTATAGGTCTGAGTATAATAATAAAGTATTCGTCACTGAGGAATATTTTGACTTCCTTTTATCTGTTCAGAAGCCAAGAATGCAGGCCGAGGTTATGGACCTCGTAATTTCAAGAATTCAAATTTCTGGTCCCCAATTTTGTGGACAATCTATTTTACTTTCCAGCAAAACATTAAGATGACAAAAAGCGAATGTATTTCAGGGTTTTGTTCCGGGGCCCCGACTTAGGGTCACTGGGCAGTTGGTGTTGGAGATGATACATTGTTATGTGCGTATGCCTATGTATAGAAGGTCCCAAACGGGGACATTTGTATAATAACACACCTTTCAATCTGGGACGACTTATACCAATCGGGGACGTCCCCGCTTGGTTTTCCTGCAGATTTGGGCTCTTCAGGGTGAAACAATTTGCCACCTGAATTATCACGCATTTTCAGTGCTGACACCATTTAGTTGGTTCTATGCAGGCTGTGTTTCAAATATGTGTATTTAGGTATATTTCCAGAGTAAGGTTTTCTAGCATCTATGTCCCCGGCTGTGTAAATCAGAGTGCACACTGTCCACAGTATGGCGAATTCACTCTAGCACATCACCCGTGTCCCTGATTAGTATATCTTACATGTGATCCTGGTTGGAGGACATACACATGTGTGTACCCAGTTAGTGTGTACATTGCATTTCTATTTTAGGCTATTAAAAGGAAAGCGATGAGTGTTCATAAAAATGGGTTGTGAAATTGTGATTAAAGCATCGATTAACATCTCATTAGGTTTAAAATAGTATCTAGGGATGATGTCCACGATTGGATCAATCAAAACGCATGTCCCCGGTTTAGACTCCCTACATGTATGTGTGCACATGGAAAGGGGAGTTACGAAACGTAACCAGAAATTGCGGACATGCAAAATATCGCGCATGTCCAAGTTACATAAACGTCATGCATGTACGTCAAACACATGCAAGAAGTCGAAATTATCCATCGCGCGTGTACGCCCATTACCGCGCAGCTGCTTTTCAAACTACACGCTCGCATTTCGAAAAACGTCACAACGTACGACTATTTTGATTTGATTATGTGCATTTTTATAACCGGTTTAGAAAAAGGGCAGTATAATTAAATAGTCATTCATCGTACACTATAGGCTTATTCCTAAGGATTTCTCTAATTTCTTCCCCACAAAATGTATAGAAACACACAAAATGCTGTTGAATTGAATCAAATTGTTATTTTACCATCAAAAAGATAATTAATTAATTAGGTGCACCATACAACCGGTGCATGGGAAATCAAATGTTACACTTTTTGGTTTTTAAAGAATAGTTTAGCGAGTAACTAAAATTTGAAAATTAGCTATAAAAGTTTTACCGAAATGTTACAAAACAATATTATTGTTCTTGTAGTGTTTAATATTTGCTGCGGTCTTTCACATATTGACACATGCATATGTCTGAGACTAACTAACGCATGGACACCTTACAAGTTGCACAGGGACGTATAATGAATATTTACGAAAGAGTTAACACCACACATTCAGACATTTCATCTATCTGTTTATTTTTTACCAACAGTGCAGATCTCACACACTTCATGCAGATTTGGGCCTACGGCTGTATGGATTGGCCAACAATACTATTTCAAAACCATTTTTAAAGGGAGGGGGGGGGGGGATGGGGGTGGGATATAGCAAATTAATATGAGGCTTATTCAATCTATTTCTCAACAAATTTATAACTGTAGGCCCTATAAGCTTAATTCTAAGTATGAAGTATCTAAATTTCTTTTTATCACACGAAGCGCGTAGTTCCTTAAAAAGTATTCAGCAAAGCAAAATTAAATGCACTGAAGTAAGCTATATCAGCTGTAATGTTTGACTTATTTAACGCAAACTGCAACGTGTGAACGTAGGCTATACATGTTAATTTACTAAAGATATGTGAATGAGAGCCTGACGGGTGAAAACTTGCATGGAAGGTCAATCAATTATCTCGGTCCACATAAATGTTTTTCTTTCTATTCTATTGTGAGTGACTTTTATGGCTCAAAACGCTTGATGAAAAAGGAGAAATCCATAGAACTTCAGATAACATGGCTATAATTTCTTCTCGCTAGCCTGGCCGGGAATTATACTTCAGACCTCCTCCCTCCCCCATTGCCCCTCACCAACACAACATATGCCTATACTTTTTTTAGCAGAGTTTCGGTGGGAGTTCTCCCCGGACCTCCAGTAAATTTCAACCTCAGCACTTCTTATTAGATATATAGGCTATATTTTATACAAATTTGAGCTAAGAAATTTTACTTTCTATAGGGTGTTTTTATTGCATTTTTTTAATATTATTTCTGATCAAATAGTTAAGGATCTGTAGTATCTCTCAAGTAGACAAAACCCCATTAGCAGTCAGCAAGTCCGGTTCTGCCTTAGGATTCACTGTCTATCTATTTGTGCGATCAATTGGCCTAGCAATTAAACTGTCGACGTTCAATACACCATCGACTGTAGGCTTATGCTATGCCCCCTAAATATTTAATAATCTCAAACACCAAATTGAATGAAAAGAAAAAGGAAATATCTTATATAATGGTATTCTTTCAATATCGCATCTCTATTTTTCAGTATATGAATTTTGAACAACTTTCTCTAAGAAATGTCAAAGCAAACAAAAGAAGGAACTGCAGGCATGGGTTAGGCATAGGCCAATATGTTTGTTTTTGAGGGGATAGGGTACTCATCTTTTTCCTGGTTTCCCACTATCAGCCTGTGCTTGGGGGTTCCCCCTATCAGCCTATGCTTTCTACAGATATGGCGTATATATTATTCTTGACAGTGAAGGTGAGGGACTATTGGTGATTGGGGAAAATGCAGAACAAAGTCACCAATCTTATTAGTTTTCATACTACTAATTACATGAACTAGAAAGAACTGGAAGCAGTGCCTGGTCCACCGTCTACTGCAGCAAATCTGCCCCTTATTTTGTAAGCAGCTATGTCAAGATACAAAACGGTTTTAGCTTTTTTAGAAGCGTAAGTTGAATCGACCTCTTACAATGACCTCTTCATTCAATAGACCACATCCCATCCCTTACAAGTACGTTGTAGAACTCATTAAGCGCATGCGACATAGGACTCAGTAGTTGTAGTACATAATGACGTCATGTACGCCCGCGAAATTTAGGTTAGGCCTGTCGGCAGAATTTTCGTTAAAATTGGCGTCAGGGAAAGGTAAAAAAACTTCCTTGTTACCTTTTGTTTGCACTATATGAGAAGTCATTTCTTTATGTATCGTAAGCCACTTCAATAATTCTGATACATAATTATTTTCTGAAGAAAAAAAAAGAGGTCAAAATACATGATTACGCTCGGTCAAACCTTAACATTTAACAGGCATTTAATTCGCAACACCGGAGGTTCTCCATTGAGTTTGCACGCAAAATGAGGTGGGAAAGGTAAGCGATGTAGAAAACCACTATTTTGGTCTCAAATTATACTGTGAATAACTGCGACCTGGTAACCGCTTCAATAATCTGGACATGGATACTCTAATATAAACATCATGCCGAGTCGAGTGGAGATGTTTCAGACAGTCTGATTATTCTGGCACGATTGAGAATTTAAACCGTACAGCTGACATTTAAAATCTCTGCCCGACTTAGTGCCCAAGTATGTCAGCATCATAAAGTCAAGTCGGGAGGACATTATTCTGATATGTAGATATGTAGAAGATTCGAGAATGATTGAGATGCATCTCTGATTTAAGCAGTACATTCGACATTTTACATCTCTGCCCAACTAGGTAAGCAAATATGATGTTGTCAGCATCATGCGAGTCGGAAGTCGGGAGGATACTCTGACTGTCTTTTCTCTTTCTTCCAATATTGTGCAGACCTCTGCTATAGCGTATAATCGTACAGTGTGCAAGTAAGGTGTAAGGATACATACAACGCAGACTAAAAGGTTAAAAGAGAAGGTAGGACTAACGCATGCTAAATAGACTGTTTCTGCCCCTTCAAGCTTTCCAGGGAGGTGGTGTCTACAGCATGTTGTGGTAGTGCATTCCAGAGCCGGATACCATCTGGGAAAAAGATCGCTGATGACAGTTCTGGCAAACGGAATAAGGTACTTATGAGAATGGTCCTGCGTCATCACAGTGGGTTTAAGGTGTGAGTCTAGGATATCAACAAGACTATGCACAATGCGGTACATCATCATGACTCTGGCTTGGGCCCGGCGTTGACATAGGGACTGCCATTGTAGTTGCTCCACATAACATGTCTCTTACACTACTGGTTGTTCTGTAGTCATGGATGACAAAACGGGCATAGCGCCGCTGTATCATTTCCAGTTTCCTGATAATGAGATGAGGTATGTGGGTCCCAGATAATTCCGGCATATGGTCATAGGAGGCATAAGCCTACGGGGGGCTGCAGCCCCTCAATTGGGTAGCATATACGCAATTTTTCGGGCAAATTTTATGATAGACCACATTTCTGAGATTTTTTGAATTTGTAGGAGGGTCTTGTAACAGAGCACTTTTGTTTCACTAGGGCACTGATAGATGTTTCTCTGGAGAACTTAACACTGGCGGAGTTGGCTTTAGCACAGA
This sequence comes from Chiridota heheva, assembly GCA_020152595.1. Classification (NCBI taxonomy): domain Eukaryota; kingdom Metazoa; phylum Echinodermata; class Holothuroidea; order Apodida; family Chiridotidae; genus Chiridota; species Chiridota heheva. Next base: position 137,685 of record JAIGNY010002542.1, on the reverse strand, counting down.
CTTGTTGGATAGGCCTATGGTGATTCCAAGTTCAATTTTGGTGGATGTTGATGGAAGCCTGGGGATCTGCCGCCTAAATGAAATTCTGACACCCCAAAATAATTTTACAAAGTTTTTTTTTAAGGACATTGTGATTATTGGAATTCAATGAATCAAACTCTCCCTAACTTTGGTCCTAAATACCCTGATTTTACTGTATATTGTTCTGAAAGCTTCCAGTTGTTTTGAATGTTGGTTGTAAATCTCCTGATATTACGGGATCTTAATGCATTTTGATATTTGTGTTTTGGATCCCAATTGAACAAACTTTTAGATTAATTCATATTCAGCCTGTTTGCGTCCATCCATTGTTTAATATCTGTACACAGATTTTCAAGGATCACTCCCTCCTAATGTAGTATTAGAATCGTAAGCCAACTTAAATGTATGATCATCTGCGAAAGCATGTAGATCAATTCAGCGACGCAACACCAAGCCCCCTTCTCCCCACCTCCGCTCACTCCCATCCTATTGACCTCGCTCTTTGCAAGCTTCGCAAGTTCTTTGGCATCTCTGTTTCTTTGCTAACGAATATCTCGGCGTTGGCCAAGGAGATCTCTCGGCTCAAACCTTCCCTTCTACTCTCAAAACTAACTACTTCTATCACCTCTCTTTCCTTATCTCTCACTCCTGCTGATAGCATCTCTTCTGCTATTCTACATGCGGACTGGCCTCTTGACGCCTTTGGTAGATGGGCTTCCTCACCCACGCCCCAGGTCCTGCCGTCGGATGACTTCACCCCAGTCTTCCACAGCCGCAATGCTAAATCCACACTCGTGGTGCTCAGAGGGATTGCAGTGGACACCCTCTTGAGCTCAGTGGAGGATGACCTGCGCAAGCAAAAAATCCTCTTCCATCAGGTCACCAGGATTATGGCCAGCCCCACCGGTTTACCGCTCCCTCTTGTTAAGGTCTCGATTTTGGATGGCATCGTGGCCGCGAGGCTTTGTCGTGGGGAAATACAACTCTTTGGAGTTTTACCCGTGTGAGTAGAGCTTTCAAGAAGGACGCCTAGGGTTCGTCAATGCCCTAAGTGCCAGCTTCTTGGTCATTCGAAGGACAACTGCACTACCCCCTCAGGTGAGCAAGGTGCTCCGGCCCTCGTGCCTCCACGCGCTCCACTGAGGAACGCAATTGTGTGAATTGTGGTGGAGCTCACTCCTCTAGGTAAATAGGCTGTCCTGCCTATCGAAAGACAGCAGCGTCTGGCAGTAAGGCCATGGGTACCTCCCAACCTTGTCTTCTCCCCACTCCTACTCACTCTTCTGATATTCCCGTTCTGGAGTCTCTCAGATTCCCCCACACCTCTTCCTCCATGTTGGACTTTCCTCCCTTGAGGAAGACTACTCCTGCTTCTTCCTCTCCTCCTCCTCCTCCTCCTCCTCCTCCTCCTCCTCCTCCTCCTCCTCCTCCTCCTCCTCCTCCCTCCTCCTCCTCCTCCTCCTCCTCCTCCTCCTCCTCCTCCTCCTCTTCTCTTCTTCTTCTTCTTCTTCTTCTTCTTCTTCTTCTTCTTCTTCTTCTTCTTCTTCTTCTTCTTCTTCTTCTTCTTCTTCTTCTTCTTCTTCTTCTTCTTCTTCTTCTTCTTCTTCTTCTTCTTCTTCTTCTTCTTCTTCTTCTTCTTCTTCTTCTTCTTCTTCTTCTTCTTCTTCTTCTTCTTCTTTCTTCTTCTTCTTCTTCTTCTTCTTCTTCTTCTTTTTCTTCTTCTTCTTCTTCTTCTTCTTCTTCTTCTTCTTCTTCTTCTTCTTCTTCTTCTTCTTCTTCTTCTTCTTCTTCTTCTTCTTCTTCTTCTTCTTCTTCTTCTTCTTCTTCTTCTTTTCTTCTTCATCTTCTTCTTTTCTTCTTCTTCTTTTCTTTCTTCTTCTTCTTTCTTCTTCTTCTTCTTCTTCTTCTTCTTCTTCTTCTTCTTCTTCTTCTTCTTCTTCTTCTTCTTCTTTCTTTCTTCTTCTTCTTCTTCTTCTTCTTCTTCTTCTTCTTCTTCTTCTTCTTCTTCTTCTTCTTCTTCTTCTTCTTCTTCTTCTTTTCTCTTCTTCTTCTTCTTATTCTTCATCTTATTCTCGCTCCGCTTGTCATGGTTGCAGTATTCCCTGCCCCCAAACTTCATCACCCGTCACACCCCTATCCTTTCCAAGCAACCTCCTTCTTCTTCTTCTCGCCCACGCCCCCACTCCTATATTCCCCGCTCCACTGTTCTCCCTTTAAATCCTATTTAATCTAGCTCTCGCTCCTCTATTTCCCGCTTCGTTGCTGGCAGCTCTAGACGACCCTGTTCTGTTCCTTCTCAGGAATTCGTATTCTCTTCTAATTCTCATAGCTTCCGTGTCGGTCTCCGCAGCGTTTGCAGTCCTTGATGCTCCCTCCTCCACCGAGTTTACTGTTGACATCGGCTACCTCACTGACATCCTTCTCCACAACATCAAATCTTTATTTCCTTCTAGCTCTATATCCATCGCCTCTCCCAAACACTACATCTATCAGACAGTTGTTAACAACTCCAGCTTCAACGACACGCATAATTCCACTCAGCAAGCTACCAAGGAAGTCTAAGCTTATTATCCTTTCTATCGGCTTACCACTCGTTCCACCACTTCCTCTTAATGGGTGCTAGTATTGGTCATATCAATATTCGTTCCCTCCGTAATTCCAAACCCATTCTCACTCATTTCCTTCGTCACTACGACATTGATGTTCTCGCCATCAATGAGACCAAACTTCCCCAGAATTATAACTTTAGCATCCGCGGCTACAACTTCTTTCATGACGCCCGTCATCCCTCCCTTGGCAATCCATCCCATGGGGGTGGGGTCGCTTTTTTCGTCAAAACCTCTATCTCCGCTACCCCCTTGCCACTTCTACCATCCCCAATAGCAACGAAAGCCTCTTTATTCAGATTTATTCTCTCTCCTCCAAAAATCTGTTCCTTCTGACTACGGTTTACTGTTCCTCTAATGCTACTTTAGATACTTCCCTTTTACTCTCTAAACTCAACTCCCCCCTCCCAAGTCTTCTTTTTTGAGATCTTAACTCCAAACATATTTCCATGGGTGATTCTAAATCAAACAGGAAGGGCAACCTTCTTCTTCGTACTATCACACCCTCTACCCACTCTATCCTTAATCCCTTTGGCCACCCAACTTACCAGCACCCATCGGATGCTCTCATGCCACTCCTCTTTTTAAAAAAGGTCACTACTTGCCATGACCTTAACAGTGATTATTTTCCTATTCTTATCTCTACCAACCCTTTATCCTTCCAGTCTGTACCTGGCACTCATTACAACATTACTATCCCTCTCTTTTCTAAAATTGACTGGATCAATTTCCGTTCCTATCTTTCTTCTCTCCCCTTTCCTACATCCCTTCCCAATACAGCTGAAGAGGCTGATCAACAGATTTTCAGATTCACTTCTAATATCCAGTCAGCCATCTCTCAGTGCATCCCTACCTTTACCCCCCGTTCTCATCGCTCACCCCTTCCTCGCCACATACTCGCCCTCATCCAGGAAAAACGACGCCTACAGAGACATTATCAAAACCATCCCAATCCCCATGTCAAAATCCGTATCAACTCTCTTGTCTACAAAATATTCATCGCCATCGAACTCCACAAGAAATCAGAATGGATGCCGCCTGTCAAGCTCTGCATCACACCAAGGACCCTAGGAAGTTTTGAAATAAGTTCAAATCGCTTTCTGGCTCCCGTACTTTTTCTACTATCCCACCTTTCAAAGCCTCTCCCACTGACACCTTTTTTGTCTGTGACATCTGATTTAAGGTTGATCTACTCAACCAGACCTTGAGTAACATACAACAACTTCCCCTTCATCCTACTTTTCTTCAACCTCAGCTTACTCTTGTTGACAAGTTTGTTAATAACAATTCTCACCTACTCAATCCTTCACTTACGCCCACCGCTCCTTCTGGTTCCCCGCTTGACACCCCCACCACTTTAACTGATGTCCTTCAAGCTCTTAAGCGCACTCGCAACACTGCTCCGGGCCCAGATCGTATACACTACATCATTCGTAAAAACCTTGACGTACATTCCTTTACCCATCTGCTGATTCTTTACAATGTTTCTCTCTCTTTGGGTTACTCTCCCTCCAGCTGGAAGTAGGGAGAAGCTATTTACTTTCCTAAATCTGGTAAAGACCCAAGCAGCCCTCGCAACTATCGCACAATCACTCTTCTTCCGACACCGGGTAAGATTTTTGAGAAGATACTAGCCAAGCGCATTTCCGATAACATGGAAAGCAACGACCTCTTCAACCCTTAAAGACCAGTTCGGTTTCCGCCCTAACAGATCCACCACTGACCCGCTTCTTCTCTTCACAGAGAGTATCTTCTCTTACATCAATCATAACATTCCTTCTCTTGCTCTCTTTCTTAATGTAGAATAGGCTTTTGATGAAGCTATGGTTCACGCTACAAGCTTCTTTCTCCCGCTGTAGCCTTCCCCCCTCGTCCCTCGTCTTACACGTCCCCTCTCTTCTTTCCTCTTCTACAGACTTGCTTTTTCTGAGTTTTTCGGGTACCGCTCTACCACTTACACTCTCAATGCAGGGGTCCACCAAGACTCTACTCTCAGCCCCATCCTATTCAACATCTTCGTTAACGACGTACCTGCCCCGCATGGTAACATTCGTCTCTCTCAGTTCGCTGATGATATTGCCATCTGGTCCCCGGTTTTTCGCCCAGCGAGTCTCTACTGTACAATCCTACCTCAACACCATCACCAACTGGTGCTCTACCTGGAGAATCAAAATCAACGCTTCGAAGACGGTCTCCCTCCCCTTCTACAACCGTAGGATTGTTATTGCCAAGAGGTTCCCTATGGTCCATATCCACGGTGCACCTGTACCCCACTCCTTCAAAGCCACTTTCCTTGGGCTCACCTTCACCAGCAATTTCCGCCTTAACCCCTGGCTTACCCACATCAGGGCCTCTCACTCCAAAGGCCGTCGACGCCTCGCTCAACTGTGTAAAGTCTCTTCCTCAACTCTATCTTCTGCTAATTCTCTCCTCACACTCTCCAAAACTTTCGTTCGCCCTATCTTCGAATAAGGCCTCCCAGCCATCTTTAACGCTCCTTCTAAGTACGTTGCCAAACTCCAAATCATCCAGAACAAGTGTCTTCGACTGGCTCTGTG